>JAOANR010000256.1:0-600000 GCA_030278955.1 Hygrophila difformis | reverse complement strand
TTAGCATAAAATTTAATTATTTTAAAAAAATTAGAGCCGTTTTTTTATAGACGTTATGTTGTAGCCGTTGTAGTAAATTTTAAATTTTTTTCTTTTTATTTTCCACTATAAATACTCCAAACTTCACAATTTTTCATTCATCTCATATTCTTAACTTTTATTTCTTTACTTTCTATTTCTTCTCTTCTCCAAAATATGGATAAAGATTCATGGATGCAATGGTTTAATTCTTCAAACTCCGGTGAAAATTCGTCGTCCCCAAATAACAATTTTCTCTCACCCTTTCCCAACTTTCAAAATCCCAATTTCCCCCAAAATTCCAACTCAATTTCCGGCTTTTCCTGAAGGTAGTAATACTCTATCCAATCCGTATCCACCTCAATTTCCTTTTATGTATCCACCTCAATTTCCTTACATGGTACCTCCTCAATACGGATTTCGTCCAACAATGGGCACAAATTCATCCAAAAGGCCTAGTACTGATGGTTCGGGCACAGACAAAGATACTTCAACTCCGAACTCTCAACGTTCATCTCCTTTCTCTTCGCAATTTTGTCCTACAGGTCTTGAGCAGATAAATCTAGCTGCTGATTTTGATGATGTCGATGATCCTCCAACGAATACTACTTTACAAAGAAAACCATACTTCCACGAAGAAAATGCATTCCTGGCGAGTTATTGGGTCGATATCAGTGAGGATCCTATTGTCGGAAACGATCAAAAAGGAGATCAAATGTGGATCCGGATTGCTGAGTTGTACAACAAGGGACGTCCAAGGAAAGCAGTATTCAGGTGTCACACTGTGTTGAAGACACATTATTATACACTACAAAAACAGGTGAAGCAATTTTGTGGCTGTTATAATCAGGAGAAGAAGGCTTGGGGGAGTGGTTGCAGTGATGCAGATATCATAGAGAAGGCGAAGGTTCAATACAAGGCAAAATACGGTTCGGATTTTGTTCATATGAGTACTTGGCATGTTTCGAAAGACCACCCGAAGTTTGCGGACACAGAAGTTGATAATCGCGGCTCAAAGAAAACCAAACTCTCAGTATCTGGAGATTATGTTGTAAGTTCAAATACTGACACAAGTGCTGGAGAGCAACCTAGGTCGAAACGCTCGCGCCCAATGGGGAGGAACGCAGCAAGGCGAATGAAGTCGGGAAAAGGGAAAGCAACCACATCCAATGGCGGAGAAAATTTCGGTATTGATGAAAAGATTCAGGTTTTGGAAGAACAAAATAAGAGAAAGTTGGAGACGCTATCTACTATTGCTGCTGCTCAAGAGACTATTGCCACTAATAAAGAGTGGAAAATAATGATGAAAGATACCTCGAACATGACAGAAGATCAACTGCAATTTCACATGAGGGTAGTAGAAAAAATTAAGAAGAAGTGGGGAATTTAGGTTTGAAAAATTATTTGATGTGTTTCCGTTTCTATTTCTGTTTCTGTTGTAATATCTTAGTTATTTTGTTACGTTATAATATTGTAATCGTTTTATTTTGCTATGTTGTAATATTTTTAGTAATTTTAAATTCATTTTATAAAGGGAATGTAATTCGTTTTATTTCTTTTTATTTGGTTATTTTGTTCTATAATACCTTCAATAGTTATTTATCTTATAATTTTTTTAATTTAAAATTTACTTTAATAAAATATAATTTTACTTAAATTAATGAAAAAGTATCCGTTATAAAAGTATCCGTTATGAAACTAACCGTTATAAAAGTATCCGTTATGAAACTAGCCGTTATAAAAGTATCCGTTATGAAACTAGCCGTTATAAAAGTATCCGTTATGAAATTGAAGTCTATAAAAGGACTCATTCTATTTGTTGCACTTCTCACCTCAAAACATCCACTGGTCCAAAATTGCATCATATCAGTTACCTTCATTTAAGAAAAAAAAATGTCTTCATCTTCTCACTCATCTGATGAAGAAATTCTGTGTGGTAGTGATCTTGAGTTCTTACTTGATGATACAAGTGAGAATGAAGTATTATCGTTGCTTAGAAAAAAAAAAAGAGTTACTTGGCGGTGCCACAACTTCGGCTGGCGGTGGTAGAAAGCGAAGAACTTATGTGGATCGAGATCGTGAGGCAGGTCATGCAAGGCTTTACAATGACTATTTCTCTGAAGATCCAATACACGGTAGTCATACGTTTCGTCGGCGTTTTCGTATGTCAAGAGAATTGTTCTTGCGCATAGTTGAAGCATTGGAGTCACACAATGAGTATTTTCAATGGAGGGTCGATGGAGCTGGTAAAAAGGGGTTCTCTCCACTACAAAAGTGCACGGTGGCGATTCGCCAACTGGCATATGGTGGACCGGCCGACCATTGGGATGAGTACCTACGTGTTGCCGAAACAACTGCCATAGAGTGTCTCTTTAATTTTTGTCGTTGTGTAATTGAACTATTTGGCGAATACTACTTGAGGAAGCCTGATGCCGATGATTGTCAACGTTTGTTTCAAATGCACGAACAAAGACATGGATTTCCTGGAATGCTGGGGAGCCTTGATTGCATGCATTGGGCTTGGAGAAATTGTCCGGTTGCTTGGAAAGGTCAATTCACACGAGGTAATCATGGTTTCCCAACAATCATGCTTGAAGTGGTTGCCTCTGCAGATTTATGGATATGGCATGCCTTCTTCGGGGTAGCAGGATCCAACAACGACATAAATGTGCTCAACCAATCTCCTTTGTTCATGGATACTCTACAAGGGCATGCCCACCCGTTAATTTTACAATAAATGGCAAGCAATATAATCAAGGATACTATCTTACCGATGGAATCTATTCAGAGTGGTCTACTTTTGTAAAAAGCTTTCAATGTCCTCAGGATCCAAAGAGGAAGCATTTCAAGGAAATGCAAGAGGCTGCTAGAAAAGATGTTGAACGGGCATTTGGAGTGCTTCAAGCTCGTTGGGCAATGATTAAAGGTCCAAATCGTTTTTGGTACAAGAACAATATGAAAGATATAATGTTAACTTGCATTATATTGCATAACATGATCATTGAAGATGAAGGAAATGAAGCCGAAGATTGGTCAGACGATCCCAGTTATTCAACTCCGCCTCCACAAAGAGTGCTTCCAGTTGGAACATTCAGTGACTACGTCAGGAGAGGTGTTCAACTACGAGATAAGCAGAAACATCTCCAACTTCGAGAGGATTTAATTGAGCATCTTTGGGCCCGATCCACAAATAACTAGTTATATATTAATTAGCCTTTGCGAACTATTTATCGTTGCATTCATATTTTTTCCCTATTATGTTTGGCTTGAATTTGTATTTTTCATGTTTTATGTAATATGAATGTTCTAAAATATTATTTGGAGTTATTTATTCAAAATAATTTAAAATGTTAAATAATTAAAATAATTGAAAAATTCTAATTATTTATTATTTATTCAAACATTAAATTATTTTTTTATAATTGATAAATTAAAATATAAATGGTATAATAAATATAATAGTAAGTGGGTCCCCTAAATACCTACTTTTTGGGTATTATTGTTGGGGGAAGGGTTGGGTATTTAGATAGAGGTATTTAACTTTTGAGGTGGCGCTGACGTGGCACCTAAATACCTTGAGTGGAGGTATTTCCACTTGAGAAGGTCTAACAAGGGCCGTCTCTAAAGTAGTAAAGTCTAATCGGGTAGGACACGAATGACTAATATACCCCTCCTTTGCCCCTAAAGTCCAATAGCCTTATGTGGGGACATCCAACGGCCGACGAACAAGTCCCCGAAAGTCCACGTGCGCGACAAATGCAAGATTAGCGGTTGTCCTTTCTTGTCCATTTCCCTCTTGTACGGTTTCGTACACATCGACTCTTTCATCTGCCATTATTTTTGACTTGTCTTCAACTCCTTCTTTAATTTAACTCGCTGAAGTTTCTTCGAAATGTACTCACCCTCAAGACTAGTCTTTGCAACTAGCTCTTTCTTTTTTTTTTTAAATAAAAAATAATAAATAATTTCTTTTAACTATATGTACTCCATCCCCCTTTTTTTGGTTGCCTATTCACTCATACATTTTTACTTAAAGATTTATCATAATTATATAAATTAAAATATAGCCAAATAAGATATTGTTAGATTTATCTCGTCATATAGTATTTAAATATCAAACTTTTAAAATTTTTATTTGTACCAAACATGAGTTATTAATAATTTAAAATATGTATTGAATTACGTACTGGGTGCGTCCGTAGCAAGAATAAAAATGGATGAAGTATTTAGTTATTACTCCCTCCGTACCGTCAATCTTGTCCTGTTAGATATTTTTATACTGTTCATTATTTAACTTTGACTCAATATTATTGCAAGTATATATTTGAAAAAAATAATCGAATTTGGTCTTGTTAGAATCGTATGATGATGTAGTTTTACAATATGTATTTTATATAATTTTTTATTATACATATTTTGATATATTAATGATTGAATACATGCATTAAATTTTGTGCAAAAGTCAAACAAAATATGTTAAATGAGACGGATGGAGTATTCTAGTACTCCCTCCGTCCCATTCCAAATGTCCTACTTACTATTTTTGGATGTCCCATTACAAATGTCTTCTTTCTATAAATAGAAATAATTTTCCCCTCCAACAACTATATGGACCCCACCATATACTCACAAACCAACTTTACCTTAATTCCCGTGCCCAACAGTAACATGACAATTGGGGTGGGACGGAGGGAGTACTAAATAACTAGCTGCGTGCAATGCGTAATTATATATAATTTTTTTTTATCATTTATGAATAAACCTCTTAAAATAAATTTTTCTTCTAACTTATAAGACATTTTACTAATATATACTTCACCCTCAATATTTGTTACTGTTTATTGAGTAATTTTAATCAAATTTTTTAGTATAAATAAATAAAAAATATAGTGAAGTAAGACTAACAATCTAATTTAGAATATCAAATTTTTTTATATTTTTATTTGTCTACAATATAAGTTATTAAAGATTGGAAATGTATTTTGAATTACTTGAAATACAACGATGTGATAAATATTAAATTAACGGATTTGCTATTTTGTATACCAAATGAAATAACACACACTTTATAAAATACTTCCTCTTTTTTTTTATTGTTTGCTACGGACCCACCCAGCACGCAGTCCAATGCACATTTTAAATTATTAATAACTCAAGTTCGATATAAGTAAAAATTCTAAAAGTTTCATATTTAGAAACTACAAGATGAGACAAATCTAACAAGATCTCACTTGACTATTTTTTAACTTGTGTAACTATGCTAAAACTTTAACTTAAAGCATGTATGTGAATAGTGACCAAATTCCAAATGTAGCAAACATTAAAAAACGGAGGGAGTATATAAACACATCCATTATTGTTCTAAATGAGTTTTTTAAGGGATGTCTAAGAAAAGAAGAAATTCTCAAATTCATGGATTATTAGTTGATTGCCCACACTTATACTACCTCCGTCTCGTTATGTTGTTACGTGTGGTAATGTGTTACTATTCACACTTTTATATAATATTTTATTATAGTTATACAAATTAAAATATAGTCAAGTGAGTTCTTCTTAGATTCGTTTCTTGGTACATTTTTTAAATATCAGACTTTTTAAATTTTTATTTATACCAAATTTTAAATTATTAATGATTTAAAATATAAAAAACAAGATGGAGAAATAGTATTTTTGTGATTTATCCTTCCTTCAAAAAAAATAAATAAATGAAGCAGCAGATGAAGAAAATGGTGTGACTTATAAAGAAAAAAAATCACAGAAATCCAAAGTAAAAACTGGAGCAAAACTAGTAAAAGATCCCCACTCTGTTCATCACAGGACGTATTTACAACAGAGAATCCGAAAGCACAGAGGAACCCAAAAAAAAAAAAAAAAAAAAAAAAAAAAACTAAACTCTAATCCCAACAACAACTCGTCTGGTCATCCGAAAGCCAATTCAGCAGATCCGCCACTTCAGGCTCCTCACCACCGATCCGGAGCGTCTCCATCACGCGCTCGAAAACTAACACGTGGCAGGGAATCCTCAAAACGCCTTTCTGCTGGTAACCGTATTCCTGCGCCGATTTGTTCAGCAGCTTCACGAAGATCGGGTGATTCAACAGCTCCGCGCTCACCACAAACCTCTCCATCTCCTCGCCGACGTACACTGGCAGATGTCCCCCCGGTACGCCGCCGGCGGAGGGGGAGACGGAGAAACCCCTCCCCTTCCGGAATGAGCGAACCGGCCTGGAATCGGAGCGCAGAAGACAGTATTGAGAGGAATCGGCGACTCTGGAGAGCCTTCTCATGAGCTTCTTCATGGTTAGGAATTTAGGGGAACGAATAGGAGAAATTTTGGCCTGGAATTTGGTGGAATGGAGAAAGGAGGGGTTAAATAAAGGGTGAGAGAGGGAGAGGGGAAATTTGGCGTAGGGAGAAAGCGTAATGTAGAGTGTAGGGTACAAAAGGGCGTACTTGAGCGTACCATCAATTAATTGAATTGATTAATGATTTAATTACCATTTAACCAAATAAATACTTACACTACTAACATTGTTGTAACTTGTAAATGATGTCCACTTGTCGTGTCCTGACTCCTGTAATGCCGACCTAATTTATTTTTCTTCTGTCATCTACAAATATACTCCCTCCATCATTCCAAAATCATTATACTCCATCTGTTACTAAATAATTATCTTTTTCAACTTAATTTTAATAATTAAGATTTATATTAATTAGCTCATAAATTTATATTTTTATTCTTCAACTACAATCTCTTAATAAATGTCAATAAATAGCATTTATGTAAAGTGAAGGGCAATATAGTAAAAATATAGCATAACTACCTCAAAATGACAATTATTGTGAAATACTTTTTAATCTCTAAAAAGATAACTAAAAAGGAACGGAGGGAGTACTTCTTTAGAAACAAAAGATCATTCCAAAATAATTACTACTTCATCCGTCTCATTTAACTTATCTTGTTTGACTTTTGCACACAATTCAATGCATTTTTTCAACCGTTAATATCTTAAAATATGTACAACAAAAAGTTATGAGAAATATAGTATATTCTAAAACTACATGATTATAGGATTCTAAGACCCAATTCGTCTATCTTTTTCAAATATATACTAGCAATAAAATCGAGTCAAAGTTGAACAATGAATAGTATCAAAAAGTCAAAGTTGAATAATTAATAGTGTGAAAAACAGTGTCAAGACATTTTAGTTGGGATGGAGGGAGTATTATTTGATATATTTATATCAAAATTTTCTAATATTGCCCTTGTGCTTTAACATATGCGAATTATTCCTCTTAGAATGTTGTGCTTTCTCTCCCCACACCAAATCCATTTTAATTACTTATATAGTTGGGATCAAAGTGAAAAATTGGCAAGTAATAATGATTTTACTTGGTATATGCATTTTTTTGGTAAAAAAAAGTCAACGATAAAAGAACGGATGGAGTATCTATATTATTAATACCCACTGGGAATGAGACTTGACCTAGTGGTCATATCCCTTAACTTGAACTTTATAGGTGGGGCTTTGATTCCCACTCGACCCCATATCTCTCCCCTTTATTTCACTTTATAATTTGTGTGTTTTGGCTCTCACACGCTTTCGCCGACACATTATTGTCAATATTTAAAATAAATAAATAAATACCCACTATCCCATTAGTATACATTGTTCACTATATATGAAGTATTTTTTAATTATTCATATAAAAGATATGTATATATATATATATACTTTCTCCGTTCTTATTTAATTGTTCCATCCTCAGAGTAGTAACTATTTATCGAGAAACTTTCGTAAAATTTTTAAATATATTTATATAAGATAACACACAGCTAAGTGAGATCTTGTTAGATTTCTCTGATCACGTAGTTTTATAATATTAAATTTTTATAATTTTCACTTATATACAATATGAGTTATTACTAGTTAAAAATATTTATTAAATTGCGTAAAATACAAAAGTGATGGAAGTTAAGATTATCGGGAAGCTAGAGACTCTTTTGATTCACCATGTATTGCGTAAGGGTAATATGGTGACGAATTGCTTAATTAAGCATGGTGTCTTCGAATGAGAAATTCTTCACTATGTGGGTGTTTCCCGGATTTTGTTAGTGGTGCATTGGCAGCAGATTTTTCCAGCTTATGTATCCCTTGAGTTCGATCATGTTCTCTTCCGCTTTCTAGTTTTTACTCTTGTTTTTTGCTTTCTTCTTGATTTTTTCTTTTCGGTATTATCTAACTTCGGTTTCCATAAAAATATACACACACACTAAAACTATATGATTATAAAATTCTAGTAAAACCAAATTCGAGTATTTCTTTTATAATTACATACTTGTAATTAAATTAAATCAAAAAATTCATTACAATAATTTTCTGTTCTAGCGAAAGAAAATTTTGATAAAATTTGCTCATTACTTAGCGACCGAATTTGCGACCGAAATTTGTTAGCTACCACAGGTTTAGCGACCGAAGCTCATTAGTTATCATCGTAGCTACCAAATCATAATTTTTGAAGTAGTGATTGAATAATTAATAGTGTTAAAAAATCAAACAGGACAATTAGACTAGGCCGAATGGATTATTATATATAGATAAATAGATAGATATGTACTCCCTCCATCCTATTAATTTCGTCTTATTTTCCTTTTTGTTCCGTTTCATTACAATTGTCACGTTACATTTTTAGGAAATAATTAAATATTAATTATCAAACTTAATCACATCTCATCACATCAATAAATAAATAATTATATTAAAATTTTAAATATACTACTATTAATAAATTCAAACCCACAACTATCATATCACAATAAATAAATTAATTAAAAATTCAAACTCATTACAATCACACCATATAAATTCATACTTTACTCTCACTTTAAACACTAATCTACCTCTTACATTACATATTAACTATCCGCCCATAAGATATCGTGCTCAAAAGTTTTGAGACACTATTAGTGGTTGAGATGGAGTATAAAATAATAATATTCCACACACCTTCCCTCCAATAGTATACTAATAGTATGGAGTATGGACTATGGAGCATTACTTATGTTACGCACATTATTAGTAGGATTGATGGAGTGTAAAATAATAATATTCCACTGCTTTATTTTGAGGGTTCGATTCCTAATACGACCCCCACATTCTTCCGGTTTATTCCTTTATAATTTATATGCCATGGATTCCCAACACCATTTTTCTTGTTTGTATAGGGTGTTAAAAAAAAATAAAACATTAGCCAATTAATAATGTCTAGCTGCCTAAATAATGTCTGGAATTCAAACTCTTGTAAATGTATAAAATTCTTTTAGGAGAGCTCCACCTACTAAGTTCGCTCGTACTTTAAAGGTTACTTTTAGATCTTTTTACTCTTAGCTCTCAAAGAAACCTAAGTCTAAACCGAACCCTTTGATTCACAAAAAATATTGACTAATTAACATAAAGACAATATAATAAGGGAAAAAAGAAAAGGAAAATTCTTTAGCAATTACTGAGGACAAATATTTCAACTTAAGTCTATATATCAGTCAAACTGCAGACCGAATTATGTAATGCTGCAGTCTACTATACCACAATGAATAATATATTATTTAATTTTTTCCTTTTACCAAAAGTACAATAGGGTACATTAATAAAATAAATATTAATAGATTGAATCCAAGAAAGAAATTTGACGATTATTAAAAATATTTAATAAGCAGACAAAATTTACAGAAAATAGGTCCATTTTCTGAACTAATTAGTATGCGGACACTTAATAAGTTTCAAATAATTCTGCTATATATGGCCAAAATCATTAGTTGATGAGTCAACAATCGAATTGGACAAATATTCAGAATAAAAGACCATTCAATGGACAAATGGTGCAAAAACAATCCATGAGATAGTATATTGCCTCACATTATTTTTCAAATAAATAAATCAAATGAGGATTAAAGTTTGTTCTAGTCTGCTGTTAACCCCAACAAAAAATATTAAGGCCCATCCCTATTAATCCAATATTGAATACCCATCTATTTTTTTTTTAGATTGCTTAGCCCAGTCAAAGACATATCCGGAGGAGATGACGCATGGCCCAGAAAATATATCCGGGAAGAAATGACACATCTTCAAGGCCCAGCCTGCAGTCTGTGAAGATATGTAGAGGACGCATCTTCAAGGTTTAGGATTTCACACATAAGGAAACATATCAAGACGAGGCCTCATCTAAAGGAAATAAATCAGAGTGAAGCGCCCTGGAAGGAAACGCGGAGAGGAGATCAAGCCAGATAAGGAAATGAATCGAGATGAGAACAAGGTGCACTCGTAGCTTGAGGACTCCTCACCACTATATATATGAAAAGCGGCATCACGTGCACGACACCTCCAATACTCCTCAGAGAGCCGTCTTTTATTTTACTTTAATTTCTTTATAATTTTCTGCATTTTACTGCCTTTTGTCCTTCAATTCCTTTAATGTTTTTCCTTCAATTCCTGTAATTTGTTTACTATTTTTCTGTAATCTTTCCCCTGAGTTCATAATAAAAGAGAAATCCTTTCTCCCAAAGTTTCACTGTTAACAAATTGGCACGCCCAGTGGGACACGATTTTAGACCATATCTGCTTCAGTAGTGCATGCATCTTAGATCCGGAAGAATCATTGTGGATCTGACACAAGAGTTTGAAGACATGTCCCTACAAGACCAGACGATCAAGCGAACATCGGATGAGGACGCCCGTGAAACGGCGAACATCACCCCACCGCAACAGGGGATAATGCAGATCCCTACTCTGTCTGAACAAATGCGGCTATCGATGACTGAATCGATGGCCGAATTCATGCCTTTACTTACAAGGCACCTGATGGACGTTCTGCGGCCTGCCATGGCCGACCAGACTGACCAGATATGCGGTTTCTTGCGTGATGGAGGCCTCCCGGCACCCAGTACTACTATGGCGCCGAGCACTCCATACCTGGGACCGTTGGGAGGACAACAACGAACGTGGGAAACACACTTGGCCAGCCGCCACTACAAGACTCCGAAAGCGTGGCCAGTATGTTCCCACACTCATACCAGATTGCTTATACTTTTACTCCAGCGGCACCCAGTATGCCGAATTTGGGTTACGCGGCACCTCCCGTGCCGGTTTATGCTCCCTCAAGCCCTTTAATGGCAACCAGCGCTACACCAGGCTGCATGGCGGCCGGACCTAGCATGGCGCCAAGGCAAGCGGCACCTCATGTACCGAACATCCCAACTACACCTTATGTGGCGGCACCTCTCAACCCGGGTTGGATGCCATCAACCCTAGGGGGGCAGACGCCACAAACAGGTGGAGTGGTGGTGGCTCCCATGGCACCAGCCTCCATTCCTACCCACATAGGAGGACAGGCACCACAACCATATGGAACACCCGAGACACCTGCCGCCATGCCTCCTACGCAGGCACCAGTGATCTCACCGGAGTTGCTCGCGGACATGATGCAGCAACACTTCGGGATTCAGCTAAAGTCGATGGAGCGGCCTACGTATCGGAAGCCGTATCCTGACTGGGTAGACACCATGCAGCCCTACCCAAGGGGCTTCAAGATGCTGGAGTTCACTTCTTTTTCCGGAGATGATGGCAAGTCTACAGTGGAGCATGTAGGAAGGTTCACTGCCCAGTGTGGGGAAGCAGCGGCCAATGATTGGCTGAAACTAAGACTGTTCAGCTCGTCCCTCACCGGACCTGCCTTCGCATGGTTTGCCTCATTGCGGCCTAACTCGATCCAGAATTGAACCGACCTCGAACGTGCATTCCATGACAGGTTTTACACTCCACTATCACAGGTAAGCCTCGCAGACCTTACCAACACTAAGCAGTACGCCGATGAAGCGGCAAGCGCTTTTATTAGTAGATTACAACGGCTGAAAGGCCGATGTTCCATAGCAATCCCGGAAAGGGAAATAGCTAATATTGCAGTGGCAAATATGTTGCCAAGATTAAAGGAACATTTAATTGTGCAGGATGCGACTGACCTTGCCCAGCTGGCCGAGAGAACGGCCCGCTTAGAGAAGTTCCTGGAGGAACAGGAAGGGAGGCATCCTACACGTCGAGTCCACTTCGAGGAAGTGATATTCAGCGACGAAGAAGACGAACTAGTGGAAGTGGCTGTTGCGGAACTAGTCCAGACAGCCAAGCCACACACTTGTGTGGCCCTTAAGCCGCCAAAACAAAAGGAGGCCAAATATAAACCTGAAGAGGACCTTTTCGATATGAGCAAGGCAGACCAAGTGTTCGATGTCTTACTCAAAGATGGCATGATTAAACTGCCTGAGGGGCAGAAGTTACCAGCGGCTGAAGACATTCGGGGGCGATCATTTTGTAAGTGGCATAACTCGTACACTCATAGCATTACTAAATGCCGGAGTTTCAGGACTGCCATACAAAATAAGATTAAAGAAGGGTGTTTGAAAATTGCAGGTATGAAAAGTGGACCTAGACCCGTTCCCACAACTTCGTGTCGGTGCTGCTGGGCTCGTTCCAAACCCAGATGATGGCGGCTCTAGTAGCCGGGTGGATCAAGAAGGGGAACGTGTTGAGATCGATGAACAAGATGACGACTTGTTATCGGATGAATCTGACACTGAGAAAGAGAATGAGTTGTATAGTAAACAGCCCAGGTTAAAAAACATGTTTAAGGAGGACTTTGAAAAAATCCTAAGAGCTGAAGAGAAGGAACACCAGAAGAGGAAGAATCCTCCGTTGAGGATTGAGATCCCAAAACTTGCTATGGAGATCCGCGACAACGGGAAGCACCATCCTGCTACTCGGAATTACAGGCAAGGAGTGGAGGTGGTGCCAACCTTAATGAGGCGTCCAGAACATCGTGCTGAGACTGATAGGTGGATGAGCAACCGGGCAGGAAGCAAAGTTACTCAAAAAGAGCCACCACCCATGACCAGGAGTCAGTATAGACGGGCTCAAAGAAGGTATGCCGAGGAGATGCGGCAATGGGAAGCCCAGATTCATAAGTTGGAATCTTCTAAGCCTCGGAAACCAGTACAACCAACTTACTTCAGATCTCAAGGGGAAAGCTCCGAGCAACGGAAGCCTGTTCATGAGAGACTGCAACATCCGGATGGAAGGCCTCTGTACAGGAAGCACAGTTCCTCCGTACCACCTCGAAAGCGGGTGCATGAGCGGCTTAGAGCTTATAGGGGAAAGTCAAGTGAGGCCTTGAGGAGGCCACACCCACCATCACCTCCCTCCAGGAGGCCACGTCCACCATCACCCCCCTCCAGGAGGCCACGTCCACCATCACCCCCCGCCAGGAGACCAATGGGCAGAGCGACAGCATCTAGCGCCTCAGCCTAGGACTACCGAACCTAGCAATCAGCCAACAACTTCCAGGGACAAAGGCAAAGCGGTCGCCGTGGCCGAATCAAGTAAAGAAAAAGATGGAAGCAAGTCTTGGGCAAATAAATTCATGGAAATGTTTGATCGTATGGGTGAACCGGGCGAAACTACTATAAGGGAACTCGCTATGTGGAAAGTGCTATCCAGATATATGGCTTACATAGCGGCCCACCAGGCCGGCGAGTTGGGGAGCGAACCGGACAGCTATGAGGGATTCCTCGCTTATTGCAAAAGTTTGGATGAATCCGAAAAGAGAAAGCCGCAATCTGAAGTTCAGACAAACAACGAGGTTGCACAAGTAAGCTTCGGGGTGGTCACTCCCGAAGATGTGGAAGCTGCCATGGGGGCTAACTGATAATGGCCAAAATTGACCATTATTTTCAATCTATTTCCGTATCTAACCATGGGCATTTGATCGCATTCCGATTTTATTTAAATAAGAAAGCAGTTGAATTTGACAGATATATGCAAGTTTTTATAAATAATAAGCTGGTGTTGAAAAATCTAAAAATATTGTTATTTTATTAAATTTGTGTTAAAAAATCCAAAAACATGAGAAAATATTAAAAATCCTACACTTGATTAATTATGGTTCAGTGGTATCTGTTCGGTGGAACACGAGTCCATTAAACGGAACACAAGCCAAATAATCAATTGGAAGAAATAACTATACTTATATATATATATATATATTATACATTAGTATTTAGTACTACCTCCGTTCCTTTTTAAATGACACGTTTTGACTTTTATCACTGTTTATTAAGTAGCTTTGACTCTATTTTTTAATACAATTATATAAGATAAAATATAATAAAGTGGGATCTTGTTGGATTCGTCTAATCGCATAGATTTAGAATATCAAATTTTTATATTTTTTACTTGTATGGAATTTGAGTTATTACAGATTAAAAATATGTATTGGATTGGGTGAAATGTGGGTCCATAGCACTTATTTAGGAACGGAGGAAGTATTTGTGTATTTACAAAAAAAAAAAAGAAGAAACGGGAAAGAGAAAGAAAAAGAAGAGAGGTGTAGAAATACAGGTGGGGCCCACCAGCCTTCTTCCCAATTTAGAAAAAAATTGCAGACGGGAATTGGGAACAGCAAGCTCCGGTCACCTTCTCTTCTTCTCCGACTAAGCTCCTTGTCCCGTCGCCTTCATCGCAGCTTCGTCCAAGCCCCTCCTCCATTTCCAAGCTCCGACCTCCGGCGTCCCCGCAGCCCGGCACCACCGCGACCCTGCTGCAGCTCCCGCGAGCTCTGCCTCCACCATAGCCATCACCATAGTTACATGGGACGGGGTTCGATTCGAAACGGGGAACGGGAACGAAAACACGGAACGGTAGTCTAAGTGTATCGGAAACGATGAATACCATAACTTTTCTTTTATAAATATTAAATTATATTTAATTGCTAAAAAGATTTGATTAAATTTTTTAAAAAATAAACCAAAAATTTAAAACATCACACTTTTACAAAGAAATTAAATAAAAAATCACATAAACAAAAAAAATACAAGAGTCAATGAGTCATCCCCTTATAATAATAAATTAATTCAATAAAGACACTTAGGAATTACTACTAGTATAATAAATAAATGGAGCCCACATACAAAGCCTAAAGTATCGCCATCTTCACCTATTTCCCTGTTCCCCAATTACAATATTCAGAAAGGAAATCTGAGAAAAAGAAAACGGTGGCGGCCGCACGGGTTCTCTCGACTCTTGAGTCTTCTCTCATCTCTTGTGCTTCCAGACAGTGGAAAGTGGAGAGCTCAATAAGTCGGACTGCCGGAAACTAGAAGCTGGCAGGAGCAGCAGCGAGAACGGGCGGCAGAACCGGCGGTGAGAATAGGCAACGGAGGAACGATCTGGTGTGCGATCCCTAGCGAATCGTACCGCGATTCGGAACGAATCGCTCCGGTACAGAGAACGGGCGACCGTTCCCCGTTCCCGGTAACTATGGCCATCACCGTTCAAGCCACCAAGGCCAACGCCCAAACCAGACCGCCGCCGCTCCGTTTCGCAGCTCCGGCGAAGCTGCCTGCCATCGCCAGATTCAACGGAGCCCCCATTTCAAGCTCTCCCGTCGCCACCGCCATCCGCCGGCCGCTGCCTCCGTCACCTCCACCACTGATTTGGGGCAAATAAAGACACAGAAGAGCAAGAACAGAAAAGGGAAGAAGAGAACCCAGTAGAAAGAAAAATGGGGAGGAGAAGCTGTCGTGAAAGAAACAAGAGAGAGGAAAGAGAAGAGAGGAAAGAGAAAAAGAAAAAGGAAGAATAGAAAAGCATTACCACACTGAACACAAAAAGCAACTATGACGCTACACAAAAGAGAGCTACGACGTTAAATAGAGGATAGCGTCGTAGAAAAAATTAGACAGAAAAAGCATTACGACGCTAGCAGTATAGCGTCGTAAATGGAGAAGATTGCTTTTACGTCGTAGTCAAATTCCCCATGTGCCAAATTACTCACAAGGTCCCAAGTTCTAAAGTCCCGCAGTGCAATATTTTTTTGTGTTTTGTCCTCCGGATCCCAAGACCCGTCCCTTGCTCCAGACTCCGAGTAGGCCCAAGGCCCATTGGATTTAGGGTTTACTAGCTTTAAATAGCTGTTTTGCTCCATTAAACAGTAGCCTATACACACTTTGAAAATTTATTTTGGTGTTCTTGGAGAGAGTAGTTTGGCTCTTAGTTTAGAGTAGGTAGTTTAATATTATTTTTTGTAATGTAGTTTCCTTCTAGCTTTAGTTTTAATTTCGTATGCTTAGTTTTTAAATGGGTTGTTAGATTTAGTTAGCCATATTTTTATATTTTACAGTTTCTCATTTGTATTTTTTTTGGGGTTTGAAACACTTAAATCAATGGGTGTTTGAACCATATTTTTGTATTAATCAAGGAAAATGTTCCAAAAATATGAAATAGAATTTATTCCATGGATTTATTGCTTTATTTTGCATTTTTGGTTACTTGGCCTCTTTTTGAGTTTTAGTTAGATTTATATGCTTTCCTAGTTTTAATAAATGCACAAAGCATTAAATCATTAAATGTTCATCCCTTCATAGATGTAGTGTAGGCTTTATTTTAATTTTAGTTAGCTAGCTTAGTTGTTATTTATTTTTGCATCCAGTTCCTTTTTCTTTTATTTTTATTTTTTATTTTTATTTTATTTTATTTTGTTCTTGTTGATCTTTAGTTTTTAGATGGTGTTTTTATTTTATTTTTAGTTTTGGCACATTAGATCTAAAAAGTGGATGACATTTGGATGTTTGAGCATATAAAAAAATTTTTGAGGAAATTTAGGGAAATTTTTGGCATCTACCACGTCGGGGCACGCATAGTGTCACGACATAATTGGTTAATACCAAACGATGGACCATAAAATCCGAAAAAGGGTCTTGCAATCGCATAGATTGCATTACCCGACCAACACTTATGTTTTGGGGTAGCTACGACGCTAACCGCCCTACGACGCTAACTTAGGTTAGCGGCGTAGGGGAAGGTTTGACGTCGTAGTTGCTTCGGACTTAAGGAAAATTTGTCCTACGACGCTAGACCTACGACGCTATCCTAGCGTCGTAATTTTTGTCTAAGGTCGTAGTACCCCAAAATACTTCCGTTCTCACAAAAAAACCACATACGACGCTACACCCACGACGCTATCCTAGGATAGCGTCATAATTTAGTGTATAGCGTCGTAGCATCCCTACTTTTTCAAAAACCATCTTCTCCATACTACGACGCTAACCTAGGTTAACGTCGTAGTGCTTGCTTAGCGTCGTAGTCCCTTAATTTCTAAACTTCCATGCACGACGCCAAACCCTACGACGAGAACCATGTTTCACGTCGTAATAATGGTTAGCGTCGTACATGAACCCTTTAAACCCAAAATTTTCAGATCTTCTTTCACCAACCCATGACGACGCTAGCCTCACGACATGATCACGTCGTAAAATCCGCCTAGCGTCGTAATTGGCACTTTTTGCCAAATTTTTCCTTTCTCCATTTTTCTCACTTAATTAATTGAACCTTTATATTAATATTTTGAGGTTGAAATCCAATGATCTCAACCCATGATTAATTTGATATAAAGAACTTTGTTCAATATTCCATTAAAAGATTTTTCTACAAAATTAAACTCTATGATCTAAGTATATAATCCGGACTGTAATTAATTAATTAATTAATTATGGAATGAGAGATTATTTAGACCATAAAGAGTGATTATGGAATAATTTCCATACCCTTGCATGAGAAACCAATGTCTCTCATACAAGATTATTTTTCTCTTAATCCCAAAAATATTTTCTTTTATTTTATTTTGTCTTTGTCCGTATTGTGTGAAATGAATAGTGAAAAATATCATAGAATAATGTTGGCGAACGGTCCCTTTTCCGGGAAATGAAGTTGCCCGTAGTCTGTGTATTAATTACTATTTGTTATTTTGTATGGTTTGGATAGTGACTGAAGAGGTAAGGCGAACGGTCCTCTTACCAGGAAATGAAATAGCCACTCAGTCAGTATCTGTCCAAATACAGTTTTATTTTCTTATTTTATTTTCAAACCCAAATCTCAAGTTGTGCTAACACTAGTTGACATAGGTCAATGTCATATGGTGATTAAGACAGTAAGAGAGCATGTAGGTTTTCATCCCAATTCACAGACAGTGAGTGGTCTGAATGACAGCGACCACTGTCATTTTGATCAGTTTACTGTCTAAAATCATCCACCTGGAATAGTCAGGACCTGGATAGCAGATGTTTGCAGTCCGGATTATACTGATTATTTTTGTCATCTTTTTAGCCAAATAAATTCCTCTCATCTCCGGCTATTTCATCTTTGTGTTTCACATTCTGTCTAAACCCACCATTATATTTTGGGTTGTTTAATTTTACACTTCCTTATAAAATTATGCATGATATTTTTATGTAAAGATTGTGGTCGAATTATTTTGGGATCCTTCCCTTGGACATAGAAGTCTTGATTTTAATCAGAGGTCTCATAATAAATTTCCAACAAAAATTCATTTATAAAATCCGGATCTAAGCAAGGGATAAATTCCACAGTTATGACTAATCCTCATTCGACTGGGGGTTGATTTTGGGAAATTAGAAGCAGAATCAGCGATTAGGTCTTACCTAGACTGAAAGGGTCTGTGTCCTTATTGAGAGTCTAGTACCTGTTTAGGGAATGATTTTCAAATTGATTATTTTCCGAAATTGCTGTGTATTGGGAATTTAGTCTTAACTATCACACCGAGATGGGATCCACTTGGATTCAAATACAGTGTGTTAGATAATTCTAGAGGAATAATACATAGGCCTTGGGATCCACCGGTTGAGTTTCTTTCAAATGCTATCATCTTCTGCCAAAGCCTATTCTTGAGTTCTGAGTGAGTGCATCCGGAACAAACTAAGCTATTAGTCTGTTTCATTAGTTTGTATCTCATAACCACCCGAAAGGAAGTGAACACTGCGAGCGGTTCACCGAGATCCGGGAATTCTTGATCCACGCTCGGTCATTCTGACTGGGGGCTTTCTTTTACTACTAGTACGAAGCTTTTGAAACTCCCGAGTGATAGGATTTTAAATGCTTTCTTTACTGCTTTCTTTTAATCGCTTTCGTAGAGGTCACTCGGATGTGTCACTAGATCTTCTAACTGCTACTAGGACTGAGAGTTAAGGGATAGTTCAGGTTTAATTTTAAACTTTGGGTGTGACATGGGGGAATGATAGCAGTACTTGCCACTTCAACTAATGATTTGTCAGGTGTTGCTTGTCCACCACAGATGACTAACATATTCCTGCAAGGCATTGCAAGGGAAGTTATGAGTTTGTGGTATCTTAGATTTTGTTGTCTTAAGAGCATGTAAACCTCTACTGTAAGTACCTGTCTGTTAAATGGAACATAGTATAGGAGCATGAGAGTTAGCTAACTGAAAGGATTATCCCAAGCTAAGATCTGTGTAACAAAATGAAAGTTTAATTGTGTTTCATCCGAATCTTGTCCAATTTTATTATTTTCTTCCTGGCCCTTCTGTCTCATTTTAAATATGTTTTCTTAGAATAATTTTAACCGCTTTCTTAGAATAATTTTATTGCTTTCTTAGATTAAATTTATTTCGCTTTCTAGAATAATTTTATCTGCTTTATTTTATTGCTTTCATAGCTTAGAATTAAATTATGTCAACTAGTTGATAGTTAAAACACAAACTCGAATCGAGTAACCGAGTGGAAAATCTTATAAAACGACCTGGGCCCTGCTTCTATCGCACATCCTCCAATGAACGATCCGGTACTTACTATAAATACTGCAATTTTTGACTCCGTGCGCTTTCGGGGGCACAGTTTCTTAACACGAGTAAATAAAAACGTGACAACCTATAAATATATCCCTAATCCGAACTCCATCATCATAAATTGGTTTCATTGAATAATAAATCAAACCGAGATTACTATTTTCTTAAAAATACTCGTGTGAGAAATTTGTCAAAAGTTTCACTAACCAAGAGAAGCCTAAAGTCGGCATAAATGCTATAGGCATCACGACTGAAGATCTTAACATGTTAGATGGTATGGAGCTCGATGCGGAGATCAACTTGGAGGGAGAAGACACTAACTTGGATGATACTTTCTGGGTAGGCTTAGAAGGTGAACTTATGGAAGCAGGCTATGAGTATGGGCAAGAAGAGGAGATACCAGATCCTGATCCTGCCGTGCCTATGCAAGTGGTGGGGCTGGCTGCAGATGAGGAAGGCAGCGATGTGGAATCCGAAGTGTGGGACGAAGAGGAACCATCATTTGCTAGACTCATTGAGAAGATGGATGAAATGATAGCAGAACTCTCCCACCCGACCAGGAGCCTCCTCGAGGAGTTAGGTGGCCAGTCCGCTCAAGGGCCAGTTATCTTTCCACAGTCCGCCAGAGCAGAAGCGTCCCAGACGAGGCAATTGAAACCTTTGTATATCAAAGCCCATATCGACGGGCGTCCCGTGAATAGGGTATTCGTTGACAATGGGGCAGCGATAAATGTAATGCCGATGTCAACTTTGAAGAAGATCGGTAAGAGTGAGAAGGACCTTATCCCCACCAGGGTCAGGATGTGCAGCTTTGTGGGAGAAGTTCTCCACTCAACCTGCGGGATTCATAACGGCAGATGTCACTATGGGATCTAAGACGATCAAAGTAGCGTTCTTTGTGGTAAAGTCGAGAAATTGCTACTCGGCATTACTGGGACGCGATTGGATTCACATGGCACAATGTGTGCCATCCACCTTACATCAGCAGTTGCTTATCTGGAATGACGATAGAGTAGAGCTGGTGGAAGCAGATCCCCAACCCTTCATAGGACACGACCGCAACAACGATGAGGCAGTCTTTTAGTTGGAAGATATCCAGCCTGCATCGGCTTTGATTGGTCTGGACTTAGACCTCTAGTCCATCGACTTCACTTCCAGCGGCTTCAAGCTACATCCGGTAGACAGCCGACATGAGTCCTCAGGCTCCACATGATAAGTAGCCAAGACATCTATAAAGACTTGCTGCAGCGGCTCGCCACCACTGAGGTGATGATGGGTGCCGAAGATAAGTCCAAGAATTTAACTGATAAAAGGCCATCTGAGTGGCCATCCCCTGTGAAGCAGACGCTGCCTAGTCCGGAAGCTATGGAACCACTTGTGGACATCAACCTTGGAACGGATACAGAGCCAAAACTCACCAAGGTAAGCGCTTCATTACCCGAGGAGGAGCGGCACCGACTTGTCGAACTGATTCAGAAATACAAAGATTGTTTTGCGTGGCAATACACAGACATGCCAGGACTCTCAAGAGAACTCGTGGAGCACAAGTTGCCAACTCATCCCGAGTTCAGGCCTCACAAGCAGCCGCCTAGACATTCTGATCCAGACACCATCCCAAAGATAAAGGCCGAGATTGAAAAGCTTCTTAGAGCGGGTTACATTAGAACGTGTCGCTATGTAGAGTGGCTTGCAAATATTGTACCTGTTGAAAGAAAAATGGTCAATTAAGAGTCTGTATAGATTTTAGAAATTTAAACTTGGCGAAACCCAAGGATGAATATGTAATGCTCATGGCCGATATGCTTGTTGATGCGGCCGCCGGCTACAAATTTTTATCATTAATGGATGGTTATTCTGGATACAACCAAATCTTTATTTCTGAAACTGATGTGCACAAAACTGCTTTTCGTTGCCCGGGGCCTGTCGGCATCTTCGAATGGGTGGTCATGCCTTTTGGCTTGAAGAATACCGGGGCAACATACCAAAGGGCCATGAACATGATTTTTCATGATTTAATTGGCCACACACTTGAAGTTTACATTGATGACATCGTAGTCAAATCGTGTGAATTTGGCCAGCACTTGGCCCATCTGGAGGATGCCTTCATCCGAATGAGGCAACATGGATTGAAAATCAATCCAGCTAAGTGTGCCTTCGGAGTGGCAGCAGGGAACTTCTTAGGTTTCCTGGTGCATGAGAGAGGCATTGAGGTAGATCACAACAAGGCCAAGACCATCTTGGAAGCCCGCGCACCATCCAATCTCAAAGAGCTACAATCACTGATTGGAAAAATTAATTTCTTAAGAAGATTCATTGCTAATGCTGCTGGGAAAATGAAGGCGTTCACCACCTTGCTTAAAGGAAGAAAGAACGAGACATTTTTGTGGACGGCTGAGCATCAAGCGGCCTTCGAAGAGATAAAGAAGACGTTGGGCAACCCTCCAGTACTAGTACCGCCAAGGCAAGGAGTACCTCTAAAGCTATATGTGTCAGCCTGAAACTTTTGACAATTTCCTACACGAGCTTTTCTAAAATATCCCAAGTTAAATTTATTGAATGAAAAGAGTTATGATTCGTGGGGAATGAGTTTAAGGATATATTTCACTTTTTATTACTCATGTGGGGTACTCTGATTTCAAACGGCGCTGCATCCTCCCCGGCATGAAACTTTTGACAACTTTCATGGTGCAGCCGGGATAGACAGTTCAATCTTGACCTTCAGTCTGTCACACTGAAGGTCCCCGGCAATTGGCATCATGAAACTTATCATAGTTTCATGTCATGAAGATCCTTGCCATGAAACTTTTAACACATTCTCACTATATGAGTATTTTCTGAAAAATCATAATCCTGGTTTTCAATTTTATTTAGTGAAACCAATTTATGAAGATGGAGTTGGGATTAGGGATATATTATAGGTTGTCACGTTTTTATTACTCGTGTTTAGAAACTGTGCCCCCCAAAGCGCACGGTGTCAAAAATTGCAGTAATTTATAGTAAGACCGGATCGTTCACTGGAGGATGTGCGATAGAAGCAGGGCCCACGTCGTTTACTAAGATTTTCCACTCGGTTACTCGATTCAAGCTTTGCAATGATTTCTAACAACTACTTGACAATAATTTAAACTAGATTATGAAAGCAATAAAAGATTATTCTACAAAGCAGGGTAAATCTATTCCAAAAAGCGATTAAATCTATTCTAAGAAAGCAATAAGAATTATGCTAAGAAAGCAGGTAAAAATTATTCTACGAAAGCGGATTTAAAAGGTGACAGAAGAGACAGGGAGAAAATAATAAAGATTGGACAAGATTCAGATGAAACACAATTAAACTTCCGTTTAATACACAGATCTTTGGTTGGGATAATTTGTCAGTTAGCTAACTCTCATGCTTTCTGCACTATATTCCCTTTAACAGACAGGTACTTACAGTCAGAATTTACATGCTCTTAAGACCTCAATTTCTAAGATACCACAGATTAATAACTCCCCTTGCAATGCCTTGCAAGAGTATGTTAGTCATATGTGGTGGACAAGCAACACCTAACATATCATTAGTTGATATGCCAAGTACTCCTATCGTCCCCCTTGTCACACCCAAAGTCCAAACCTAACCCCGAACTAATCCATAACTCTTAAACCTTTCAACCGGCGGCCAACCTCTAATTCTTCCGAGTGACCTCTATGAAAGCATTTTAAAGAAAGCGGTAAAGAAGGCGGTAAAGAAAGCATTTAAAAACCTATCACTTGGAAGTCTTAAAAGATCATCACATTCCGTTAGTATAAAAAAGCCCCTAGTCTTGATGACCAGATGCAGATTTAGAACTTCCCAAATATCAGTAAGCCACAGGGCTTATAACATCCGGTTAGTTATGAGATACAAACATGAGTGGAACAGACCTATGAAGGTTTATTCCGAATGTACTCACTCAAGACTCAATTTTAGGCTTCGGCGGGAGAAGATAGTAGTTGAAAGAATACTCAACCTTACCTTAGAAATTAACCAAGGCCTATATGTTGTTCCTCCAATATTATTTATCACATCTCATCCGAATCCAAGTGGACACTGATTCGATGCAACACTTAATACAAGATTTCCAACACACAGTAATTTTGAGAAACAAAAAGATATTTGAAAATCATTCCCTAAACAGGTACTAAACTCTCAATTAAAACACAGATCCTTTCAGTCTAGGTGAGACCTAATCGCTGACTCTGCTTCTAAGTTCTCAAAATCAACCCCCAGTAGAATATGAGTTAGTCATAACTGTGAAATTATCCCTTACTCAGATCCGGATTTTATAAAGTGATTTTTGTGGAAATTTATTGTGCGGCATCTGATTTAAATCAAGACTTCTATGTCCAAGGAGAAGGATCTCCAAAATATTATAGACCACAATATCTACATAATAATATCATGCATACATGTATATGAGAAGTAAAATAAATTACCCCAAAATATATGGTGGGGTTAGACAGAATTTGATACACAAAGATGAATTAGCCAGAGATACGAAGAAAATGGCTAAAGAGATTGCCAGAAATAATTGGGGTTATCCGGACTGCAAACATCTGCTATCCGGTTCCCAAGTATTCCAGATGGAATGATTTGTAGACAGTGGAATGCCTTAAGTGACAGTTGCCGCCGTCACCTTAGACTTTACTATCTGTGAATTTGGATGAAAACCCACATGTTCTATTACTGCAGTAATTAATAGATAACATTGGCATATATCATCTATAATTAGTACAACTCTAGATTCAGGTTTGAAATTAAGGTAAAGAAAAGAAAACTGTATCTGATTAGGAGTTGGCTGAGTGACTAATCGTTATCCCCGTGAAGGGACCTTTTCGCCGTACTTCCACCAACCACTAATCAGACCATGCAAAATAACGAGTAATAATTAATACACAGAAGACGAGCTAATCGTTATCCCGGTGAAGGGACCTTTTCGTCAACATTGATCTGTGATATTTCTTATTACCCATTCATACACACAATAAACAGAAAAGATTAAATTAACAAAATGTTTTTGGTACTGTGTGAGTGTTAATCACACAATAATTAGACGCTAATGAGTTGAGATGTGTAATGGATAAAATTAGGTGTAATAGGCCTAGGCCCAATACACTCATGCAACTTACACAACTCTTGTAATAAAATATTTTTGGAGTTTTAAAATAGAAGGAAGAAAGCAATTCGGTCTATTGGGCAAAATGCAAAAGAGACCGAATTGAGAATGCATGAGGTATGAAAGTAACACCATACCCAATTAATCCTTGTAAAGTCATGAAGCATCCTCTAATTCGAATTGTCAAGCAATTCGGTCTAAACCGAATTGGACAATTCGAATTGATGAAGTCATTCCTTCACTCAAATTTGGCTAAGGCATTTACCCCAAAATGAGGGTAATTCGAATTGCCAATTGAATTCAGTCTAGACCGAATTTGGACAATTCGAATTGGTAAGACAGAGAAAATAAACTAAGGCATGAGGGGATGGAATGCATACAATGTGGTTTCCAAAGCCAATTCGGTCTATACGCAATTCGACCTAAACCGAATTGCCTAGACCGAATTGCTTAGAAGCCTCATGAAGACAACACTTTTTGCTATGTAATTCGGTCTCATGGGCAATTCGGGACCGAATTGCCTAGATCGAATTGCATATGAATTTTTAGGTAAAGCATTCAACAAATATTTTTGCCATGCAATTCCATTCTCATGGGCAATTCGGTCTAGACCGAATTGCCTCAAATCGAATTGCATGTCTTTTCTCTCACAATAGGTATTTTGAACTCATAAGTGTGGGTTCGGTTTTCATTGTGTGGTTCATGATGGATAAGATTTACCAAATCCTTCATTTCACATCAATGTCACCTCACAGCCACACTAATGAGTGTTTTTAAGGAAAATAGACCTAGGTTACGTGGCTAGCAGGTATTGGCATGAAACAAACCTTAAAACTACAAACAAACAATCAGAGATCAAAAGCTTAAACATCTACTGAACAAATAAGAACACATACTTAAAAATAAGAATACCTACATTGTCTAAGGCAACAATAAGCTAACAAAAGAGACTAACACAGCAACTGAATAGCACGGAAATAAATTCTAACAAGCCTAAGATTGTCTAAGACCTAAGAACACTTATTTGAATCTCTAAGGTGTAAGATCAAGCCAAAAACCCACTAGCATACATTTATTGAGAATGTAAGTCAACTAGGACATAATAAATGTAACCTAGTTGAAACAAACAAACATTCTAACATTTATTGCTAAGGAAAGCATTAAATAAATGCCAAACACTTGAAATGAAAACCCATTTCTGGATTCTTTCTTGTATTGACACTTGAAAGCAGTGAATAACCCTAAAACCATCATTAGCTTGAAGGTAGGGTTCATTATAACTACAAAGCATTTAAAGTTTATGGAAATGGCTACACTAAGGGTGGTAACAAGCTTCTATGAAAAATAAACTAAGCTCAAAAGCAATAAAACTACATTACAAGCATGAAAATAAACTAACTACACTACCTACCTAACCCTTTAGGGGTGAAGAACCTTCTGCTCCTTCTTTTTGTCTCCCAGCAAAATGTCCAAGTGTGTAAGAATTAGGATATTTCTTGTGTTGAGGAAGGTAAGCTTTTATACTTCTTCTCGAAACCCTAGGCCCATCATGCATTTCTCACGTGGTTCACAGCTGCAATTTTGAATGTGGTTCGGTCTCCTCAAGTAGTTCGGTTTAGACCGAATTGGTGACATGAGGTCTTTCTCCTTGATCTTGAGCATGAAATGTGGTGATTCGGTCTATGGGTAGACCGAATTGGCCTTGTCGAATTGATGATGGCTCCTGCTTGGCTTCCTTGCTTTGAGGCAATTCGATATATGCAATCAATTCGGCCTAAACCGAATTGCAATAGATCGAACTCCTTCTTTCCTGTTTTGCTCAGTCTTCTCCTTTCCATAGTGCAATTCGGTCTAGGGGTCAATTCGGTTTAGACCGAACTGCCACAGACCGAATTTGTTGCTCTTCTCTTCTTCAACACTTCTCTTTTTCTTCTTCTCTTCAGCAATTCGGTCTAATGAGCAATTCGGTTTAGATCGAATTGCGTATAGACCGAATTGATCTTCAACACTGTAACACCCCTGTTTTTGGTAACCCAGGTCGGGATGTCACCGCCACATCTCCCTAGTAAGACACGGTTTCTCCGAGCTTACTAAAGAGATGCAAGGCTAGGTATTGCAGTGTTTAAAACATTTAAAGCATTCAAAATAGCCCATACAATATAATTCAAAATTAATAATAGCATAGCGCAGCGGAAATATTTAGTTTAGTACAGTATCGCAGCGGAAAGTATAAAAAGGGCCGACATGGCCAAAACACGGGTTAAACAGGCCCGTTCATAATGTAGTCTACGTACGAAATTTAAAAGCAAAATAAAAGTTCCCAAAATCCCATGCAAGATTCGTGCTCACACATGCTCATTCCACATATTCTGTAAAGAAAGGAATAAAAATGGTTTTGATCAGCAAAATTGCTGAGTAAGTTAACACATGCATGATCGTAGGGTTTAAAAGCCATAACTTTAATAATTTAACAAAAGCATGATAATAACATAATATTTGATTTCATATAATCCATATCATATAGCACAATCTATCTCAGGCTCTATTTAATAACACATATCACATGGTTTAATCATAAAAGCCATAATTTTAAATAAAGCATTTAAATAATTTAATTGGACAACAATATAATTTGATCTAGTTCAATTTAATTTAGAATCCCCATTACATTCCCGATTCGGTATTTCAAGTTTCACGATAGAAATCGCGATGTCAACAAGTTTAGCCGGTAGCCCGGCGACCGCAGCCGTATCAGCCATACCCAGTACCACTCCGGAGCCTCGGGAAACCCATACGGATATTCACGAGAGTGTAGGCTCTAAGTTTCGCCGTTTTGGCAATATCACATTTCAAGTATAGCGCGCGGGGTCACCATCGTCCATTACGGCACGAAGTGAATCGTTAGGGGGCACCCTGCAGAGCACTCACCCCTAATTTTAATTTATCAAGTTTGTAAGGGGATTTAGTTTTTAAAATCTGCCTTCCAATGTATTAATTTAGAGATAATATCTCAATTCGTTTCAACCCTAAAGGTTAATTCCATGTTTCAACAAGATTTCAAAAATTTCGTTCGGTAAATCACAGTTTACTCCAAAATTCGTCTAAAATCAGATTTAATTCCAAAAATTCCAAAATTTCATATCTGACTCGGAAACATCAAGATCTACAACTTTCGTGTTTTAACTTTTCCAATCCGAGATACCTAAGTAGGTCAAAAACGCCAATTTTCGCATAAGAAGAAATCTGTCCGAGTTTAATACATCACAGATCAAAGATTTCAATTTCTACCATATCAATTCAACTCCAAATTTAATGAAATTTGACAGGGATCATCTTAAGACATTTATCTACAACTTTCATGTTCGGCCAAAGATCTAAAACAGCCTAGATCCTATCTCAAAAACGTGATCAAGATCATTCCTAAGTTCTGTCCAAGATTTCAAGAACTAGGTTCAAACAGTTCGGTTTCAACGGTTTTTCACATATCAAATCAACTCCAAAAATTCTCAAATTTTTACAGTAGCTAGGTCTAAGTCTTAGGAACGTTTTTCGTCTTAAGTTTTTCTGTTTGAGTTCGTTTTAAAGGTCGGAAAAATTCAACAATTCTGTTGCGTCGGTAGGAAAACAAAAGTGGACAGATTTATGATTCTTGTCAAAACTTTTAGGTTTCGAATGTTTTAAAATCTCCCAAAACCATGTAAGGTTAACTTACAGTGTCTATGAACGTCGGGAATGTCCAATTCAGAGGCGTGGCTTCCAGATCACCGTTTCTCCTCTCCGTTCGTCGGGTTCTACGATCTAGCTTCGATACGGGGGTGTAGAAAGAAAAAGGAGATGATTAGGATTCGTTTTCGAATCGTTTATTGAATAAAGATTGGACCGAGACTTACCACGACTATGGAGATCTGTAGAGAAACTCGTCCAACAGCGTTCGTCTTGGTTTCGTGCCTCCGACGACTCCGGATTTAGGGTTTCGAACGTATAGAATGTTTTAGGGCTTTGTAAACTTGTTCGGGGCTCCCAAGGGGCTTATTTATAGAATTCTTAATTCCTTGGGCGTCCACAACCGACCTAGAAGTCTGGAGTCGAGAGTTGTTCAACCGAAAGTCGAAAAATCCGCGTTCGGGTGAGAGATTCACGCAACAAACAAATCTGTCATGTGGCGCGGTCGTGGCGCGGCTTTCCCCATTGGGCGCGCGGCCACCGCGCCGTCTTCGCCTGGACTTCGGTCCGGGCGGGTCGTGCGATCCGTCGTGCTTTTCCGCCTCTCTTTCGGGTTTCTATCCCTCTATGCTCCCGAATTCCGATTTCCGGGGTATATTCGGGTTCATACTTTCTCTCTAATTTTATTCTTAGTCTAGTTGGATGTTTTGGACTCGAATACTCGAGTTCATTAGTGTCGGGTTTTGGTGTACCATTTATCCATCCTTTTATTTAATTAAATTCCTTTAATTCCTTTTTAAGTAAAAATCTCATTTCTCATTTCCTTATATTTATTTTTTTCTTTTATTTGCTGGATTTGTTTATTTATTTATAGTATTTATTTTTATTTATTATTTATTTATTTAATTATTGTTTTATGTTATGTTGGAAAATTCTCGGGTATTACAGTCTACCCTCCTTAAGAATCAACTTCGTCCTCGAAGTTGTGTTTCGGCTTTTCTCGTCTCGTGCTAAGGTCTTGTGTTTGTTTTATTATGTTGTGACTGAACTTAGAATTAAACTTCTAAGCTGCCTACGTACCCGGTAAAGGGATCAAGCCATAACGTAGTTCAAAAGTTTACAAAAATGCACGAAAAATTAGGGGGTATGACATCCTCTCCCCCTTAAGATTGCAGTTATGTCCCCATAACTGTGTTGGAATCGGTTTGGAACAATGTCGGGTATCGTTCCCTCATATCGAATTCTACTTCCCAAGTTGCCGTCTCACTTTCGTGGTTTGACCAAAGAACCTTGATCATTTTGATGGTTTTGTTCCTCGTTACTCGTTCCTTAGTATCGAGAATACGCACTGGGACTTCTTCGTAAGTCAAATCTTCATCGAGCTCAATTATCTCCGGTTGAAGTACATGTGTCGGGTCCGGCACATACTTCTTTAGTTGCGAGACATGGAAGACATTATGAACTCTATCTAAGTGTGGCGGTAAAGCCAATCGGTAGGCTAGAGTTCCGACTCGTTCTAGAATCTCGTAAGGTCCTATGTATCGTGGACTTAACTTCCCTCGTTTGCCAAAGCGCATCACCCCCTTCATGGGTGATATCTTTAGCATGACTCTATCTCCCACTTGAAATTCTAGGTCTCGTCGTCTCACGTCGGCATAACTCTTTTGACGGTCTTGAGCGGCTTTCATCTTCCCTTGAATCACTTTGATTTGTTGAGCCATGTCTTCGATAAGTTGTGGTCCCACTACCACGGACTTATCGTTTTCTTCCCAGCTCAAAGGGCTTCGGCACTTTCGTCCATACAATGCCTCGAAAGGTGCCATGCCAATACTCGCATGGTAACTATTATTATAGGAAAACTCAATCAAGGGTAAATGAGATTCCCAATTTCCTTTGAATTCCAACACGCATGCTCTCAGCATGTCTTCTAGTGTTTGGATTGTTCTCTCGGTTTGTCCATCCGTCATCGGGTGGAATGCGGTGCTCATTTTGATTTGAGTACCGAGAGCTTTTTGTAACTCCGTCCAGAAATGAGAGACAAATCTACTGTCTCTATCGGAAATGATATCGTGTGGTACTCCATGTCGTCGTACCACGTTATCAATGTAGGCTCGGGCCAATTGGTCCATAGTCCACGTGTCTTTCATTGGGATAAATATGGCTGTCTTCGTTAGCCTATCCACAATCACCCAAATCTTGTTCAGGCCTTTAGGTGATCGGGGTAATCCCGAGACAAAGTCCATTGAGATGCTATCCCACTTCCAACTTGGAATCTCTAGTGGTTGCATCAATCCTAAGGGTTTATGTCGCACTGCCTTAACCTTTTGGCAGGTGAGACATCTCGCTACGAAATTTGCCACTTCCTTCTTCATTCCCGGCCACCAATAGATCTTCTTCAGATCTTTGTATAGCTTGTCACCTCCGGGATGTACGGAGTATGGCGTGTTGTGCCCTTCCTCCATCAACCTTTGCTTCAACTCGACACATTTAAGAGGCACACACCATCTACCTTTAAAACGGATGCTTCCATCCTCGTGGACAGCAAATCCTATTGCCTTTCCTTCGGCAATATACTCTTTTATCTTCTCGAGTTTCGGATCGCCCGGTTGAGCGAGTCGAATCTCGTCCAATATTGGAGTTTCTACGACCATGGCATTGACCGTTTCTCTCACTGTGCCAGGATGCACAAGTTCTAACTCCAATCTTGCCAAATCCATGTACAATGCCGGCGGAATTACCAACGAGTTTGTCACGTGTTGGGTTTTCCGACTTAGGGCATCAGCTACCACATTCGCCTTCCCCTCGTGGTATGCTATCTCTAAATCGTAGTCTTTAATGAGCTCCAACCACCTTCGCTGTCTCAAATTCAACTCCTTCTGAGTGAATATATATTTCAAGCTCTTGTGGTCGGTGAACATTCGACACTTCCGCCCATAAAGATAATGTCTCCATATCTTTAGAGCGAAAACGACCGCTGCCAACTCCAGGTCATGTGTCGGATAATTTTCCTCGTGAGGTTTTAGTTGGCGTGATGCATAGGCTACGACTCTCGAGTCTTGCATCAAAACACAACCCAAACCTTCCTTCGAAGCATCGCTATATACTTCGAAGTCACCATTTTCTTATGGTAATGTTAGTACGGGTGTGGTTGTGAGTCGTTTCTTCAGCTCTTGAAACGATGTCTCACATGCTTCGGTCCACTCGTATTTTGCTCCTTTCTTAAGTAGCTGGGTCAAAGGACGTGCAATCCTTGAAAAGTCCTTCACAAATCGTCTATAGTATCCGGCTAATCCAAGGAAACTCCTTATTTCCGTTGGACTTTTTGGAGTTGCCCATTCAGTTACGGCAGAAACTTTTGCCGGATCCACTGATACTCCATCAGCGGATACTATGTGTCCGAGAAATGCCACTTCTTTCAGCCAGAAGTCACATTTCGACAGCTTGCCGTATAGCTGATTTCTTCGCAAGGTCTCCAACACTTGATGTACGTGCTTCGCATGCTCCTCCTCGCTCTTTGAGTAGATCAGGATGTCGTCGATGAACACTACGACGCACTGATCTAACAATTCTCGGAACACGTTGTTCATGAGATTCATGAACATGGCCGGAGCATTTGTTAACCCGAAGGATAACACTGTGAACTCGTAATGACCATATCGCGTTTGAAATGCCGTCTTCGGAATGTCCTTCTCGGCGATCCTCAATTGATGATACCCAGATCGCAAATCGATCTTCGAGAATACTGAAGCTCCCTTCAGTTGATCAAACAGATCCTCTATTCTCGGAAGGGGGTATTTATTCTTAATGGTCACCTGGTTTAGTCCTCGGTAATCTATGCAAAGACGTAGTCCTCCGTCTTTATTCTTGACAAATAAAACCCGTGCTCCCCAAGGGGACGTACTCGGTCTTATGTAGCCTTTTCCCAATAGCTCCTCGAGTTGTTCCTTTAACTCCTTCATTTCCAGTGGTGCCATCCGGTACGGAGCTTTCGAGACAGGCTCTGTCCCCGGAATGAGATCTATGGTGAATTCAAGATCTCTCTCAGGTGGCATGCCCGAAACGTCTTCAGGGAACACATCCGGGTATTCTCTTACCACTGGTATGCTATCAACCTTGTTCTCTTCCGCCTCAAGGTTGTGCACATAGCACGCATATAGTTCATACCCCTTACGCATCAAGTTACTTAGTTTAAGTGCACTAACGATTTTGTTACTTTTCTTAGGGGGCTGAAAGTAAAAGATCACTCTCTTTCCCCTACTTTTTGACAAGGTGATCTTTTGCTTTTGGCATTCGATCACCGCTTTATACTGGGATAGCCAATCCATCCCCAGCATGATGTCAAAGTCTCTTAAGTTAAATTCTACCAAGTTCGCGAAGAATTCTACGTTCTTTATCACTATAGGAATTCCGTTATATCGTTTAGAGCAAGACACTACTTCTCCCGAAGGCAATTGAATTCCTAAGCTAATTCTCTCGCACTTAGGTAGATCTAACTCAGGCACTATCCTTGATGCAATAATTGAGCAACTAGCTCCGGAATCAAATAAAATTCTAAGGGGTGTATTCAAAACGTGAAATGTACCTGCCATCACTTCTCCTTGCGCAGGCACGTCCGCTTGGTTCACCACATTGAGCCTCCCCACAGGGCGTCCTTGGTTGCCCTGCTGATTCGCGTTCTGCTGCTGGTTCGGCTGTTGGTTTTGATTCTGCGGGGGCGGAGGTCATTGGTTCTGGTTCTGGTTTTGCGGCCTATTTTGAGGGGGTCGGTACCCTTGGTTATTGCTGTTTCGCCCGTTTTGGTTTTGAGGCTGTTCTTGCCCCGCGACTAAGTCGTCCCTCCTTGTTATGTTCTCGAGCCTAGTTCGGCATTCCCGTCGAACGTGACCCATTCGACCGCATCGGTAACAGGCGCCTTGTTGCGGGCATCCCCTTGCCAGATGTGGTCGTCCACATCGCGGGCAAGGCGGTACCGGATCTTCTTGATTGAACCTCCTCCCAGTGTTGTTTTGCTGGGGCCTATTCGACCCTCTGCGCTGCTCGTTCCTTCCAGTGTTGTTCTCGTTTCGTGAATCTCGACTTCTCTTGTCTTGAGGACCCCTGCTGGACTCCCCACTCACCCTTCTTTTCAGCTGCTGCACACGTGCTACCGCTACAGCGCGATCGTATACGGCTTGCAAATCGGGGTAGTGTACCCCCGCGATCACCTCGTGCACAGACAGGTTCAGTCCCATCTCGAACTTCTGTGCCTTTTCCGCATCAGTAGGCACTAGCCTTGGTGCGAACCTCACCAGCTCCTTAAAGCGGGTGTAGTATTCTTGCACCGTTTGGCTTCCTTGCTTCAGTGACAGGAATTCCTCGTACATGGCAGCTTTGGTACTCAAGGGATAGAATCGATCCCTGAGTAGTTCCATCATCTCCATCCACGTATAAGGCTCGTCATCTTCGGTTAGTTTGGCTTGCGTTGCTTGCCACCAGTCATCAGCTTCGCCTCCCAAGTAGTACGAAGCGATATGTACCCTCTCTCCTTCCGGACATTTGACCGCTCCTAGCAGCTTGTCAAAAGTCCGGATCCATTCCTCCAGTTTAGCTGGATCCTCCTCACCAGCATAGTGGGGTGGCTGGTAGGGATTCACCATCGCCAGGTAGTTAGGGCGAGCTTGGGGCGGAGGTACCGCCGCAGCTTGACCCTGGTTGACTTGCGCGTTTCCGAGCGCAATCAACACTTCCTCTATCGTCCTAAGACGATCGCCCACATTGTTCGGTGCGGGGGCGTCCTGCGCACCTTGGGGTTGTTCCATTTCAGGTTGAATCGGTTCAGTGACGTTTGGTAGTGTCTCCGTAGGAGTTTCAGTGGTGGTTTGGGGAGCGGTTTGAGTCCTTCCTCTTCCTCTGGGTGCCATTCTGGTACAAATAGGATAGTTTAGGACTGATGAATTTAGCATATGGTCTAAGCAATTTCTATGATTGTATATGTGTGTAGTAATTTAGCACGTGGTGCCTTGTTCGAGTTAAGAAGCATCGTCTGTTTTGGGGTTTCATTTTATTTTGTTTTGTTTTGTTTTGACTAAAAAAAATAAATCGGCGTTTTATTTCCTCATAAGAAATTTTAGTACAAAGGTAGAAATATTTTTCTAGCAAAACGGTGTCTAACAATAGAATCTCTAGTGCCTCATGGCGTCTCTCGGCGGGGTAGCAGGATCTTCCTCCGGATCTTCTTCCTCCGAACTCGGCGGTAGTAGGTCGTCAAAGATAGTGTTTAAGTCTTGCCCGTGGGCATCGATGTATTCCTTTAGTATTAAGTTTTGTGTAGTGAGGGTTTGGACTTGGCGCTCGAGTTGGTTTATGCGGTGATGATCCGCCTCTCTCAAGTTGCCCATGTGATGTAAATTGGCCTCCAATTGAGCCATACGGTACTTCATCTGCTCTAGGGTCTGGTGGGAATTGAGATGAACACTCATCATCCTGACCAACAACTGCATCATGTCTTGACTAGCCATCTAGCGAAAGCAAGAGATCTAAGTTAATATTCGCCAAGATTCTAGTTCAATTCGCCCAGATTCTAAGTTCGAGTTTCCAAGATTCTAAGTTCAAGTTTCGCCAAGATGCTAAGTTCAAGTTTCGCAAAGATTCTAAGTTCAAGTTTCGCAAAGATTCTAAGTTCATAGCAGAGATGCAACATGCATATGCAAATGATACTTCCCCCCAATAATAATTTAATGCACCATATATATTTTCCCATGGGTTTTAAAATAAAATTTCTCCATGGAAATAAAAATTTAAAATTTAAAATAATAGTCAAAATATTAATAATAGTTTAAAAATAATAATGGTTTTAAAATAATAGTTTAAAAATAATAATGGTTTAAATAATAGTTTAAAAATAGAAATGGTTTAAAAATAATAGTTTAAAAATAGCCGGGCTCTGATACCAACTTGTAACACCCCGGTTTTTGGTAACCCAGGTCGGGATGTCACCGCCACATCTCCCTAGTAAGACACGGTTTCTCCGAACTTACTAAAGAGATGCAAGGCTAGGTATTGCAGTGTTTAAAACATTTAAAGCATTCAAAATAGTCCATACAATATAATTCAAAATTAATAATAGCATAGCGCAGCGGAAATATTTAGTTTAGTACAGTATCGCAGCGGAAAGTATAAAAAGGGCCGACATGGCCAAAACACGGGTTAAACAGGCCCGTTCATAATGTAGTCTACGTACGAAATTTAAAAGCAAAATAAAAGTTCCCAAAATCCCATGCAAGATTCGTGCTCACACATGCTCATTCCACATATTCTGTAAAGAAAGGAATAAAAATGGTTTTGATCAGCAAAATTGCTGAGTAAGTTAACACATGCATGATCGTAGGGTTTAAAAGCCATAACTTTAATAATTTAACAAAAGCATGATAATAACATAATATTTGATTTCATATAATCCATATCATATAGCACAATCTATCTCAGGCTCTATTTAATAACACATATCACACGGTTTAATCATAAAAGCCATAATTTTAAATAAAGCATTTAAATAATTTAATTGGACAACAATATAATTTGATCTAGTTCAATTTAATTTAGAATCCCCATTACATTCCCGATTCGGTATTTCAAGTTTCACGATAGAAATCGCGATGTCAACAAGTTTAGCCGGTAGCCCGGCGGCCGCAGCCGTATCAGCCATACCCAGTACCACTCCGGAGCCTCGGGAAACCCATACGGATATTCACGAGAGTGTAGGCTCTAAGTTTCGCCGTTTTGGCAATATCACATTTCAAGTATAGCGCGCGGGGTCACCATCGTCCATTACGGCACGAAGTGAATCGTTAGGGGGCACCCTGCAGAGCACTCACCCCTAATTTTAATTTATCAAGTTTGTAAGGGGATTTAGTTTTTAAAATCTGCCTTCCAATGTATTAATTTAGAGATAATATCTCAATTCGTTTCAACCCTAAAGGTTAATTCCATGTTTCAACAAGATTTCAAAAATTTCGTTCGGTAAATCACAGTTTACTCCAAAATTCGTCTAAAATCAGATTTAATTCCAAAAATTCCAAAATTTCATATCTGACTTGGAAACATCAAGATCTACAACTTTCGTGTTTTAACTTTTCCAATCCGAGATACCTAAGTAGGTCAAAAACGCCAATTTTCGCATAAGAAGAAATCTGTCCGAGTTTAATACATCACAGATCAAAGATTTCAATTTCTACCATATCAATTCAACTCCAAATTTAATGAAATTTGACAGGGATCATCTTAAGACATTTATCTACAACTTTTATGTTCGGCCAAAGATCTAAAACAGCCTAGATCCTATCTCAAAAACGTGATCAAGATCATTCCTAAGTTCTGTCCAAGATTTCAAGAACTAGGTTCAAACAGTTCGGTTTCAACGGGTTTTCACATATCAAATCAACTCCAAAAATTCTCAAATTTTTACAGTAGCTAGGTCTAAGTCTTAGGAACGTTTTTCGTCTTTTAGGTTTTTCTGTTTGAGTTCGTTTTAAAGGTCGGAAAAATTCAACAATTCTGTTGCGTCGGTAGGAAAACAAAAGTGGACAGATTTATGATTCTTGTCAAAACTTTTAGGTTTCGAATGTTTTAAAATCTCCCAAAACCATGTAAGGTTAACTTACAGTGTCTATGAACGTCGGGAATGTCCAATTCAGAGGCGTGGCTTCCAGATCACCGTTTCTCCTCTCCGTTCGTCGGGTTCTACGATCTAGCTTCGATACGGGGGTGTAGAAAGAAAAAGGAGATGATTAGGATTCGTTTTCGAATCGTTTATTGAATAAAGATTGGACCGAGACTTACCACGACTATGGAGATCTGTAGAGAAACTCGTCCAACAGCGTTCGTCTTGGTTTCGTGCCTCCGACGACTCCGGATTTAGGGTTTCGAACGTATAGAATGTGTTAGGGTTTTGTAAACTTGTTCGGGGCTCCCAAGGGGCTTATTTATAGAATTCTTAATTCCTAGGGCGTCCACAACCGACCTAGAAGTCTGGAGTCGAGAGTTGTTCAACCGAAAGTCGAAAAATCCGCGTTCGGGTGAGAGATTCACGCAACAAACAAATCTGTCATGTGGCGCGGTCGTGGCGCGGCTTTCCCCATTGGGCGCGCGGCCACCGCGCCGTCTTCGCCTGGACTTCAGTCCGGGCGGGTCGTGCGATCCGTCGTGCTTTTCCGCCTCTCTTTCGGGTTTCTATCCCTCTATGCTCCCGAATTCCGATTTCCGGGGTATATTCGGGTTCATACTTTCTCTCTAATTTTATTCTTAGTCTAGTTGGATGTTTTGGACTCGAATACTCGAGTTCATTAGTGTCGGGTTTTGGTGTACCATTTATCCATCCTTTTATTTAATTAAATTCCTTTAATTCCTTTTTAAGTAAAAATCTCATTTCTCATTTCCTTATATTTATTTATTTCTTTTATTTGCTGGATTTGTTTATTTATTTATAGTATTTATTTATTTTTATTTATTATTTATTTATTTAATTATTGTTTTATGTTATGTTGGAAAATTCTCGGGTATTACAAACACTTAACCAAAATTTCAGATTGTGGGATTTTCATTCTTTTTCCCATCTTTTTTATTTTTGTGGGCTATTTTATTCTTTTGCCCATCTTTTCATTCCTTTTTCTTTTCTTTTTCCTTTTTTCATGTTTTTTGGATTTTTCTAACGCAAATGCAATTAAAATTGCATATTTTTGTGTCTTTCATTACCAGCTCAATATTTTTACAAACTTGCATCAATCTGTCAAATTCAACTGCTTTCTCATTAAAATAAGATGGGGATACGATCAAAATGTCCGTCTCAGACACGGAAATGGATTGGAAATAATGGACAATTTTGGCCATTATCAACATCCTCACATTTAATGCTGATCGTCCTCGAGCAGTCAGAGTCAGTGCTCCTAAGAGCATGGACTCTGCATATTCAATCCATTTGCGTGGCTTCAAAAATTTCATTCTTGTTATATTGGGATAATACAATCAAAATTACAGGTATTAAACTCTCTTGATTGCAGTGTTTAATGAAATGATACTTCTCACTTGGATAGGTATACAAAGCAATCATTATTGTTAATTTTTCTTGAATGTATGTATAGAAAATTTTCATTGGTTTAATTCTTGAATTCAAGCATGACATGATCATTAATCAATCAAAGTAGAGCCTCACATGTAGTAGAATCGGAAATTTCACTCACTCTCAAAGTTGGCTTTTAAACAATACGCTCATAATCAAATTCAAATAAATTCTCCCATAAGCTTGCAATTAGACCAACTCGCCACCCACTCATTTCCTCAAATCGAGATCCCGAGGTCTTATTTAAGGTTATAACGGGGCATACGGTTGTAACATTGGGTGAGGAAGGATATTATTAGGCTAAAAAGTGACATGAATCCATTCCATCATAACTTGGCATGTTTTTACTTGAAATCTGTGATCATCAATATTTCTTACTTTCTTTTGTTTTTCTTTTCTATTGCATGACATTAGACTTTGTCTACTTTGCTTTGTCAATTGCAACTTATTTCTGTTGAATTAATCTCAACACATTTTCCTTTTTTTTTGATCGGTTTAAGAATACCGATTGATATTTTTGATGATCATAAACTATAATGCCTTGATGGAATTGATTCGTGTACACTTGGGTTTGATTTTCTTGGTCTTTTTATAAGGTTGGGAATAATATAGTGGTTTCGAAGAAAAATTAGGCTTAAAGGCTCAACTTGGTTAATCCTAAAGGGAAAATGTTTTTGGGTTTGGAATTCAAACGAAAGCCAAAATTTTGGGTTTTCTAAGTGCCTCGATCATGTACTCGATTTCAGGAATATGGCATGGTCTTGAATCGATCCCAATTGCAAGTTCTAGTGTCCTTTAATCGAATTGATTTTCACACAACAAAGAAATAATGAGTAAAGATAACTCGGCTCAGATCTCACATGGACGGTTTGGTCATGTCATACCTTTATTCTTAAATTTAACCTTGAAAAATTCTTGCAAATTATTCAATCAAATTCTCAACATGAAAATTTTGTTTTTCCTCCAAGTGATCATATCATTGGATTTTATAGCTCAAAACCTCGAAAATTTATATCATACATATTTTTAATTGCTTTATCCCAATATAATACTTTGAAAATTTCATCCTTAGCCTAAATTCAACATGTGGATTTAGGTGACAGATTTATACTTGTTTTATGCCGGTTATTTAATTGAAAGCAGTAAAAAGACACTGTGATCATGCAAGCATATCACAGCTTTGTTTTTGGCATGACAGTCACTTATTCATCTTGGACTGTCACACATCTTTTTCCAAAAAATATTTTGAGAATTCAAAACGAAATTCTCTTTGTGGAAAGCAATAAGTACTAGCTTCCAAAATACATTTCGGACCATCATAATTAACAGTTCCAAGGTTCGTCTTTACATCACACGACCTTAATCACTGTACTTCACCAATACATTAATTACAGGAGATGCTATAAACTTGGGTAAAGTTAGCATTAAAAAGCAGTCAAAAGATCTCCTAAATAAAGTTCCAGTTAACCCAGTCAAAAGTGAATCTCTACAGATTCAGTCCATCTTCAGCATCCTTCTCTTCTAACCCTGAAAGAAGATCCTGCATCCTATATGCTTGAGGTTGCAAGGCTTTCCAGAAACATGGGCCAATTCAAAGGGTACCAGCGGAAGAGTTACACACAGTCATCAAGCCTTGGCCATTCCGTGGCTGGGGGATGGACATCATTGGAAAAATTCATCCGCCGTCGTCAAAGAACCATGCATTGATACTAGTGGCCACAGATTACTTCACCAAATGGGTAGAAGCATGGCCAATGAGGAAGATCGACCAAAACGATGTAATTAAGTTCGTGACCGAGCTCATGCATCGATTTGGGATTCCCCAAACAATCACTGCGGATCAAGGTACCGTGTTCACTGGTGAGAAGTTCTTAGCTTTTGCTAAACAATTCGGGATTCACACATATCATTCTACTCCATACTACCCCTAAGCAAACGGCCAAGCTGAGGCCACCAATAAAATCCTGATAGGTATGATCAAGAAGGCAGTAGGTGAGAAACCGAGAAAGTGGCATGAGACTTTGTCAGAAGTCCTATGGGCTTACAGAAACTCTAAATCTGCCGCCACTGGCTTCACACCATACTACCTGACGTATGGTCACGACGCCGTTCTGCCTTTAGAGATCACAGTCCCTTCTCTTAGAGTGGCCCAACAACGTCACTTAGATTTAACTAAGTATGAAGAGGCCATGTTACAAGAGTTGGAGACAGCAGATGGCGACAAGCTTACGGCTTTGGAAAATATCCGGCGCCAAAAGGTGAGGATGGCAAAGCATTATGTCAAGAGGGTTCAGGGCAAAACCTTTAGCAAGGGGGACCTAGTATGGAAGGTAATTCTACCCTCGGGGGTACGTGGTAATGAAACAGGCAAGTGGTCTCCAAATTGGGAAGGACCATTCATTGTAACGCAAAGACTACTTAATGGTGCATACAAACTAATGGACATAGATCGTCAAGAGCACAAACAGAGTATAAATGCAAAATATCTCAAAGTGTTCTATCCATCAGTCTGGGAATCTGAGTAAGTAACATAAGTGCATCAAAAGTGGCCAATCACAATCTTGGCCAAAAGAGTAGCGATAATATCCCAAAGTAAAGACAAGAGTTACCCAACACAAGGCCGATGGGCTGACCCAAAAGTGTACTGAAAGTAAAGAAACTAAGGAGGAGGCTGCATACCATCACCCAATATACGCTGAAGCATAAGGGCCCACCGATCACGAGTACGCCCGAACATGTCCGTCAGACGATGAAGTGCAGCCGCCGAACACGAGCACGAATGAATAACCGAAGCCGACGAGTCCGGACGCCCGAAAACTTAGCCGATAGGTCACGCTTATCTGCAGCTAAACAGCCATAAGTAGTCTCCAACACAGCAGCTCGGGAGGAAATGTCAGCTAAGGCGGGCTCCAATGTAGCAAGCTCATCCCTGGCCCCCTGAATGGTACGCCTCCTCTCCAAAATGAGACGCTCTGCCTCCTCAATATCCTGCTCCGCTCGCGTAATAACATCCTCAAGATGAGACCTGCGACTCTCTCTAACCCCGCGGTCAGCAGACAACTGCTCGCGCTGGGGGTGGATGGCCTCTAGTTGAGAACAAACATCACGATATCGCGCCTCGAGATCATCAAGAAGCGTCAGATCATGGGCAGACTGGTCCGCAGAACTACTAAAAGCGGGATAGGAAATAGATAAGTCATAAATGAGCTCTGAAAAGCCAAGGAAGTCAACATCCTCAGTGAATGCAGGAACTGCGCTAACATCGTCCAGCAGCCAATCAAGACTAGAAACCACCTCGGTAGAGAGTAGATCGATCTGGATGGATAGAAGGCGGTCAAACGCGTCACATGATGAAATAATAACTCCATCAATGGGGCAAGATGCACGAGGACCTGATAAAGAGGTCGTTGGAACTGAGAGAGGAACCATGGGTGCCTGAGGACAACTTTACATGAGTATATGCCAAGAAAATCTTACGGTCACGAAAGATGAAATGAAGCATACCGGAGGAGGCAGCACAACCAAATCAGCTGAAATAGCATGAACAGTGGTAGTAGAATGATCTGCCTGATCCATGGGAATCTAAGTGGAACCCTTAGAGCATATCCTTGAGAAAGAAAAAAGAAAGTAAGGGTGCCGATAAGGAATACCTGAGAGATCACCGAAGGGCCAGCCTGACTAGTTTTGGAAACGTGATCTGCCGCCTGAGTAGTGCCTGCAGGGACCTGGAAGACAGCTATCGTTAGAACACCTTGCTTAAACAAAATAGCAGAAAAGGAAAGGGAACATAACTAAAAAAATACCCGAGAGACCAACTCGTGGTCATGTGAGCCAACTGCATCGTCTGTCCTAGAGGAATGTGGATCCACCTGAACAATCAAGAGTAAGGTTATTACAATACTAGAAGTAATAAGAATAAAAAACCTAAAGTGGAAAAGCATACCTGGTCGGCAACAGTAGTCGAGGGATCATCAATGCCGGTCACCGTGGCGCCAGTCTGATACTTGGGATCATCTCCATGAAGGATGAGATAATTAGCACGAGCTAACAACTCATCCATGGATGAGGAAGGATCATCATAAGGTCTACCAAAAGAGGATGAATATCGAGAGTCGACGGCCACAAGAACATCAGCGATAGGATCATCCGCCCGGCCGTGATCATCATCACGATGGGGATCTACCGACTCATCCTCCGCGTGGAGATCATCATCATCACTGCCGACATCACCCGCATGGTCCTCCTCCTCATCAGAGCGTGATCCCTCATCACTGGAATCCGCCTACTCCTCATCAGAACCGGACCGCTCGTCGCTAGCTGGAGCATCCTCATCACTTGCTTCATCATCAACTGCGGACAAAGAAACAACATTAAAGGACCTACAGTGTATGAGATGCTATATTAACAATAAAGTGATTCAACATACCTCTTCGGCGCTTACAGGAGGAAGAGGCTGGCCCGGACTTGGACTTTGTGGTAACACTGCGAGAGGCTGAAGCACGGGACCGACGCAAAGGAGCTGAGTCTCTGAAACGAGCTGTCAGCTGGTCATATGGCGGCAAAATAGAAGTGATATACGACGTCCACCACGCTATAAAACCAGCAGCGAGGGATCCCGTCGGAGTAAAGGGGAGGTAGCTGGAAAGCGTCAGACGAGACAAAAAAGCCACCACAGCCCTAATAGCCACAGGTGTCATCCTCTCCCTCCTGGTAAAACGAGTCAGCCACTTCACTCTGCGCGGAATTCCAATGTGGCAGCCAAACTGACGAGCAAGCAGGTGAGGGCAGTACGACTCAGCTATGAAAGGGTTATAAGCGTCACTCCTGTTCACCCCACTCAAAAGCATGTGAGGCTTCATGCTGATGTTCCAAGTAGATTCCCCATGAAGGCCGCGTGGCTGAGCAGGATGGCACACTAGTGTAGACAACAACTGTCCAATAGAGGCGTAAACATACAAGTCATGGTAAGACGGCCGATAATGATAGAACCAGCAGACAATCCCTAGGCCATCTCGTCTCAGAAGGCCATCCCGGCTGATCCTCACAGAATCAGCGGCCAATAGCCTACCTAACTGGTCACCCTCCGAAACCTCCTACGGACCGGGGCGAGGTAACCGGTGAACAACTGGGGAAAATACAGCTGAATCCATAACTGTAGGAACCATAGCGGCCCAGAGGCCGTGGTAGAGGGATCTCGCCCACTAGCCAGCTTATTAGAAAGCTTGGCCATACCGCTAAATAGAGTGCCAAGGAAATATGAGCCTATAGCTCGAGTCTCCGTACTCATGAGACCTAAGACGAGAGGCAGTGCAGTACGTAGAACAGTACGAGCACTGGAGAAAATAACGAATCGACTGAACCATAATAAAAGAAAGGCCACGTGCTCATCTCGTGTGGAGGGATTAAGCCCTGACGTCTTGTTGTGCTCAATATAAGCCGCGTATCGCCTGGCTTCTTTGCCCGTAGGACAAATCGCCGCACCAAGTCTAGAATCATCAGTACCGGACTGTGTCAACTCAGCTCCAACCACGGGAAGTCCGGTAATCATCACCACGTCAAGAAGTGTAGGGCCAACGAATCCACAAGGAAGCTGAAAAGCATTGACAGTGGAGTTCCAGAAACCCATAAGATAGTAGAGCAAGTGATGGTCTAACACCACAAGCCTAGTGGATAGAAGGATAGCCTCATCAATCCCCCACTCGCGCCACTCAGAAGCACGGCCACTCATACGACGCACCCATGAAATATACTGGCCTAGACTGCTATCATCATCAATCTCGGTCCTGGGAACTTTGGCCTTTGACATGGAAACAGAAGCGCCGCACTACTGAGACCGAATAACTTTAGTGTGAGACACAAAGGGTCTCCTGAATGCGGCCTTAGTGATCGGGCACTTGCAGGATAAAAACCGTCTCGAATCATCCGCGCGCGCAGGCGTACTATGGAACGGCCGCAGAAAAAGCTCTGACTCCCGCCGACGATCGAGATCATATGCCTCATCATCAGAATCCGGAATAAGCGGACACTGCATGCCCTGCAAAAGCAAGTATGACATTAAGGGAGGCGAACATAGGCTGCAAAACAAGCAGGGTGAGGCAAGACAAACCTGAGTCATCGGATGAGGAGCTAGAGTGGCGGCCTGAGTAGTAACCTAGGTACTAGGAGTGGCGGCCTGAGTAGCCATCTGAGGCTGAACGGACCTGGCAACGTCCTGTACCAGTTATCCGGATAAGTCAAGCAAATGAGTCAACAAGGTTTAAGTTAACACATTATCATGCGAGTGAAACCAAGGTAATTCCAACCTGAAAAGCCATGACGCGAGACGACGAGGCAGCAAACCCTGTCAAGGGGGTGGCGGCCCGGGCCGAGTGAATGGCGGCCTGCCCTCAAGAGGACAGCGGCTGGTGGCTCTGGGTGGCGGCCTGAGCTGTGGCGGCTGGTGTCCCCTTGGTGGCGGCCGATGATGACTCGGGATGACTATCAGTGGCGGCCTGTGCCAAAGGAGTGGCGGCCGGCATGGTCTCGTTTACTAAATCCTATATCACATGTGTAGGGTGTGGGAAACCAAAAGAAACAGCTCTAGTTAAACCTAGCACCTAAGCATGGTTCTCAATGGTTCTCTAAGCACTATCGCATAGTTATCTAAAATCCTATGTCATAAGCAAAGTGTGGGATCCTAGATCAGTTGCAAGGTTAGAGAAACAGTGTGTTAGGCGATGCTCATCAAGAAAGGATAGGCAAAAATAAAGTGAATAAGTTAGTATTGCCAAATCCTATGTCATCAAGCATACATATAATGGGCATCGGAAACGCGAAATTAATATACAGGCACAGGCATGAATTAAGCAAAGCCAAGAGAAGCAAACAAGTCCCCCACAAAATTCAGTCCAGCATCCCTCCTATAATCCAGACATGCCAAAGTCATCACCAACACCCAACCACGATCTTCTCTCAATACATGTGATAGGCCTCCATCATAACAAAATAAGGATAGAAGATAGCGCTAACCTGATCCATGAAGCTGGTGGCGGCCTCGGGCAATGATGGTGGCGACTTCCAGTTGGCGGCCAAGGCGGCCTCGAACGGCGGCCTCCAGGTGGCGGCTTCCCGCGAGAACGGCGGCCTCAGGTGGCGGCCTTGCCCGAGAAGGGCGGCTTCCAGGTGGCGGCCAACGCTTCCAGGTGGCGGCCAAGGCGCGCAGGTGGCAGCCTCGTGCGAGTGGCGGCCTCGGGGCAGCGGCGGCTTCGGTGGTGGCGGCTCGTGCAAGCAGTGGCGGCCTCCGGGCTAAAGGTGGCGGCCTCCTGCGAAAAGGGGATGGCGGCCAAGGCGATGGTGGTGGCGGTCTCCTCCAAGCTCAAGGGTGGCGGCAGCCTCTCATGTGGCGGCCTCCTCCAAACCAAGGCTAGCGGCCTCTCGCGAGATGATGGCGGCGGCCTGGGCAAGGATGGCGGCCAAGGCAGTGGCGGCGGCCTCACGATAGAGTGGCGGCCTCTTGGAGACAAAAGGGTGGCGACCCGAGCACAAGGGGGTGGCGGCGGCTCTCTAACCCTGATGAAGAAGACGGCGGCCTCCGGGAGTAGCTAGAGACAGCGGCGGCCGCCGGAAAAGAGAAGGCGGGCGGCCTAGCTCAGTGTGGGCGGCGGCGTTCGAAGCGGCTTCCTGGCAGTGATCTCAGTGGCGGGTTCACGACGGCGGCCTCCCGGTGGCAGCTTCCCGGCAGCGGCCGAGCAAGGAGAGAGAGGAGGAAGGAAAGAAAGTTGGAAAGTGGGCAAAAATTTTGGGAAACTTTCCAAAATTTGAGGAATTGAGGCTTTTTATAGTATTAGGGTTGTAACCACCTTAATTGGGCCTTAATGGGCCGAAAATTCCAAACCCTAAAATTAAGCGCGCAAATTTGTCTTAAAATGCTAATCAGACAAAATGCGCGAGGGGGGCATCTGTTAACCCCAACAAAAAATATTAAGGCCCATCCCTATTAGTCCAATATTGAAGACCCATCTATTTTTTTTTAGATTGCTCGGCCCAGTCAAAGACATATCCGGAGGAGAGGACGCGTGGCCGAGAAGATATATCCGGGAAGAAAGGACACATCTTCAAGGCCCAACCTGCAGTCTGTGAAGATATGTAGAGGACGCATCTTCAAGGTTTAGGGTTTCACACATAAGGAAACATATCAAGACGATGCCTCATCTAGAGGAAATAAATCAGAGTGAAGCGCCCTGGAAGGAAACGCGGAGAGGAGATCAAGCCAGATAAGGAAATGAATCGAGATGAGATCAATGTGGACTCGTAGCTTGAGGACTCCTCACCACTATATATATGCAAACTTGCATCACGTGCACGACATCTCCAATACTCCTCAGAGAGCCGTCTTTTATTTTACTTTAATTTCTTTACAGTTTTCTGCATTTTACTGCTTTTTGTCCTTCAATTCCTTTACTGTTTTTCCTTCAATTCCTGTAATTTGTTTACTATTTTTCTGTAATCTTTTCCCCCGAGTTCATAATAAAAGAGAAATTCTTTCTCCCAAATTTTCACTGTTAACACATGCCAAATTCTTAATTTAAGGGAATGTATTCAATTTAAAAAAAATATTATTTGGATTTTTTTTCTTTTGAATTTAAAAAATATGTAGATTAGAAAACAAAAATATTATAAACTGTTTGCAAAAGTTGGTTAACTTTGAAAATGGAACTTGATCCAAGTGGTCATGTTCTCTCCATTCCAACCATAGCTTGGGGGTTCAATTCACATATGGTCCCTATCACTCCCTTTTATTCCCCTATGTAATTTGTGGCTTGGACTCCCACACACATTTGTCGACACATAGGTGTCAATATTTACAAAAAAAATGTTGGTTACCTTTGTATAGCCTTCATTTCGTCATAAAGTATTTTGTTATCTCAAATGTTCTTATAACTTTCGTATTTTAGCCGAAATAGTCCTAAATGCATTTAATTTTCAATTTTATGTCCCTAAACATTTATGTTGATCCATTGCTCACCTTCATATAGGTGATGTTTGGTGATGAGTGATGGATTCCATAATTTATGTTATGATTAAGTGATGACATTACAAAAGTACATTCAAGCATCCTAAACATTATCCTTTCCATCACACCAGGGCCGTTTCTGAGATTTTTTGGGCCTTGGGGCAATGTATTATATTTGTCTAAATATAAAAGCAAATTTTTTCAAGAAAATTGTGGAATTCGATATCAAAAATACTGACAAATTTTAGTTGCAAATTCTAAACAAATTATAAGATTCTCTACTGAATTTTTTACGTCACAAAAACAAAAATTCTTGTAGTGTTTGATCTATAAACATATTTTCCATTAGCTTTTTATAATTTTCCAAACTCCTAACCACGTTTTCTTCTTCTTTTTTTTGACATCTATAAAAATAAATTTTAGGCAATATGAATTTTCAACTTAAAAAATAAATTAAGTGAAAAAAAACATAGAGCAACAACACTTGAGAGAATAATGGTGAACTTTCTCATGGACAAGAATTAGGTTTTAGAGTAATTTTTCCTTTCCACCCACTAATTTAAAATTGTAAATTTTTCTTAATTAAATTAAAAAATGAGTTAGAATGGAATTTGAAAAAAAATTATTGCTAAATTAAAATGAATAGTTAGAATTTTTGAAATAAAGAGGTCTAGAAATCAAAGTTATGCAACATTCTTTATAATAAAAATGTATTTTATTATTTTTTATATAATGATTTTAAAAAATTGGGCCCCTATTGCAATGTGAGCCCTAGGCCATGGCACCTTTGGCCCATGCCCAGGGCCGGGCCTGCATCACACATGCATATGCAGGCAACACATATGTATGTACGCTAAATGTCTCTATTGCTCAACCTTATTATATCAAACGGGTAGGCGATTAACCTGCTTGACTTGTTTCGTTATTTATTTATTTATAAATATGCATTCTTTAGCACATTTAAAATATAGTTTGAAAAGAATTAAATTATGAACTACCATAATCAAAATCAGTAAATTAAATTATAAAATCAAATATTTCATGCATCGACAAAATAAAGACTACATACCCCACCAATTGAAGTTCAAAACTGTACCTCTCCGGTTCACATTTTTTTATTTTTAAACATTGATACTTAATTATATTTCGAAAAAGATGTATGGGAGCCCAAGCGACACAATTCACATTTATCTTTTCACTCTTCTATCCTTGTATTAATAAATTAATTAATTATAGCATGTTATATAAACGGGTTAAGCGAATTATATAGCATCAATCAAAAACCAAACCTAATGTATTTATAAATAGATCAATCTTTAGATCTGATTCATTGGACCTGATTCATTAGACCCCCAACTACGAGTCTGTTCTCCTGAACTTATTTGCAGGACTTATTACTTATTCTTATTAAAATCAAACTATATTAGACCAGATCAAATCAGATCAGATCAGACCAGACCAGACCAGATCAAACCACACTATATATATAGTTGTAATCAGATCAGATCAGACCAGACTAGATCCAATCAGATCAGAACAGAAACATTCAGATCAGACCAGACTAGACCAGATCTTATAAAATTTAGATCATAACACTTTATTTCAGGTGAAGAGAACATAGCCTAAGTAATGGATTATATATATCGAATATAGCCAACTTGAGTTTTAGGGCATGACTAATTGCAAGAATGATTGGGAACAAAATAAATCTAATCGTATAAATGTGTTCGATTGATTCAAATTTTTTTTTTTTAAAAAAAATGGTAACCCAATAAAAAATAAAAGAAATTCAAAATAAAATACCTGATGGAAGGGAAGGGGTTCAACCCTTCCGATGGGAAGCGGCTTGGGCTACACACCCCCATTATCCTCATGTTGTGGAAGCCGCTTGGTTTGGGAATGAAGATGCAACCTTCCCGCAAAAGCTCTCTCAAGTTAAAGAATCTTCTATCTATTTCAATAAGTTTACCTTTGGGAACATTCGCCGACACAAGAATAGGCTACTACGGCGTATTGCGGGGATTAGGCGCTGTATGGAAAGAGTGGACTCGGCCCGTCTTAGTCTGCTAGAAGCTCATTTGATGAAGGCCCTGGATGAAGTCCTAGAACAAGAAGAGCTACTATGGTTTCAAAAATCCCGGGATAATAACATCCGCCTGGGGGATCGGAATACAAGGTATTTTCACGCTTAAACCTTGATTCGTCGGCAACGGGGAAAAATGCTAGGTCTTGCAGTGGATGGAGTTTGGCAGCGAGATGAGGAAGCTTTGAAGAATCATGTTTTATCTCATTTTACATGGCAGTATGGGGCAGCAGTGCATACTTCTAGGCGTGAGATGAGTATGGCGGCACTTCCACCGCTATTACATGATGGGAAGTTGGGTGATGACATCCAACCATGGGAGGTGAAGGAGGCAGTCCAGGGTATGAAGGGGTGGTCGGCCCCGGGTCCCGATGGTTTTCCGTCGTTATTCTATAAGGCCTATTGGGAGGTGATTGGTCGTTCAATTTGTGAATTTACACAGAGGGCATTGGAGAGGGGTTCCTTTGACGAGACAGTATCCAACACCTATATATGTCTTCTTCCGAAAACAGAAATTCCAGGGGATATTCGTCACTATCGCCTGATTAGTCTCTGTAATGTAAGTTACAAGATTCTCACGAAGATCATTGTTAATAGGCTGAGGCCGTTTCTGCAAGATTACATTGGTCCATTTCAGTCTGCTTTTCTTCCTGGAAGAAGTACGGCGGGAAATGCTATTATTTTACAAGAGGTGGTGACAGCATTAAAAAACCGTAACCGAAGAGCTAAGGAATTTTTGCTCAAGGTGGATCTTGAAAAGGCGTACGATAATGTTAGTTGGGAGTTTCTGGAAGGGTGCCTGCGTGATATGTGCATTCCGAATAGATTGGTTAATCTTATTATGTTTTGTGTGAGATCGCCAAGTTATTCTATCATTTGGAATGGTGAGGCTCTTCCTGCTATATCACCATCGAAAGGGTTGCGACAAGGGGATCCGCTGTCCCCTTATTTATTTATTAATCGTTATGGAGAAGCTCTCCAAAACAATTCTGGAGAGGGTTAATCGTGGTGTGTGGCGGCCGGTTTTATTATGTCGGGGGGCAGATCCGTTATCTCATCTTATGTTTGCGGATGATCTCCTCCTCTTTCCGCGAGCATCGAATGAGTGTGCACGCTGCCTTGATGATGTCCTTACTGGTTTTGCGCATAAGTCGGGCCTGCGTATTAATCTTGCTAAATCACGGGCGTATGCTTCATCGGCGGTAGGAGTGGATCAGGTTCGAGAGCTCTCTTCAATCCTAAATATTGAGTTCACATCCAACTTGGAGAAATATTAGGGTTTCCGCTGTTCCATGGGCCGGTGAAGGCCTCCAGTTTTGACTTCTTGTTGGAAAGAATCAACTCTAAGTTGGGTTCTTGGAAGAGAAAATTATTGAATAAGGCGGGTAGGCTTACCTTGGCACGAGCAGTGTTATCTACTATTAGTTCCTATGTTATGCAGAGCATTTGGCTTCCAGCTACGGTATGCATTAACATTGATCGTAATGTCCGAGATTTCTTGTGGAAGGATAGCAGTGGCCGGGGTCTCCCCTTGGTTAGTTGGCAAAAGGTGACAATGCCACGGAAGCTAGGGGGTTGGGAATCCGTTGTGCTCGCGATATGAATGTGTCTCTGTTGGGGAAAATTCTTGGTGATATTTTGCAACACAGTCCCAAGCCTTGGGCTAGGTTGATCATGAGCAAATACGGGTGTGGCTCTGGTATGTTTACCGCGCGGCCTGGATCATCTCCTCTATATCGAGCCCTCTGTCATGTTATGCCGTTGATTGGGAAGGGATTTGGCATGCGTGTTGGATCCGGGGACAGTAGCTTATGGTACTCCTCTTGGCTTGATAATGGTCCGATAGCTCCTCAGGTGTCATCTGTTCACATTTCAGTTATGGCTCTTCGGATTAAGTATATATATGTTGATGACAAATGGGATTGGCATAGATGTTCGACTGTTGTCCCTGATGAGAGACCATTGAGTATTCACCCCATGACGGAGGATATTATATGCTGGAAAGGGAATGTCTTGGGTACATATCGGTTCGCTCAGGGTATGAATGGATTCTTGCTCGACGTGGGCTGCCTCTTGAAATGGATAAGTCGTGGGTTTGGCAGGTGCCGGCTCCGGAGGAGGTTCGTATGATGTTGTGGCTTGTGGCGCAGGAGGCTCTTCCAACCAATAAGCTACGATTGCGTCGTGGTGTCACAGGGTCGGCTACTTGTCCTGTATGTGTGATCCAGAAATGATAATTCATCTATTCTTCCGTTGCAAGGCCGCTGCTACAGCTTGGAGGGTGATAGGAGAACTGCTACCGGATGAGCATGAGGTATGGGGGCTGCCGAGTGGTGCATTGTTTCGAGTGCTTGGTCGTGGATGGAAGGGAGTGCACTGGGGATTGTTGTGGAGCCTCTGGAATGCTCGGAACTGTGTGGCATTAGGAGGGGAGGCGGTGCAAGTGCATGACATTGTTGCTAGAGCTCGGCATCTTGGAAATCGTATTGACCATGCTTGCCGGAAACCCTTACGTGCTATGGTACCTCGTTATGTTACCTGGCATCCTCACGGGACGGCTGGGTGTGTGTTGCATGTGGATGGCAGTGCCTTTGGATCTCCGGGACGAGCAGGCTTTGGGGGTGTTGTGCGGAGTGAAGATGGGAATTGGATGCAGGGGTTTTCAGGCTCAGTGGGATGGGCAAATATCATAGTTGCTGAATTGTATGCGATTTGGCATGGAATGAAGATGCTAGTGAGATTGGGGATTGAAAAAGCATGGTGTTACTCTGACTCCCTGGATGCATTAAGACTCATTCGCTCGGAGATGGCTGCGGACCACTGCTTGTTTCCACTCATTCGTAATATTAAAGATTTGTGCGTGGAGCACCCGGGGTTTCTTTGGAATCACATTGTTCGAGAGGGGAATTCAATGGCGGATTGTTTAGCCAAGCATGTGACAAGTTTAGAGGAGTTTTTCACTACTTGGGCATTTCCCCCGGATGATGCCCGTGAGCATTTAGCTGTGGATGCGGCAGGGGTTTGGTTTCCTCGATACTAAGCCTCTGTTTGTAACTCGTTTATTGACGCTTTTTCCTCACTCCCTCTCCTCCTTTCTGTAGTTTTTTTAGATTTTCCCTATGCTGACGCTTGTGCGTCTCTGTTCACCAAAAAAAAATCAAAAAAAAAATTCAAAATAAAATTGAAATCTTCAATCTTTTCCAAGCACGTGTACTTGTATATATCTCCAAGTATAATTAAATAATGCAACTAAGAAACTGAGCAGATAATCGTACACAATTTTTTATTGGAACAATGACCTTAAGTTCATCGCACAAACAATTTTTTCAGTTGGCTCTCTCTTCCCCCTTCCTCCCCTTTCCCTTTTGACCTCTTCTCCCAAACCCACTACCTCTAGCTTGCCCTTGGTTTTATAATATCTAGTCTCTTAGTTTCGTTGCATTGATTTGAACACTTCAAGTAGGGGAGATGTGATTATGAAGTAAGTTTTGGGATTGTTACCTTGTTGTGTCAATTGAGATGTCTATTACAAACTGGTTTGAAGAATGGTATTTGAGAAAGTATGCCATCTGATTTGGCTGGATCAGGCGGGGTTATGGCATTCTTTGGAAGTTGCTGCTGCCGCTGCTGTATTCTTGTTGAAGGCGTTATGAGGTCTGATGCTGTTTTCTTTGTTTTCGGAACCCCAGGGAGCACAGGGACCAGGTCATTGCCGTTTGATGGGACTTAGGTATAATGGTTCAATGTTGGATTAGAAGGTATAGTTGTCATGGTAGCTCGAAAGTAGATGTTTAGTGTTTGCTGTTGTAGTCCTGATATCGGCTTGTAACATCGTTGTTGTATCCTTCCATTTGGTTACTATGGAATAAAAAATACCTTTCCTCAAAAAAAAAAAAAAAAAAGTTCACCGCACAAACACAATCATAATAAATTATATAGTAGTACTTCATCCGTCATATTTTAATTTTAACGTTTATATAGTAGATATATAGACTCATATAAGTTCGAGCATTTATGTATGCTGAATTCTGCTTTGTGATAGACAATTCTTCAATGCCCCTCAGATCCCCAAGGGATTAGCTTTGGGTCTAATATGACATGGGGATATCCGATATACGTCAAAAGAAGATATAATAATTTTTTTAGGCAATCAGAAGAAGTCATTTACAAGACTTCATCTCAAGGTGACAATTTAGTGCGGGTCCATGTCTCGGAGGTTCCAAGGGCGCGGAGGAAGGTGGCAGGCGAAGGATGGTGGGTGGCCGAACGGGAGGGGATCGTCGGAAAGCAGGTGGATAGGCGAGGGAATGCACAGGCGCAGGAATCTGGTTGGGGTTTACATTGGAAACTTCCCACTGAACACAAACATACGAGAGTTGATAACAGAGATTGAAAAGGTTGCTAAGGTAAGGGAGTGGTTTATACCAGTGAGAAACTGGGAGGTAAGGGGGTGCAAGTTTGGCTTTTTCAGACTTATTAGTAAAGAGGATGCAGCTAAGGTCATTGAAAAAATAAATGGGAAGTCAATGGCGGGTAGGAAACTAGTGGCGAGATGGGCCACAACTAGCAGGAAGTTCGGCGGGCATGGTGTTAGGGGGGGATTGGCAAGACCAAATGGCGCTAATAGAATCCAACGAAATATGGGAAATGGGAAGGTTGGAGATGGGAGAAGGGTGATAGCGGCAGCTTGGAGAGATGACAGGTCGTATGCAGAAGTGGCTAGGGGTGGCGGTACCGGAAGCAAGGCGGGACATTCGAACATGCTTTATCACGGGGTGAATCTGAAGGTGGTTGAAGAAGATCAAATCTGGCTAGGAAGGTCTGCGGTGGTTAATCTCAGAAGCCTGGAGGTGTTGACGGGATTTCAAGATTGGTTATATAAGGACTTTAAAGAGTGTGAGGAGTTGGTATATGGAGGAGGCCTCATCTTACTGGTAGTCTTCATTTGTGAGAAGGATAGGGACAGATTCCTGACAGACCAAGGAGACCGCCTCTTTGTGGAATGGAAAAGAAAGTGGACGCATGAAACAATTGTTCGACATCATATTGTGTGGGTTTATGTATTAGGTTTGCCATTTATGGTATGGTGTGAAGAAAATTTTCAAAAGATAGTCAGTTCATGGGGGTAGAATAGTGAGCATGGATAGCGAAACTAAGGGGAAAAGAAGGATGGATTGAGCCCGATTATTGGTTGCATTGAAAGAAAATGTAATTGTTCCATCTAGCATGGCGATTTCAGTTAATAACAGAAGGTTCTCTGTGAGGATTGTACCAAATTTCAGCGATATGGTGGTGGAGGCGTTTGGACCTAATGAAATGGGTGAGAAGACAAGTCCGGCGGTGGCTGCATCGAAAGGGGACGGGGAAAGTCCACCGGAGAAGATGCATGGGGAAGGGCAAAGGACTAAAGTAAGTTTGCATGGGGAGGGGGTAGAGTTAAAGTTGGCGGCTCGTTGCAATAATGAGTCATTGGCTGGGGTGCCCAACGGCAGTATGGGCAATCCTGGTTGGGGAAAGAGGGCTTCATGGGGAGGAACGGAGGAAGTGGGCCTGGAGGAAAGTAATGTGAGGGATAAGGATATTGTAGGTAATGAGACAAGAATGCTAGATGGGCCGGGAGATGGTGCGGGTGGCCCATTTAAAGGAGATGAATTTAGGATAGTGGACAGCAGGCCCATACTCGGAGGTTATAACAGCTCGGTAGTGGATACAGAAGAGGCTGAGATAGAGGCGATGGTAGATCAGAGTTCGGGTAGAGAAGTTTGTGCAATAGAAAATCGAGAAGAGGGGATTTCAGTGGAGAATAAAGGAGATGAAGGCGCGAGTCGGGAAGAGGAGATTTTGATCAGACAAGCTTTTAATTCTGAGATGGAGGTAGGTAATCTTTCAGGGGCTGGGGAGTTCGGGTCTGTTGAAGTGGTTCCAGAAACAGGGCAAGAGAAAAATAGTGCTCATTTGATGAGGGAGGAAGAGGAGGCGGGCTGGATTGAAGAATTGAAGGCGGTTAAGGAGGCCATGGCCAAAGTAATCAGAGGTAGGAAAGGGTTGCAGCGCAAAGGAAAACGTAGGGGGAAACAATTGGGATCCATCGGGATGGGGGGCAGGGACAGTGACAATTTGGTACAATATCCTTCAGCTGAAGAGTTTGCCCCTCTTCAATTCACCACGATTAGGAATGAATCGGGGGTCCGGCTTCTTGATAGGTCCGAGGTAATGGAGACTATGGGTTTGGCCGGGAGGTTAGGGCTGGGTTTGCTGATGAAGAAGGAGGCGGTACTAGAGAGGATAGAAGAGGAACTGGGTAGAGAGGATTAGGTCGGGCTGGGTTAGTTGCTGATTGTGGGAGCTTTTTCTAAATGAAGATTATATCATGTAATGTTAGGGGTCTAAACGGGGGGGTGAGGAGGAGAGCGATTATGAGGATGTGTCGAAAATATAGACCTTCGATTGTTTGCTTCCAGGAGACAAAGATGGTGGAGATTAAAGAGAGACTTGTTGACAGATTATGGGGAACAAATGGATGCAGGTTCTGCTTTCAACCCTCAATGGGTACTGCGGGAGGTTTACTGGTCATGTGGGACGAGAGCAGTGTATCATTTAGGGTAGTGGAGAAAGATCATCAGTACATTTGGTTAAGGGGAAAGTTGGGTGGTGTGAGCGACGAGCTTAATTTTTATGCATTCATGCCCCTAATGACAGGAGGGTGCGGAATGAATTTTGGGAGACGCTGGCTGCGAAGTGTAATGTAGGAAATGGCGAATCGTGGTGTTTGGTAGGTGATTTCAATGCGGTGATTGGGGAGGAGGAGAGAATTGGGGAGAGTGATATAAGGGGGTCCTGTAGAGAGTTTAGGGACTTTATAGATCGGGTGGGGCTTGTGGATTTACCCTTGGAGGGGGGGAGGTACACTTGGGTTGGGAGGGGTGGTAATGTACGCAGTAGATTGGATAGATTTTTGGTTTCCTCCGACTGGTTATGCATGGATGGGGAAATTACTCAGAGACTATGCGAATCGGTGTTGTCAGATCACACGCCAATTTGCTTAGAGAAGGGGGGAGAAGGAGTGGGGATATAAACCTTTTCGTCTATTCAACTATTGGATGGACGACAAAGGCTTTAACGAGTTGGTTAAGAAGTCATGGGAGGAGGATTGTTCGCAATGGGAGTGTAGGCTAAGTGGGCGGCTTCGCGGATTGAAGGAGAGGGTTAGAGCTTGGGAGGGGTATAGTTCGAAGTCATTGGATGATCGCATTAAAAAGGCTCAAGAAGTAATAAGTGAAATTGAGGTCTCTTATCAGGGGAGAATTCCAGATGGACCTGTGAAAGAGGGGTGGATAGCCAAGCAGAGAGAGTTGAGGTGCTTGCTTCTTGATGAGGAACGGAGATGGTTCCAGAAGGCTAGAATTCAGTGGGCAAGGGAGGGGGATCAAAATACTAAATTTTTCCACGCGGTTACAGGGGCTAAAAGGAGAAGGAACTACATTGGAGGTGTAAATGTTGAGGGGGTATGGGTTGTAGAACCGAGACTTGTTAAAGAGAAGGCGTTTGAGTACTTCAAGGCACAATTCAACAATGATACGAAAGTGGTATTCAAGGTAGATGAATTGGGACTGAGTAAAATCGAGAATCTGGACAGGGAATGGCTGACAAGGAGGTTTGATATTGAGGAGATAAGATCGGTGGTCTGGGAGTGTAATGGAAATAAGGCCCCGGGGCCGGATGGATACAATCTAGCTTTTCACAAAAAATACTGGGATGTGCTTAAGGGCGATGTGATGGCAGTTTTTGGGAAGTTGGAGAACGAGGGCAGTTTGCCAAGAAAAGTGGGTGAATCTTTTATTGCGTTGATCCCAAAGGTGGACAATCCAAAAGAATTTGGAGAGTTTAGGCCAATTTCGCTTGTGGGTAGCATATATAAAATCGTGGCGAAAGTGTTAGCGAATAGGTTGAAACAGGTTCTCGGGAAGGTGGTTGGGGTAGAACAAATGGCGTTTGTGAAGGGGAGGCAGATACTTGATGGGGTGATGATTGCTGCTGAAGTGATTAATTCAATTCAGAAGAAGGGGAAAAGGGGATTTGTGATTAAGCTCGACTTCGCGAAGGCTTACGATCACGTTTCCTGGGAGGCACTAATCAGGTTGTTGGAGGGTATGGAATTTGGCGAGAGATGGATAGAGTGGATTAGGACCTGTATATCTTCAGCAGCGGCAGCTATTCTTATAAATGGATCGCCTACGAGATTTTTCAAACTACATAAGGGTCTTAGACAGGGGGATCCACTGTCCCCCTACTTGTTTGTGTTGGTAGCTGAAATACTTAATAGGATGGTCTCTAAAGCACAAGAGATGGGGATGTTCAGGGGGCTGGTGGCGAAGGAAGGAGGACCGGTCATCTCACATCTACAATATGCAGACGACACGCTACTCTTTTGCGAAGGTGAAGTGAGACAGGTGGCAGTTTTAAAAAGAATCCTTTGGTGTTTTTCATTAACGACAGGATTAAGAATCAATTTTTGGAAGAGCTCGCTGTTTGGCATTAATTGTGATGAGGCTTTAATAGGGGACGCAGCTGCGGTCATGGGGTGCAAAATTGGTTCATGGCCAATGAATTACCTTGGGATTCCGATTGGGGGACGCATTAATGGAACTGAGATTTGGAAACCGGTGATTGAGAGGGTGGAAAGGAAGCTGGCAGGGTGGAAAGGGCGCCTGCTGTCTCAGGCAGGGCGCCTATGTTTAATAAAGACAGTACTTGGCAACCTACCTTTATACTTCCTGTCGATATTTAAGGTACCGAGGTGCGTGGCAGAGAGGCTAGAAAGGATTAAGAGACGCTTCTATTGGAATGAGTGGGACAGCCAGAGAAGGATACATACAAGTTGCTGGGAAATAATCTGCTCTCCAATGTCGGAAGGGGGTTTGGGAGTTCAAAATATACAAAAGTTTAACAGCGCCTTATTACTTAAATTGAGGTGGCAGTTTGGGGTGGATAAAGCTCTTTGGAAAGATGTAATCGATGCTAAATATTACGGAAGAGAAAGTCCTATAGTTCCAAAGGTGATACGGTCAAGCTCTGTGTGGGGTTCGATTTGTAAGGCATGGGATAGCATGTTGGGCAGTTGGAGACGAGAGCAACTTCATCATTAAAGTTGGGAATGGGGAAAGAACGCGGTTTTGGCTAGATCGGTGGATAGAGGGCGGTGAAATTCTAAAAGAAACATATCCGAGGCTGTTTGCCTTGGCTTGTAACAAACAGGGAATGATCAAGGAGTTCGGGGGTTGGGTTGGATTGGAATGGGAATGGCAAATAGAATGGAGGAGACAATTGTTCGATTGGGAAGTTGAAATGTGGCTTCACTTGCAGGCTCGGTTAGGGGGACAAATTTTGAATCGATTTTTGGGGGATGGGGTTAGGTGGAGGCATGAAGTAAGTGGGGGCTTTACAGTTAAATCATGCTGGAAGAGGATTAATAATGGAACGGACAGTGAAGGGCAGCGTTTTTGGAGAAAACTGTGGAAAATTAAATGCCCTAGTAAAGTCAAACTCCTGTTGTGGAAAGTGATCAAGAAGAATCTACCAGTGTGGGAGCTGTTGTCTGCTAGGGGGTGTCTGGACATGGCAAGTGCTTATTGTCCACTATGTGAGCTTGAAATTGAGACTGTCGACCATCTTTTCGGTAAGTGCCCGATGGTTGTAGCATTATGGTATTCTGCAGTGGGGGTGGTTCGGGCTTAAATGGGTGTTACCAGGCACAGTGAAACAGCTACTATCCTGGTGGCTTGATTGTTATCCAACAAAGGGAGGTGAGGATGCTTGGCTGATAACAGGTGCGTCCATCATGTGGTCGATTTGGAAGCACCGGAACGGGGCTATCTTCCAGGGCAGACAGTTCGATATAAATGTGGCCACGGCAGAGGTAAGGTGGCGCTTGGGAGTATGGTGGAAGGCATTTACAGGAATTAACGTAGCTTTCGTCGATCATTTGGAATTGAATTTACCTGGGGATGTGGGGCTGAGGGTTTCTGTAAGAAATCGTCCTCCGAGGGGGGGCTAGTCTGGAAACGCCCGGATTCGGGTTGGTGGAAAGTTAATACTGACGGTTCATCATTTGGTAATCCCGGACCCGCAGGAATTGGTGGAGTGATAAGAAATGAGGAAGGAAAGGTCATTTTTGTCTTATCGGATAACATCGGATGGAAGGATTCAAACGAAGCCGAAGTGACAGCATTGAGCAGAATGTGCACAGCGATTTTACGAGATCAAGGCTTTCCATTGCCTAAATTAGTGTTCGAATGTGACTCGATTAATGTCATAAGGTGGATGGAGGAACCGGATAAAATTCCATGGAGATTCATCAACTTGATGGCACCTATCTCGGGTATTATGAATTGCGGGGGAATAGTTAAATTCAAACACATTTATAGAGAGTGTAATTCTTTAGCAGACGAATGGGCTAAGAAGGCGGCTGCAGGGGGGATGCAATAGAGAGATGGTTTTCACAGTATACACCTTTGTGTCAGGGACTGGAACAAGAAGATCATGGCTCTGTGTGAGGGGTTGTTATTGACTGAGTTTAACAAGAGTTCTAGCACTAGTGAGTTTCTGTGTGTTTCTGATTGGGAGGGCTGAGTGGGGTTGGGTGGGTACTGGCTGTGAGAGCAAATTGATACGTAGGGGAGAGTGGGAGGGTAGACAATGTGGGGATGGATGGTTTTTGTCTGAGAGAGCAAATTTTCTGTCTAAATACCTTGGATGCTGACGAGTTGGGAGGGATAGGGTAGGTGAGGCTGTTAGCAGTCAGGGTGGGACAGTGGAGCAAAGGGTAGTGTAGGATGTGGGTGGGGAAGGAATCAGTTGTTTATGTTGTTTATTAATGGATCTATGACGCTATTTTGTTAATGATTTTCTGAGGAAAAATGATTACAGATAATAGATTGTGGTGGAGGTGAATAGGCTACTGGGGTCAATTGCAAAAGAGGATTTGGTATACAGTGGAGTCAAAGAAGGTCACAAAGGGATTTTGCTGGTGTTGTTCGAAAATACAAACGCTACTGAGGATTGAACGCCGAAGGATGGATGATGGTTGACATTGAAGATATCAGTTGGCATCAAGTATCTGGTAATCTGGTTTGGAGAAAGACTTGATAGTGGAAGTCTCAAGATCATTTTTGGAGAGCTTTTCTGGTGTATAGTGCCATCCGACATACACTGGGATGGTCACAGCATCAGGGAATCCTTCTGGCCAATGAGGTATGTTTTTGTGTGATCAAATCGAAAATCTAGAAATTGCTTTCCTTACAGATTGAAACTGCATTACTTTCACTCCAGTGCTATGTTCTGAAAAAGGGCATCAAAACTACCCCGCTCTGCCTTGCTCTCTTCTTACACTCCCAACATCCTTTAGGATCAAGGCACTCGGATATTTGATAATCCTATCTATCCTTTTCTATCAATCCTGTCCTTCGAATTTTTAGCTTCTATTTCGATCAAAACACACAGATTTTTTCACCTGGTTTTGGAATCTTTAGGAAATTTTATGATGATTGGTTTTGAGATCCTGAATGACAAGAAATGCTTTTAAATAGTTGAAATATGGAGCTGCTGCAGAAAATAGAAAAAACGAGGAGAAAGATAGAAAAAAGAAAAAAAAAAGAAAAAGGAAGAGAAAAAAGAAGAAAAAAGAAGAAAAAGATAACAGGTGATTTGAATGAAGCAGAGGAGTTTGTTCATAGGTTGGGTGGGATTGTTTTTTGGCAATGGAATGAGCAGGGTTCTGGAGAGGTTGAAGTGTCCATGGTTTTGCGATCCTCGTTGTTGTTTGATGATATTTCTATTCTGCCATTTCCATATTCGGTGAAACTTGAGTTGTTGCTTGGAGAGATAATATAGCAGCTTCCTTTACCCCTGACGACCAATCCTAATTTTTACCTCAAGCCTCTGGATCCGTCATGTATTCCCTTTGCCTTTGTTGAATTTTTGCACTGGAGTTGGTAGGTGATGCAGGAGATATTTGTTTGTGTAGCAAGATCTAGGTTTGTCTTTTTGGTTTACTGATCATACTGAGACCGCCTTAATGGAGAGAATATATCATATGATGCCTACTAGGCTACAGTGGAGGCCGCCCATGGAGTTCTGAAGGTCGATACCTGAAGAATGGATGGGGTGCAGCGTGGCTATGGCTTAAGTGTCCTTACGGCTTTTGTTCAGTATTATATTAGGTTACAGTTTAGTTCGACTGCAGAAGGCTGGATTGGGTATTTTTATTTTTATTTTAGTTTGAACATGTTGAGAACATGTTGAGAATGTTTCTGATGTTTGTGTACTCCAGTTTTGATTTTGTGAATGATAAATCCCTTCTCAAAAAAAAAAAAATTACAGATTTTGACTATTATTTTTTCATTTAGAGTTTTGGGCCACTACAAAGATGTCGGGCCCTGAAAAAGTGCCAAAGCAAGCCGCGTATTGTTCAAATCGCCTCATTATGGCAAAAAAATGGAAATTGCATTATTCTGATGGCCTTTTTAAATTTTTTATTTTTTATGTAATTAAAATAAAATATTACTTTCATCCTATTATTTATGTCTCGCTTTCTTTTTTTGGCATTTCGAATAAAAAATACTTCATAAGGGAGGGTGGTGCAGTGGAAAGTTGATGCACTTGGCGTCTAAAAAAAAATTTTGGATTCTCTATATCCGCATGTAATTGAAGTTTTCACCTTTATATTCACATGTCTTCTCTAAAGAACATGTGAAAAAATTTGTAATAGTATATGAACATTGTAAAAGTTCTCATGCAAATGTAAAACACATGCATATTTAGCTTCTTTTGTCTATTCCTTTATATTCCCCCCCTTTTTTTTTTGACTACATTGTTTAGCATCTTGTAATTTCACACGCATCATTTGATGTTCGATGAGTCATTTTAATTTGAAGTTAACACTTAATAAAATTATAGAATCGAAAATGCTGAATTATTAGATGTTGAAATTTTGTAAGGTTGAAGTTTGAGTGTGTCATAATAATTAACAACATTATATATAGTGTCGCTTATAATGAGATTCAATTATTTTGTACATTTAGTAAATATTTTAACTATTTTTATTGTTTATGCAATTTTTAAATTAGATATCTATGTTGTTTCATTTATAAATTTTTTTTCGGGTGTTTGTTTCATTTAAATTATTTTAGTTATATTTATGTAATTTCTTTTGCGGAATATATTAGCTGAATACTTACATATGTTTTTAAATAACTGTATAATTTCTATATTTTACGCAATTCAATAAATATTTTTAACCAGTAATATATAAGTAAATATTATAAAAATTTGATATTCTAAAACTACGTGGTTAGACGAATTTAACAAGATCTCATTTGACTATGTTTTACTTTTTTCTTTTACAACTATATTAAAAGAATTGATCAAAGTTACTCAATAAATAGTTAATACTATGCAAATATTTCAATTAAACAAGAATGGAGGAAATATTTCTTAGAAATTAACGAATATTTATACCTGTCCCTTCTGCTTTCAAAGTTGTCTCTTGATAGACACCTGATCAATTCCAACCACAACTCTCCTTTCTTCAATTTCATCTTCTTTAAAGCACGGTGGCCGTGGGGGAAATTTTCCACGATGTTGGAGATTGAGGAAGGGTGCTCACCCACGATGGCTTTGAAGCGGAAGCATTAATTAACCGAGGAAGAAATCATCGAGCATCTGAAAGGTGAAAGAAGAACGGGGAAGTGTAATTCGATTAGTTTCTACAGTTGGGGCAAATAGCATTTATGTATACTAGATTTTTCTCCCGCGCTCCGCGTACGGGCTCTGTGTACGGGTATTAATTTATTTTTAATACAAACAAATATTAACTCAATTAATTTGTTATTTTATTATATTTATGAAAACAATTTATAAGATATAGTTTCTATTATCGTTTTTTTTTTCAAAATGAAAAAAGAAAAAAAATTAAAGAAAAAGTTTAATTTTTTTTTCTTAATACATACAAAAGATAAATTCAAATTTGTATACAAAGAAAATATAATATCAATAAAAAAAATTAATTCACTAAGATTACCGCCTCGAATTATAAATATTATATGTATAATTAAAATGTTTAAATATATTAAACATTCGACTTTGTAACCCACTCTTAATAACCAACAAAAAAAAAACATGTTGATTGTATACAATAATACAAAAATTGAATATATATGGTATGATATCCATATTAATAATACAATATATACATTATTATATTTCTTATTGAATATTGAAATTTTCTTTGTGATGGAGTACCTTTTTTTATCTATATTATTATGTAGTTTTTCAAAAGTTTTTTCAATAAAAGTTAAATTTTAGTACTCCTAAATATTTTTAGTGAAAATAGTATATATATTTATTTAAAGATCTCTTTATGTATTTTTAATGTTTAAACCCGTAATATATATTTTATATAAAGAGAATTAGTTATAATTTAAAAGAACAATATAGATATCACCATATAATTATAGTTCCAAAATTTATTATATTATCTTCTAATATTAGGAGTAAATGGTGGGGATGGATAGATTTGCAATCATACGGTCATGAATTTTTTTAATAAATTTTAGGATGAAGTGATTTTACTTTCTACATCTTTGATAAGTATTTTATACTCCCTCCATCCCACTAATAGTGTCCCACTTCTTTTTGACATGGTATTTTACGTGGGGATATTTAGTATTTAATGTAGGGGCAAATTAGTGTTTATGGTGGGGGTAAATTAGGAATTTATGTGATGTGATTGTAATGTATTTGAATTTTTAATTGATTTATTTATGTGTAATGTGATAGTTGTGTGTTTGAAATTTTAATATATTTATTTATTAATGTGATGTGATGGTAGTGGGGTTGGTAATTAATATATTTAATTATTTTCAAAAAGGAAAATGTGACAATTGTAACGGGACGGACCAAAAAGAAAAATGAGACGGAATTAGTGGGACGGATGGAGTAATATATATGCATATTTTCGAGGTAAAATTACTGTTTGAACCCATAATATATAATTTTTATAAAGAGATTAATTATAACTTAAAAGGTTTTTTTTTTTTTTTTGAGGAAGAACGCATTTTATTCCACTCGAAAACCAATTGTTGGAATACATCAATACAATTGAGGAACCAATCTCAACAGAAACGGAGTGTAAAATGTTCTAGTAAAAGGAATAGAAAGCCACATCAATGATCTCCATAGAGCTCCCAAGTCAAAAACCAGCCGCATGTTGCATAATTTGAACCAATCAGCATTGGCATAGAGCAGCAGCAGCAGCAAACATACAGCAATAGCGACCATATCCCCAAATGTGTTAGAAGACCTGTGTTGAGAGAAGCAAACTCCACCTCCACGTTGAATAAACCAAAGGGCACGTCTCTGATCAGCATTTATAAATCGCTGCTTGTGGACTAAAAGCATATACTCAACCATCATTGTGACCAAACCGTTGTGCACATCTACTCAACTTAAAAGGTTAATATATGGAGCACAATAAAAATATGATTACATGATTTAGGAGAAGATCAATATATTGTAATCCTACTGTAATTGAATTTTAAAATGAAGTGATTTTACCTTCTAAACTGATATGCATCTTTATGATAGATATGCATACCTTTAAGGTTAAATTACTTTTTGAAACCATAATATATAATTCTTATAAACAGATTAATTATAACTTAAAGGGATAATATAAGCAGCACAAAAAAAATAGTTCCATGATTTATTATGGTATAGAAGATTAAATTCCCAATTATACCCGATGCCACAAATTAGGATTAAAATTTAAAAAAAATCTTCTATAGCAGAATAATTTCTTTTAAATATATATTTTGATAAATTAATAAAAATATGGTTAGAAATAATTAATTTTTTAATTTATTATATCGATTAAGATTTATACTTATTATAATACTTTAGGCAAAAAAATATATATATATATGTTTAATTAAATTGAAGAATATATAGATTGTGCCTATCAAAAAAAATAAAGAATTAAAAGTACAACTATTAAATTTAAGTATATGTTTAATTAAATTTAAAAAAAAATACATGGATAGAAATAATTGTGCCTATCGAAAAAAAATACTTTAGGCTCAAAATTTAGTACAACTATTATAATATATATTGGATATATATAATCAATTAAAGAATTTATAATAGAGAAGTATATGTTTAATTAAATATTTATTAACCATCAAATATATTATAATTTGTTTATCATTTATATCTTTTGAAAATATAGAAAGATTTTTTAAAGATTTGTTTATATTAATATATAGATCCATAGATTTATGATCTAAATATAGTATTAAAAGTTGATGACATGGCGTAGGTAGAATTAATCAGCGCTGACGTGTATCTTGATGATTAATCAGCGCTGATGTGTCTTTTTTAGGTCCGTTGATCTATAAAATGATGATATAATTACTGATTAACCCTTAAAATTAAAATGATTGAGTTATTTTGGAAAAGGACAATATAGTCTGCACATGACAAAAAGTATTCAGGATTTATTATATAGATTTATTTATTTGTTTTTACGAAGCCAAAGACCAGAAAAAAGAAAAGAATGTATCTATACTTATCGATATCTGGTAACTAAAAATATTAGTGAATATGGGATGAAACTTAGATGAATATATGTAACTGTTTAGCTTTGCGAAAATGCATAGTGTATATATATATATATATATATATATATATATATATATATATATTAGAATTCGTCCAGGTGGCGCGTTACGCTGCGTGCACCGGTGAGGAAATGATGTAATGTATGAAAATGTAGATTTTCTATGGTAAAAACAATAGAAGAACTAAACAACATAACATGAACATAAATAAAGAAAAGCAGTTTTAAAATATTTTGAAACACGGCGTGCATATCAAAGGATAATAATAAAAGGAGCATATCTAATTTCTAATAAGAAAACAACCAAAATATAACACTTATACCATGGAATTATACTGATGTCTCTGGGATATAATATTTCCCTGTTAATATTGATACAATCAAAAAAGAAAATAAATGGACCATGGGCACAATAGGTTAAGAAATGAGTTATATAAGAAAAGTAATTTATTTATTTGAATAAGAAATAATGAGGTGATCGGACAGTTAAGCTTGGTACCTTACAACACGAAGCATGCTAATTCTTACATGTACATACAACACTAAATATTAATACTCCCATAAATATTTTTAGTTGTGCCAAACTTCAAGTGTAAATCGAACACAAAATTATATAGAGTGAATTGAAATGGCGAGCCATACCATGCAATGCAAGGATATGATTGGGAAGGCATTGCGGGGTGGCCAATCTGGAGCAGGATATGATTGTGGCCAGTTTGGAGCATCTGCTTGATTTTTTTATGTTTGAACTCCTGAGAGCAAAAAAAAAAAAAAAAAAAAAAACATGCCAATCAGAAGCCAAATACTCAAGTAGTTCCAAGGAAAATTATTAATCGCATCAGTTACTCATTCTTGTTAAATATTTTCACACGTATAACACACATTATTCGCAAGTGAGCTTATACACTTAATGCCCATGAGCTAGGTTCTTATATGTAAATTAAAAGTTCCAAAGAATAATTACCGGGCTAGCTTTTGCATGACATGCAACAGATAACTGATGTACCTTGAAATTGTAATTTCATAAGGAAAATGAACCACCTTCAAGATTTGGGACTGGAGGACCATGATCCTTCTTCCGGATTGGAGGAACATGTTGGTGTTGTAGCCATTTGGTTCAGAACCATACTGGCATTTTCTATGAGATGCCCTCCAGTTGTATTACAACTTCAAGATCTTTTTGCAACAATGCTCTATAGTATTGCTTTTGCATTTGAGACATCCGCACTTTAAGTATTGTCTCTTTAAGTATTACAACTTCAAAATATAAATACTCAATCCATGGCAAAATTCCTAAGAAAAATTAGTGGATCTGTACGATTTAATCTCATCAAGCCTGCCAAATATGATATTGCAAGATTCACAGTTTCATAATCTGAAAGTAATCGCATCACATATAATGACAAACAATTAACACTTCGCCTGGCCACACTGCAAAACCAAACCGGTAATGGGAAATAAATCATTTGGCTCTAACCTCGGCAGAATTGCAACAATTAAAATGAAGCACCACAATCCACTGGACTCCAGATCATTAACGCATTTAAACAGGGAATATGGCATAATTAACCAAACATTTCTTTTCAGTTCTGTCTCCTGAACAAACGATGTGAAATTCAACTAATTATGAAAGATAGATGCATACCTCAAACATAGAAGAAAGACTTGTCCTTTCAAACGAAAGATGAATGATGAATAACAATTACATAATCTTGCATAGGAATTAACGACAGTATGTCTAGAACAAATTAATGAAAATTGATTGAAAATCAAACAATCAAATTAAAAGACCAAACAAACAAGATACTGCATATCCGACCTGCAAAGCCAGAACCGAGAAATACAGAATGGGAGAAAACAACATTTTTCAAATTGCATAAATCAGGCTCTGCAGCAGACTTACAAGTTTTCTGGGGAAGTCATTTCAAATATCTTACAGCAATGATCACAGAATTGGTCATGATTGAATGTAGGAAGTCGCCAGTAAAACCAAAAACAAATGAGAAAATGCAAATATGAACTGAAAGTCAGTGGAGAATAATGCAGAAAGAACTAAACTGGTTGGGGTCAAGGGAGATTGTAACACCCCGGTTTTTGGTCACCCAGGTCGGGGTGTCACCGCCACACCTCCCTAGCAAGACACGGTTTCTCCGAGCTCACTAAAGAGATGCAAGGTTATGGTTTTTCAGAATTTAAAATATTCAAACAACCCATTCATATATAATTTAAAAATAATACATCGAAGTTGCAGCGGAAAATAATAATTACATATGTATAATACAGCGGAATTTAAATATAGCCAACACGGCCAGAATACGGGTTAAACAGGCCCGTTCATGCAAGATCTAGTCTAATACAAAAATTCAAAATAATATATCTTCCCAAATTTCCCATGTATGCATATGACGATGCATAATTCTCAACTCTGAAAAAAAAAAGAAAAATATGGTTTGGTCAGCAAAAACTTGCTGAGTAAGTTAACACGTACAAGATTATGAGGTTTCAAAGCCTTTAATTAAATTTAATGGAATCATGTGCATAATTTAAATAATTCATGTAATCGCATAATTTAGAAGACATGGATTCATAAGATCATCAATATAGCTTGCAACGTAATTAAATAAGTTGCCATAAATTTAAAAACACCAATTGTCAAGGACTTGATTGGATTCCCTTATCGATGTCTCGTTTTGATTCTTTTACAGATCACCACCGCTAGGGATCTTATGTCCGCCAGCCTTACGCCTGGGCTCTTATGTCCGCAGGTATCATGGTCGATCTTTTAATTAGAGTTAATCCGTCCGCTAGCCATACGATCAGTGTTTCGCTAGGGCTCTTACGTCAACCTAGACATACACTTGGGCTCTTATGTCCCAAGCCGCAGAGAACATTGACAGTATCTAGCTTAGTCATAACCCGCAATATTTTAATCTTCTCGTTTCGTGTATCGTATTTCAAAGTATTTCTATCCGTTTCAACCTCAAAGGCTAATTTCACCGTTTCCACAAGAAATCAAGATTTGACTTGGTCAACCACAGTTTACTCTAAAATTCGTCTAAAATCAGATTTAATTTCAAAAATTCCGAAATTTCACGAATGACTCCAAAACGTCGAGATCTACAACTTTCGTGTTTTAACTTTTTCAATCCGAGATACCAAAACAGGTCAACAACGTCAATTTTCGTCAGATCAAAAATCTGTCCGCGTTTTCACACAGCAGTTTAAAAGTTTCGAGATCTACCATAGCGAATGAACTCTAAATTTGATGAAATTTTACAGAGATCATCTTAAGACAATTATCTACAACTTTCATGTTCGGCTAAAGATCTAATTCGGCCTAGAACCCTAGTCAAAAACGTCAGCAAGTTCGAATCTATGTTCTGTCCAGTTTTCAAGATCCGATTTTAAACCAGTTCGGTTTGGGGTGGATTTCATATATCAAATCATCACGAAAAATTCTGAAATTTTACGGTGGTATTCATAACGTATAGATCTACAACTTTTATGTTCAACGCCAAGCCTAGATCGGTCTAGATCTAAGGTAGAAATCACCAACAAGTTCGAATAAAGAATCTATCATCGTTTCAAGATCTAAATCTAAAGCAGGCTCGTTTATGATCGTTTTCGGATACCGAAACACGATGAAAAATTATGAAATTTTTACAGGAGCTAGATCAGTGTCTTAGGAATGTTTTTTGTGTTTTAAGTTTCCTCGTTTGAACGTTTTAAGGGGTCCGAATAAATTTAATAAAAGTGCTGCGCCGGTGTAGACAGATTTTAGGTAGGGTTCCATTAGATCTATATGTTCGAATCTTTTAACAACCCAAAACCAAAGTAAGCATTAACTTACAGATTGTTGAGCGTCCGGGATCGTCGATTCGGAGGCGTGGCTTCCCGTCCTCCGTTTATCCTCTCCGTTTGTCGGGTTCTTCGCTCTCGATTCGGATCGGGGGTTTAGAATAGGAAAAAGGATGAGGTTAGGATTCGTTTTCGAATCAAGAATGTATAGAGGAATAGATCGGATCTTACCAAGGCGATAGAAGACTCCAAACTCGTCCAAGTCAGTCCCTCCTCTCGGTGTTGTGCCTCCGACGACTCCGGGTTTAGGGTTTCGACGTATAGAGAGATTTCGTAGGGTTTCAAACGTATTCGGAGCTCTTAGGAGGTCTTATTTATAGATAACTAAGACCTAGGGCGTCCAAGATCTGACCCTAAGAGTCTAGAGTCGAAGATGTTCAACCGAAAGTCGAAAAATCCGGAATCGGGCGAGAAAATCGCGGAGCGGCCGTCTCTGCCAAGTGGTGCGCTCTTGGCGCGGGAAACCCTTAAAAACCGCGCGGACACCGCGCCATCCTGGCCTGGACTTCGGTCTGGGCCGGGTCGTGCGATCCGTCGGGTCTTTCCTCATCTCTTTCGGACTTCTATCCCTTTATGTTCCCGGATTCGGATTTCTGGGATATTTTCGGGCTCCGATTTCCTATCTTAATTTTATTCAGACCTAAATTTATATTTGGACTCGAGTTATTGAGTCTATCGGTGTCGGGTCCCCGTGTACCCATTTATTCGATTAAATTGTCTTCGGCTTCCCGGGTTCTCGGAATTTTGATTCCTTCTAAATTTAAATTCCATTTCTCATCTTCTATGATGATTTTTTTATCCATTTATCATGTTTATTATATTTATTTATTTATTTTATTTATTTATTTATTTTATGTTGCAAAATTCTCGGGTATTACAGAGATGCTCACAAGACAAAAGTCAGCCAAATGAGAAAAGCATTGATCGTGAATCCAATGCAAGGGAACGGGGATGGAGAATATCCCAGAAAATCACTTCATTTGCTCGGCTCACTACAAATTCTTTCCCAGAGTTACCTCACCTGAAATAGTAAGAAAATATACAGTGTGATGAGATAGGTCTGCAAAACAACTACTCAGAAACTATGTTTTCATATAGAAAGCAAAAATCTCACTAAATCGTGTTCGTTGTTACCATTTTTTTTCCTATAGTGTACCCAGTCTCACTACAACCACAATTAATAACTTAAATAAGTGTATAAAGAAACAACTTATTGATGGTGAAACAACAGTGGACTACGGAGGGCTCAAAAGGAAATAACTTAAGAGTTCTTAATGTCACAAATTATAAGAGGAATTTATTCTCATTTTTCTTATCGTATTATACTGAGTCATTATATTATTAAATATCTTGTAACAATTGCACTCACAAAAACAAGAGTGTACTGTGTATTTATATGAGAAAGATTATTAATGACTTATTGGCTGAATGAAAATACACAAAAAAATTCAGGTAAATAAATCTATAGTAGAGAAAGGGACTCACGTGGAAGGAGCTTGCAATAAGCAATAAGGAACACGACTATCATTGCCCACACCCCAGTCAAGTTATAAAGCAATAATTTATCAAAGCTTCGTAGATCATCCGAGACAAGGTGAAAAAGAGAATATATCACACACCTTGTGACAGAGGTCACTGCATCTCTATCTGAAGTCTATTCAGGATCAAGGACCAACTTGTCCATCTGTTAAAAATTCAATATGAGAACAAAAAATTTATTTGCACCAAATTAAATGTGGTGAGATCCATATCCTCTTGAATGAAATTTTAATGAAACAAGAAACAAATCAATATCACCTAACAATTACACAATTACAGACTACTACACAGAAAAACTTACACAAGAAAGAAAGCACTTGTTAGCAATAATATAATGATGTGAGGAAGGTATGACAAAGCAGTACAGGATAAACCTCATATTCATGGTGTGACACTTTTCAGTCGCCATTCTGCTAATCAGTTTCTTTCAAGATTTTGTGCTACATGAAAGGATTAAACATTTGAAATTGTCTATAACTTACAAGGAAAAAAAACTAAAGAAAAAAACAAAGAAAAGGAAAAAACATTAGAAGCCATTCTTACACGAGATAGATATTTACTCAACTCGAACAGGTGAAACAAGAATTCCATTAGCTGGTATCCTATCATATTCTTTTTAAAAAACGCTTCAGAAAATGATTGAAAGTAACTTCAAATTCTATATTTCCATATTTTTTTTAGCCTTGAATCTCTATAAATACTGAAGCAACAAAAACTCCAAATTGGAGAATCAACAAAGTACATGGAATTAATCTAAAGATCATGATCATTCCCTAACTAAAGATTAGTGAAATAAATAAAGTAACCAAGGCCAAAATGGCAAAGTGTTTTCTCAACTGATCAACATACAGTCAAATTCTGAGAGCAAATGAGAACAATAATTAATATCTAATTAATTCTTCTCCAATCAGTAAAAAAAAAAAAAAAGAGTGGCAGTCCACTGAACGGTACTTGGTACCAAGTAGAGAACTAACTTTTTACTTGAAGGTGAAAAGACACAGATTGGTGAAAAGGGCATCTAGCCTCAAAAATTAACTAAAACAAGAATATTTCAAAGGGCGGAAAAAATTTCAGCCTGGAATCTTGAACTTGTGCTCGGTAAGTTTTCTCGTTAATTTTATGGAGGGCATTCTCTGGTGGCCAGTAGTATTATTCTTCACATAAATATATGTACCAACTACATAAAACAATTTTATCTTCCAATTCTTTTTATGTTCTTTTACAGCCAAAAATAAATGAAACAAAAGCGCACAAATTTGATTCTTGAACATAAACAGTGACTGGATAGAATACAGGTTGGAAAAGAACTCACGAAATGATGAATATTGAAATGATAGACAGTCGATAACACATATTCAAATAGAAACAGCGACTGTGTTACTTTTTAATTTAATAAAAACTGATGAACAACAAAGCATCGATGACACGGGTTACAAAAATACCTTCACTACGAGATAAATTGGCCGTAGCAACATGGAAGAAGATCACATGAAACACATTTTCATGAACAAACCAGATTCATTTTCCGTGACAAACTAAAAAGAAAAGAAGGTAATTCCAAAACCAAAGCAGTACCCTGTTGAAAAAAAAAATTCAACAAAACAATAATGCGCAACACCAGAGTCCCGATTTTGATCAAATACAGCTACTCGCAGAAACTCTCATTTGCAATCAGCCCCCAATAGATGGTTTTTTAAAAAAATCGAAAATAATCATAGGCTTACCAAACAGAAATGGGAACCGTTGCTTTGGATCCTGGCAGGGGCGAGATGGGCGGGTAGGACAGTGATATACCATGAGCGGGCGGCTGCTGTCAGTTGTGAGGGGCCGTGCGACAGATCTCTAGCACTCTCTCTTTCTGTTGTTCCCTTATTTTCTGGTCAAATAGGAATTTTGCGGCGGCAGGGAGCAAAGCCATCAGTACCAGAAAATAATTGGGATTAAATTTAATACAACATCAACCCACTTATTATCCCGAAAATCCCCTATATGAAACCTAATTCGTTCTACGAACAACAATAAAGCTGCACAATAAATACGACTGAGATTACTTAAAGGGACAACAAATCAATCCCCGCGCATAATAACATTTACACCAAACAATAAGCCCAACTCAGAAATCCATCTGTAAGATCCCAAAAAATATTTCTCACGGCTGAAATTGTCAAATTGAGCTATATAACTTCAACTAAATTGTTAAAAAAATTTATAAATAATTCATCCTACAAAGTGGAGGGCGGGACAGAAAAAAATGCAAACAGAAACCAAGAAGTGAAAAAGGGGAGAAACAAAGCAATGGCAAAGTAATTACCCCACAATGGAACCCTCTGCCGGTCGCAGTGGAGACGGTAGAGGCCGTGGACGACTCGTGATGGAGTGACGGCGAGGTGCGGTGAACGACGGGGCGGTGAGCGGCGAGTCGGAGTGACTGGTGGAGAACGATGGCCAGACGAGTCGGGCGTCGAGCGGCAGGCGGTGCACGTCGGATGAGAGTGTGGGAGATGACGGAAGAGAGGCGATCAAGCAGGAATAGGCCGGAGTGTAGCAGGTCGGCGCGGTGCTGGTGCTTGGCAGCGGGGATGATGCTGAAATTCCCTGAACAAAGGGGGGCGATGGTTCTCTGAGGAGGAGATAGGAGCGGCACCCGACAGCGATCGCAGGGGAAGAGGACGCAAAGTCGGGCGAACCTCAACGGCGACGATGGCGGGAACCGTGTGTCACGGCGACGGCCCTAGGTTCCAACCGGAAAGGGCTGCAAGGCAAGAGGCTAGGGTGCGATGGCTGATTCGGGTCGCGGAAGAGGTTGGGGACACAGGGGATGCGTGGGGAGAGAGCGAGTGGAGGCGGAGGAACTTAGCCATTCTTTAGGGTTGCGGGAGAAGAAAGCGAAGGGGGCGGGTCGGATTAGGGAGAGATCCGACACTGTTACACTGTAGCTCGCAAGTTACTGTAGTACTGTAGCAACTAGTTTGGTATTTATATATATTAGATATATATATATATTTTAATTATTATTGTTAGGTCCACGTTCTAAGCAAGTGAAATAACTTTATACAGTGGTTCACGGAGAGTGTTTGGACACAGACAATGAACAAACAGATTACGATATCAATATATAATTTAAGCACAGAGGAATAAATGAAATAACTTTATGCAGTGGTTCACTGAGAGTGTTTGGACACAGACAATGAACAAACAAATTACGGTATCAATATATAACTTAAGCACAGCGGAATAAATGAAGCAAAAAGTAAACAAACAACACCAAGAGTTGTTGACCCAGTTCGGCCTTCGGCCTACGTCTGGGAGATACCAATTCAGGAGATTATTTCACTATGTGTATCAACAATGGTTTACAACCACACACAGTAGATGAAATAAGTTGAATGCCTTCACTCCAAACTCCAGGCAGATAGTTGTAGTGACCAGACGCTCTCTCCAGCACTGGTATAGGTTTCCCCACCTATTTCAACTCCCCTAAGCTAACCCACTTTGAGTTTCCCCTGAAGAAGCCTGTGAAGCACTCCTCCTTGTTGAGATGATAAAAGCGATGAAGTCTTCTTTCTGTTTCACCTTGAGCACTCTCCTTATATGTATCTCAGATTCACTTAAAGGAACTAGAGAACAATCAGAAACAGAAGTGCTCAAGACTTGCTCGATCTTCCAGCAACAGATGGGTTCTGTGTACACAAGACTGGAGATCGAAATTTCTTCTCAATAAGTTGTTCCAAAAGCTAGAGAGAGTTTCAGAGTATTTCCAAAGTGATAATCGTGAGAAGTGTTTGCTCCAATACTCAGAACCTCTCTATTTCCAAGAACCTCTGCAGGTTTGAACGGACTTGTTTCCAAGAAGGGAAAGAGCCATTGAGCTTTGTGTGGAACTTTTTCAAATCTTCTTTCACTAATCCAGGAAGGATTCCTGCAAGGAAATATTAGTATACACCCTCCCACATTGGGAAAAATTCATTGGGGTTAAGCTCAGTCTCCCAGATAATCTTCAGTTCGCACAGGTAGACTGCTGTTGTGGATGTTCATCTATTGTGTTCAATAATCGGCATTGAACTTCCACCAAAACCTTGACTCAACAACCTCCCACTTTTTGACAGGAAGTGAGCCAGTACAACAAATCCAACCGATGATGAACTATTACAATTACTAGTTATGAACATACAACAACCCCATATTCCCAACCGCCAATTACGTCCCAAGAAAGCTCAATAAAACAAAATTACAACTAGAAGCACAGAGCTTAACTAAAGAAAAAACTGGTAAAAGGCAACAAAAGGGAAACATTAGATAAACAGATAATAACCACCAAAATGTCCATCAATCCAACCATCAAAACACACAACCAAAACCAGTAGCAGTTTAACAACATAAGCACAGATAAACATCAGAAAGAACCAGAGTTTCTTAATCAAAAGAACTCAATATGGAAAAGTTTTAGGGTTAGAAGGATATTACCAAATCACCAGGCATGTTCATCAGCAGCACGAAAGTTGGAATTGCTACTCCCCCTCTGGATCAATTCCATGGCAAAACTACCCGGACTCTTCTAAGATTCCTCTTCCTCAGCAGCATGAGAGCGAGAAATGGCATTGGCTTCATCAGACCAGTAATCTGGAAGCAAGGCAAGACCCTGTTCCAGCTTCTTTTCAAGAGCCTAATGAGCTTCTTTCATCATCCGAATGTCATCAATGGCATTGACAAATATATCAATAGCTCGATGAAGGGCACTCTGTCTGCTTAAGGATCCATCAATACCAGGAAGGTCTGGGTTCTTCTTCTGAAGGGTTTGTGATATAGCAAATTAGTTTACTGGTTCAGAGGTCTCCTTCTTTTCACCAAAGATACCTTCAGATTCCAGGAGAGCTATGATCAAGGCAGGATATGAGAGAAGAGTTTTCCCATCATTCTTGATGACTTGAGCAAGCTTGCTCAGCTGAGTTAGAACCAGAAAACCATAGTTGATCTTTTCCATTTCAGCAATAGCATAGATGAGGTGGCACATCTCATGGGTAACCAGAGAATGGTTGGAGGTAGGCAGAACATTTGAGGAGCAGAACTTGTATAGCAGACGAAACTTCTGTGTCAGGAACTTAGGAGTGATCCCTTTTCCTGGCATCTGCTGAACGTCACCCTTAGTCAAGGTACGAGCAACTATGTCACTATCAAAGGTTGTGCCAGGTTCGTAGATGCTCTGGAATGGGACATCGGGAACACCAAGAAGGCTGTTGATTTTATCAGCAGTGATCTCATAGATGATCCCCCTTGTATAGTTCTTGCAAAACCATGGTTTTTTCTCCTTGAGAATGTCCTTCTGAAGATTGGCAAAGAATTCCATAACCAGCTCAGGCCTCAACCGGTTCCACTTAGAGGCCTACTCCAATAAGGATCTCTCTTCTAAGTAAATGGTCCATCCCAGTTCCTGAAACTCCCTCCCACAGTAAGTATTTTCTGTTCTCAACTTGTTGACCTTCAAAACTATCATAATATGTGCGATTTGCTGAGTAGTAGAACTTGAACCCATATGCTCTTCCTGGATGAAGCACAAGCTGCTTGTCTTTCATAGCAGATATTCCCTTAGGATCAAGCTTGGCCTTTTTCCTTTGATCTGGTTCGGCCTTAGCATCACGAACACGCTTGGTTGGCTTAGAGGTCTTGGAGGCAGACACTTGAGCATTCTCAGAGTTCTCCTTATCATGTTGGACTTCCTCATTCTCTAAACTCTCCCCCTCAGTGCCTGGTTCTTCAGAGGCTTCGTATTCACTTTCAAAAACATTCTCTCTTAGAGCCTTCTCAATAGGGACCTTAGTAACCTTGGATTCGATTCCATCAACAGTCTTAGTCACAGGTTCATCATGGTCAGATTCAGAGACTTCTTCTTCAGATGATCCTTCTTCTCCGGATTTTGTTACATCATCATTACCAATGTTCTCCACTTCAATGTTAGCAGAAGGATCTGCATCAGCACTGTTATCCTCAGGGACAGATACATCATCGTCATTCCCTTCTTCAGAAGGTTCCTCAGAAGAGACTTCCACATTACCCTCTTCAGGCTGTCTCTCCATAGTACGAGCCTCTGAAGATGGGATCTCAACATTAGTAGGTTTCTCAGAAGGAATTTGAGTAGCAAATTGGGGTCCAGCAGTAGAGGAAGATGGAGGATCAGGATCCACTACTTTCTTTGGCCAAGGTACTCCTTTTCTAGGTGACTTAGCCCGACTGATTTGATCAACATTCTGGGTTCCTGAGCCTTCCATCTCCTTATGAGGGTGAGTGATATTCCCAGAAGGTGTGACGGTAGTCAATGGTACTGCAGCAATAGCATCCTTGGTGCTAGAAACAGGGGGTGCTGGAGGGGAGACTGGAAGAGTTGCCTGTGCGCCTTTCCCTGTGGAAGATCTAGTAGAAACATTAGGAGTTTTTGAACTGGATTTAGTACCTTTCTTGACACTTTTATGTTTGGAGGAGGCGGAGGCAGCTTTAGCCAAGGTCCGCAAGTTCTTTGAAGAATCCATGGTAGTAGTCTGCTTAAGCGAAGGAATGGCAGAAGAAATAGGCGCCTGATCCTCCGTAACCGTCTGAGAGACAACCGCTGGAGTTGAGGGTTTCGTGGGTTCAACCACCGAGACAGTTTCTTTCTCCCCCTCAACCGCTACTCCTGCCTCTTTGAGTTCATTCCGAATGTCTAGAGGATCTTTGGCGATACTGGGTTGATCATCAGTTTGTTGTTCCACCCGAGAGCTTTGAACATCCTGTAAGGACTTCCCGAAATCAACTTGAGGTCTAGGGTTTTTCTTGGGGACAGAGGCATCACCCTTTGACTGAGTGGCCTTCTTTAAACCTCTTGTTTTCACCATATTCTTCTGCAAATAGACACTCGGGACCAAGAAACAAGTGTAAAAGAAGAAGAACAAGAATGTGAACGGGTGAGGAAGATGAACCAGACCCCTCAAAGATTACAGAGAGTAAATGTAGAGTAAAGAGGTAATCTGCTCAAATACTAAGGGTAATAATGCCCTTCCCGCCCTAGATTAGGTTAATGATGGCTTTTCTGCACACAACTCCCGGACTAGCTCATCAGAGGAATATTTTGATATGACATAAATGGGCCACTCTGATGGGCTTCAATATCTCCCCCTTAAGAAAATAAAACATGCAACCCTATTGTTAGATAGAAAAAATAAAGAAGAGTTGGGCTGAGAGATTACACATTTTACACCATGGGGGAGGGTCCGGTCGAGAGCTCAATCAAGATAGAAAAGCCCAAGATCACGTCTGAGGGCTTCAAATCTCTCACCATTCAGTGCCTTAGTGAAGATGTCCGCATGTTGTTGTTCAGTCCCAACGTGTGAAATGGACACGAGGCCATCCTCTAACAGCTCTCAAATGAAATGATGTCTTATTTCAATGTGCTTTGTCCGACTATGGTGAACAGGATTTTTGGCTATATTGATAGCACTCATATTGTCACTAGCAGGATCAGCTCTTTGTGATCAATACCATAATCCTTAAGCATCTGCTTCATCCAGAGGAGTTGAGCACAACAACTACCCGTGACAAGATATTCAGCTTCTGCAGTGGATAGGGAGATAGAGCTCTGCTTCTTTCTGTACCAGTTCACAAGATTTGTGCCAACATAGAAGCATCATCCAGTGGTGCTTTTTCGATCATCCGCACATCCAGCCCAATCAGCATCACTATATCCGATGAGTTGCAAATTGGAGTCCTTTGAGTACCAAATGCCAAGATTTGCAGTTCCAGCAACATATCTAATGATCCTTTTGACAGCATTAAGATGTGACTCTTTGTGGTCTGCTTGATATCGAGCGCATACTCCTACAACATAGCTGATGTCTGGCCTGCTAGCTGCAAGGTAAAGTAGACTACCAATAATGCTACGATATAATTTGCAATCAACAGATTTACCAGAAGGATCTTTGTTGATCTTGTCGTTGGAGCCAATGGGAGTTCGAACTGGTTTGCAGGACTCCCTCCCAAACTTGTTGACAAGATTCTTTACGTATTTAGCTTGATTCAGAAAAATTCCCTCCTTTCTTTGAGTAACCTGTAGGCCTACGAAAAAAGTCAGTTCACCAACAAGACTCGTTTCAAATTCCTTACTCATAATGTTGACAAATTCATCTTTCAGAACTTGAGAGGTTAAACCAAATACTATGTCATTAGCATAGATTTGTGCAATCAGGAACCCTTTTCCTTCTCCTTTGATGAAGAGTGTCTTATCCGCACTCTCTCGAGCATATCCTTTCTCCAACAGGTAAGAGGACAATCGATTATACCAAGTTCTTGGAGCTTGCTTTAACCCATAGAGGGCCTTGTTCAGCTTGTATACATAATTTGGATGATGAGGGTCTTCAAATCCCTTTGGTTGCTCTACATAGGCCTCTTCCTTCAACCACCCATTTAGAAAGGCACTCTTCACATCCATTTGATATAACTTGAATTCAAAAGTGCAGGCAATGGCAATCAGCAACCTAATAGCTTCAAGTTTTGCTACAGGGGCAAAGGTTTCAATGAAGTCAACACCTTCCACTTGAGTGTACCCCTGAGCAACAAGTCTGGCCTTGTTCCTTGTGATATTTCCATTCTCATATGTCTTGTTCTTGAAGATCCATTTGGTTCCAATCACATTGACATTATCTGGCCTCTCTACCAGGGTCCACGCCTCATTCCTGGCAAACTGTTGGAGTTCCTCTTGCATGGCAGAAATCCAGTGTTCATCACCAAGAGCTTCTTCAACCTTGCTTGGTTCAATTCTGGAGGTAAAACAATGCAAACCTGCAAGCTCCTTATAATCAATCTTCTTCTTGATCCTGGTTCTCCTTCATTCATTCAGGTCTCATATCAAATCATCTTCATCATGGTTCCTGTGAACCCTTCTGATGGGAGTAGAAGGAATTGAACTGGCCTCTGCATCTTTAGACTGAGTAGGAGTCTTCTCTCTGCTGTCAGTAGGGGACTGTTCTGAGTTGATCACACCAACATCCTCATGATTCTCAGCATCTATGGGACAATGAACTCTGCTTGGTTTGTCATCAATGATGAGATTTGCTGATTCAACCACCTTTCTGGACTTGGGAATTTAGACTTTGTAAGCTTTGTTAGTGGAAGAGTATCCAACAAAAATTCCCTCTTCACTCTTCTCTTGAAATTTTCCAAGATGTTCCCTATCATTGAGAACAAAGCAAGAGCTACCAAAAATGTGAAAATAAGAAATAGTAGTCTTTTTACCATTCCACAGTTCATAGGGTGTCTTCAGAGACTTGGATCTCATGTGAACACGATTTGATACATAGCATGCAGTATGAACAACTTCAGCCCACAGAAATTGAGGTGCACCCTTTGAGTTCAGCATCACCCTGGCCATTTCCTGGAGGGTTCGATTCTTTCGTTCAACTACTCCATTCTGCTATGGTGTGCGTGGGGCAGAGAATTCGTGTTTGATGCCTAATTCACTGCATAATTCCTCAATTGCATGGCTCTCGAATTCTCCCCCATGGTCACTCCTGATCCTTTTGATCTTGCATTCTTTCTCAGTGATCAGTTGTTTGCTCAATTTGATAAAGGCCTTAAGTGCCTCACTCTTTTCCCTGAGAAATGAAATCCAAGTATATCGAGAATAATCATCAACACAAACCAAAACATAATGCTTACCACTAAGACTTTTCACCTCAGTAGGACCAAAGAGATCCATGTAAATGAGTTCAAGGCATCGGACTGAACCAGATTGCTCAATGGATTGGTGAGGTGTTCTGTGCCCCAGCCTACTCAGCTTGATTAAGTCCTTGAAGTTCAAGTGCCCCAGCTTTTCATGCCATAGATGGGTTTTGAAAAGTACCTGCACCATCAACAAACTAACAAGACTGTGAAAGCATATAACAATCATTTCGAGATCTATAACCTCTGAAGATGCAATCACGTTTGGAGTTGAGCACTTCACAACATTCATCATCAAGTAGCACTTTTAGTTTGTTGTCACAAAGGTGACTGATGCTGATCAGATTGGCACATAATCTTTCAACATGATACACTGTCTTGAGAGCAGGAAATCCTTCATCAGCTATTGAACCTTGACCAATGACCTTTCCTCTCTTCCCATCTCTAAAGATGACATAACCTCAATCAATCTCTTGGTAGTTAGATAAGAGCTATTTCTTCCCTGGCATATGCCTAGATCATCCGCTGTCAAGGTACCAACAAGATTTCTTCCCTGACTTAGAGGTAGAGTGAAAAGCCATATTGCAAATCATATTCCCTTTGATCCTCCATTCTCTTCTAGATATAAACCTCTTTATATCTTCATCGGTCCAGATCATAGGTCTTCCAGAAATAGCATCTCTAGCAAGTAAACGACATGACTTGGTCCTGTAACCATAAATCCTGCAGTAGGCACACTCCAAGGGCTCAGCTACTGAGACATGCCTTTCGTTCTTCTTCTCCTTGGAGCTTTTACTGGAGCTGGTTCCTTCATCTGGATCATCAGAAGAGCAGCATCCTTCTTTGACAAAGACTCTTTGTGAGGAGGTACTGCGACCTTTGACAAGCCAATTCCTCTCCTGTCTCCATGAGCTTTAGAGGATAAGAGGATTTCTTCCAGAACATCTTTTCTTTTATTCAGCTTGCTAGTCAGTTCCTCAGACTTGGAGACTTTGGCAGTGAGTTCCTGTATTTGATTGATCAGGTTGGTCACTTGATGTTGTAGGTCATCTCTCTGACTGGTAAGGCTTGCAACTTGATAAACAAGAGCACCATTTACTGTAGTGAGATTGGAAACTTGCTCAGACAACCCAATCACTTCTTGTTGAAAATTATCTCTTTCAGCACTAAGAAGATCAACTTGCTCTGTAAGGTCCTTGTTGGAGTCATGAGTTCACCAGCCTGAACTGACAGCTCATCTACTGTCACAGATAGATCCATGTTGACAGGCTCAAGGCGGGCAGCCAGGTATTCCAGCCCATCTCGTCTATTTTCAGCTTCGTGGAGTTCCTCCAGACGGGTAAAGTACTGGCATCTTAGTTTTTCATGTTTATCACATAAATCCTTGTGTTCCTTTCTCAGCTCAACAAGATCAACACTGACAACTAACAGGTCTGATTCAGCAAGGTCCAGCTTTTCATAGGTTTCATCATATAATTTGCTAATTGCCTCAAAACTTTGACTTTCATCCCTGTTAGAAGAAGTAGAAGCTACATCAGTAATAAAAGTATTGACTCGAGTATAAGGATTACCAATATCAGGTTCAGACTCAGAATCTGAATACCATGATCCAAAAATGGCAACCCATCTTCTTCTTCATCATCACTTGATTCAGGACTTTCATCATCACTAAAGGTGGCACAATATGTCTTCTTGACTTCTGAGGACTTGTTTTTGAGATTTGCACATTCAGCCCTTACATGTCCAAAGCCTTTGCATTCAAAGCACTGAGGACCCTTGGAATCTGAGGATTCCTTGGAGAGTTTCTTAACTGGCCTTCAAAGCACTGAGGACCCTTGGAATCTGAGGATTCCTTGGAGAGTTTCTTAACTGGCCTATCTGATTTCCTCTTCTCAGGTCTTCTGCTTAAAGAGCCCTCTCCATTTCCATTTCCAAATTGCTTGGATTTTTTGTCTCTGAGGAAGCGAGCTAACTTCTTGGTCAGTAACACCAGATCCTCCTCATCAACATCCTCATCATCATTGTCATGAACTGAATTGGATTCTTTGGCAGAAGGAACACTCTGGGATTTGGTCTCCACCTTGAAGGCAACAGACTTCCCTTTAAAATTCTTGCAGTGAGTCATTTCCCATGATTGTAAGATCCCCATAAGTTCATCAACTCCCATGGTTGCATCGTTGGCTTGAAGCTCCAGAGCTGCAATCTTGGGGGTAGAACCTCTCAGGGAGTGTACCTACAATCTTAGTTACTATCTCCTCAGTGGAGTAGGTTTTACCAAGCTGTTGTGCTTTGTTGGTTAGAGTACAAATTCTACCAAAGAAGCTATTAACATACTCATGCTCATCCACACTAATTTTATGAAATTCAGCATCAAGAGAAATAAGTTTAGATATCCTTACAGAGGTGGTTCCCTCATAAGAATTTACCAGAATTTCCCAGGCTTCAAATGCTGTGGTGCAGTTTGAGATGAGGAAGAATTGATCATCTGACATAGCACTGAAGAGAGCATGGAGAACTTTGGAGTTCATGTTGGAGAGGTTTTTCTCCTTTGCACTCCAGTCATTCATGTCTTTGGGTTTAGTTGCACCATCAACAGTGACAGTGGGAGCGCACCATACTTGACAAGAACAACATTCCATGCCAAATCATCAATGGACATCAGGAAGGACCGCATCTTGTTCTTCCAGAATACAAAGTTAGTCCCATCTAGAAGAGGAGGCTGAGTGTAGTTCCACCTTTGACTCATCTTGCTTCACAGATCTCTCTCGCAAGAGTGTGGCTCTGATACCACTTGTTAGGTCCACGTTCTAAGCAAGTGAGATAACTTTATGCAGTGGTTCACTGAGAGTGTTTGGACACAGAAAATGAACAAAGAGATTACGGTATCAATATGTAACTTAAGCACAGCGGAATAAATGAAGCATAAAGTAAACAAACAACACCAAGAGTTTTTGACCCAGTTCGGCCTTTGGCCTACCTCTGTGGGATACAATCCAGGAGATTATTTCACTATGTGTATCAACAATGGTTTACAACCACACAGTAGATGAAATAAGTTAAATGCCTTCACTCCAAACTCCAGGCAGATAGTTGTAGTGACCAGACGCTCTCTCCTGCTCTGGTATAGGTTTCTCCACCTATTTCAACTCCCCAAAGCTGACCCACTTTGAGTTTCCCCTGAAGAAACCTGTGAAGCACTCCTCCTTGTTAAGATGATAAAAGCGATGAAGTCTTCTTCCTGTTTCGCCTTGAGCACTCTCCTTATATGTATCTCAGATTCACTTAAAAGAACTAGAGAACAATCAGAAATAGAAGTGTTCAAGACTTGCTCGATCTTCCAGCAACAAATGGGTTCTATTTCTTCTCAATAAGTTGTTCCAAAAGCTAGAGAGAGTTTCAGAGTATTTCCAAAGTGATAATCGTGAGAAGTGTTTGCTCCAATACTCAGAACCTCTCTTTATCCAAGAACCTCTGCAGGTTTGAACGGTCTTGTTTCCAAAAAGGGAAAGAGCCATTGAGCTTTGTGTGGAACTTGTTCAAATCTTCTTTCACTAATCCGGGAAGGAGTCCTGCAAGGAAATATTAGTATACACCCTCCCAGATTAGGAAAGATCTGTTGGGGTTGAGCTCAGTCTCCCAGATAATCTTCAATTCGCACAGGTAGACTGCTGCTGTGGATGTTCATCTATTGTGTTCAATCATCGGCATTGAACTTCCATCTAAACCTTAACTCAATAATTATACCCCAATGCATTTCAACCGCTTACCGACAAAAGAATCTTTGCACTACCTAGACAACCATTGCCCATTAGTGACAATGGGTATGCTGTTTTGGTAACTTTGGAACTCGATCTTCTAAAAACTAACTTAAAAAACTTTTTTTTATACAAAGGTTTTTAGGAATTGCAATCGATAACCTATATTTTCAATTAATTTTTCCAATATAAAACAAATTGGTTATAAAATCATGGGAGGACCATATTATATCTGATGTGGGATCTACCTATAAATGAAATCAAAATCCATGGCAAAATCTCCCGAAGCAATATATGGAACAAATTTTTAGGATTTGATTCGAACCCGCGTCCTTCTCCTGTTTACCCTATCATGAGTGCACATTTCGATCAGGAATTACATCGAACACTTGGCGGACTTAGGGTCTGTTCTGCACACAGTTTTTTGGAACTTTTGATAGCCTTAGCCTTCATTTCAAAACCAAAGCCCTCTTCTATACACTAACTTTTGGGAGCTTTTGTGAGTTTTTGGAAGCTTCTTTTTAAAAGCTACTTCTTGTAGCGTTAAAAATAACCTAGCAAGCTTATTTATGTCCAATTACAATTTTAACCCAATAACCAACACACTACTCAATAGTCTACATAAATATTTTTTATTTTATGTCATTTCATATATTTTTTGATAGTTACAACTAGTTGTACAGATCACTTAAATAGAACTGACAGCTACAACTCCCTACAGATCCAGCTTGCAGCTACAGCTCTGTGTGCAAAACAGACCCTTAGGATAAATTCCATGGGTTCGAATAGTACTATTTCTTAATGAATTCAGGTGGGATAAGGGGATATTTAACCGATTGAGTTTGTATCCAGAATTTTTTCATATCCGGAAATGATATAATCCCATAGTTTTGTGCTAAGTTAAATATCTCTTGCAAACATTCCTTTTACGTGTTCATTAATACCACCGTGATTTATGGCATATTAATTTTAACATTTCCGGTAATTACTCTACAATAATATGGTAAAGATTAGATGGAAATCAATCAGCACATTGAATTCAAATAATTTTAAAATGATTGAGTCTATTTTTTAAATACATATCCGGTAATTTCCGGTAAAACCATTAATTGATTGATTAATTTCCGGTAATTTCATATACAATCGGAGGAAATGATGTGCTAATGCAATTTGTATGTAATGATATGCTAAAAATAAAATAAGAATTTCTGTGCTAATGCTATTTTTAAATAATGATATGCTAAAAATAAAATAAGAATTTATGTGCTAATGCTATTTTTAAATAATGATATGCTAAAAATAAAATAAAAAGTTATGTGCTAATCGTAATTTTTATATAATGCTATGCAAAAAATAAGGTAAAAAGTTCTATGCTATTGTAAATTCCATATAATGATTTGCTAAAAATAAAGTAAAAAATTCTGTGCTACTCTTAAAAATTATTACAATGACAATGATGTTCTTATATATTATTTTAATAAACCATTTTATTTTATGTTTTATATGATATAATATGATATATTGCTATGCTAAAAATAAAACAAAGTTTCTCCCATAATTATAATGACCGGAAAATTCAAAGTTTCTTTTGGGTGTTGAGATTTTTCTTCAAACGCGTGCAATTTCATAGCACAATTATAATAACACATATATCAATTGGGAAGAAATTAATTCTCCCATAATTATAGGAGGATAGTATAACTGACAGATTGATTGCCAATTATAGATAATTAACCCAATATAAATCAGCACAGCACACTTCTCACTTTTTGTAACAATTCTGGATATGCATAACATTATTTTTCAGGACAGTAACTTAATCGATATTTAACCAAGCTATTTGTCGTTTGTCAATCTATGCATTTCAGTATTTGCCTTGAACTTAAGAAAATCAAGATCGCACGAGTCAACTATAGAGTAATTTGAGCGGAATGTCGTCAATTAGTTCGATAACATTATATTTTAAATAAATACTTCCCCCCGTCACGTCGTGCCTAGTTTGATTTTTTGACATTGTTCATTGTTCGACTTTGACCCTATTATATTATATGTATATATTTGAAGAAAAAAATAGTCGAGTTGGGTCTTGTTAGAATCGTATGATCACGTAGTTTTAAAATATATATTTTATATAATTTTTTTATTGTACATATTTTGAGATATTAATGATTGAAAAAGTGCATTGGATTGTGTGTAGAAGTCAAACAAGACAAGTTGAATGGGACAGAGGGAGTATTTAATTATACTCCCTCCGTTTTGTTAAAATTGAAACGTTTGGAAATTGGGCACTATTCACACACGCACTTTGACTTAAAGTTTTATTATAGTTATACTAGTTAAAATATAGTCAAGTGAGATCTTGTTAGATTCGTATCGTCGAGTAGTTTTTAATATCGAACTTTTAGAATTTTTACTAGTACCGAAGTGGTTTAAAATGTGCATTGGACTGCGTACACTGTGGGTCCGTTTCAATTTTTTGAAAATAGAGGAAGTATATATTAATTATTTATTTATTTATTCAACAAATATAAAATACTATAATTCGAGCTCAAACGAATTTAGGTTCGAGTATTATACAAATGTTGGGAATTCACCAAACAACCTTCAAGTTCAAAATCACAGCGGACAACTAATTCCCTAGTTGTTAGAATATCGTAGGAACATTAACAACTCAAAACAAGCAAGAACATGAACACAAGGATTTACGTGGAAAATCCTTCCAATTCGAAAGGGAAAAACCACGAGGCTCTTAAGCCTATCTCAAATCCACTATCATCAAAAGAAATTACATCAAAGTCTGTCAAAAACACAACCCAAATATGTGGCCTCACAATACCAAGTCACCACAATCCCAAAATCCAACAAGAACACCAAAAACAGAAAATGGAAGCAACAATTTTCTGTCACGAACAAAGAATTATACAGAAAATTCTAACCGTTCAAATTCGATCTCCACCGTTCAAAATGAAGGTAAAGACGTCCCGCACCAGCTGTAAAAATTTCAGCCCGATCGGAGAAGGTTTGTTGTGCCGATTGCTCTGAATTCAGAACCTAGACGCAGTTCCCTGGTTGCTGCGTTTTTCTTCCTCCTCCAGTCAGTTTTTGGTTTGCTGTGTACTCATTTTTTGCTCTCGCATTGCACTCAAATTGTCACCCAAATGGGCCAAAATTTGTGAACATCAATTTGGGCTTTACACATAGTTGGGAGCCCAACCCAACAAATCTCACCCCTCCTGACTATGTGGAGGAACTTGTTATTCCGATAAGTGAGCAACAAAATTCAAATTCCATCTAGGCACACATTTTGTAAACATATCAGCTCCATTCTCATCAGTATGCACCTTTTCAAGGTATATCGACTTCTCATCCAGCACATCACGCAACCAATGATATCTCGTATCAATGTGTTTAGACTTTGAATGAAAGCTAGAATGTTACTAAGATGGATAGCACTTTGATTGTTACAAAGTAAGGCATACCTCTCTTGTGTATAGCCAAGCTCCTTGAGAAATTTCTTCACCTAAAGCATCTTCTTGCACGCTTCAGTAGCTGCAATAAATTCAGCTTCAGTTGTTGACAATGCAATACATTTCTGCCGCCTAGATTACCATGAGATTACTCCCCCTGCAAAGACAATCACATAACTTGGAGTGGATTTGCGAGTATCAATATCACCCGCCAAATCAGCATCAGTGAAGCCACGAAGAACTAAATTCTCACTTCCAAAACAAAGTTCCAAATCTGATGTACCACGAAGATATCTCAAGATCCACTTCACAGCTCTCCAATGTTCTCTTCCAGGATTTGAGAGGAAACGACTTACAATGCTCACACCATGGGCTATATCAGCCTTGTGCATACCATTGCATACATCAAACTTCCAACTGCTGATGAATATATTCCATATCTTTCTTCTCTTCTTCAGTGGAAGGGCATTGAGAAATACTTAACTTCATGTGTGTTGCCAATGGAGTACTAACAGGCTTAGCCATTTCCATATGAAACCTTTGAAGCACTTTCTGAATATAATTCTCTTGCGATAGCCAAAGTTTACCAACTTTTCTATCCCTCAAAATTCTTATGCCAAGAATTTGATTTGCAGCTCCCAAATCTTTCATAGCAAAGCACTTGCTCAACTCTTGCTTCCATTCACCAATTCTTGAAATACTCTGACCAACAATAAACATGTCGTCAACATAGAGCAACAAGATAATGAAATCATTTTCAGAATACCTCTGCACAAATATACAATGATCAGAATTGAACTTTTGATAACCATGATGTTGCATCACTGACTCAAACTTTTTATACCATTGTCGATGAGCTTGTTTCAAACCATATAAGCTCTTTTTCAATTTGCAGACATAATCTTCTTTCCCCTATACTTGAAATCCCTTAGGTTTCTCCATATAAATATCTTCATCTAAATCACCATGAAGAAATGATGTCTTCACATCCATTTGTTCGATCTTCAGGTCAAGACTTGTAGCCATAGCTAACACAGATCGAATAGAAGACAATTTAACTACTGGAGAAAAGATTTCATCAAAATCAATTCCTTTTCTCTGCTCAAAGCATTTAACCACCAATCTTGCCTTATACTTTGGTGTTAAAGAACCTTGTTCTTGCTTTAGCCTGTAAACCCACTTATTTTTTACGGCTCTTTTTCCTTTTGGTAATTTCACCAACTCAAAGGTATCATTATCATAAAGAGACTTCATCTCAGCATTCATGGCATGCAACAAATGCTCTTTATCCACACTCTCAATGGCTTCATCAAAGCATTCAGGTTCTCCTTCATCAGTCAAACGGACATATTAACAAAGAGAATATCTAGTGGATTGTTATCTATCTCTTATAGATCTCCTGATAGGAACCTGTTGAGCTTCATCAACATTATCATTGCCACTGTCTGTAGAATGTTGTGCACCATCATCATGATCATCATCTACCTGTTCTTGTTGCATATCCTCTTCTTCATTATCTCCAGCTAGTGATCGTGTTATAGAAACTGGCTCAACATCTACAAAGTCATCTTGAGCATGAGAATCAGAATTCTTCATATCTTCAATTGTTTGATTTTCCATAAACACAACATCACGACTCCTTAAGAGCTTCTTTGTAGCTGGATCATACAATCTATAGCCAAACTCATCTTGACCATAGCCCACAAAGATGCACGGATTGCTTTTCACATCAAGCTTTGATCTCTCATCTTTTGGAACATGAACATAGGCCTTGCAACCAAAGACTCTAAAATGATCATATGACAAAGTTTTACCTTTCCAAACTGCATCTGGAACATCTCCATTAAGAGTAACAATAGGAGTCAAATTTATCACATGTGTAGTAGTGAACAAAGCTTCACCCCAAAAGGACTTAGGAAGTTTTGACTCTGCCATAAGACATCGAACTCTCTCCAATAATGTTCGATTCATTTTCTCAGCTAACCCATTCAACTGAGGTGTCTTTGGAGGTGTCTTTTGATGTCGAATCCCCTGTTTCCCGCAATAATCCTCTAATGGTCCACGATAGTCTCCCCCATTATTATCAGTACGGATGCATTTCAACTTTCTTCCAGTTTGTCTTTCAACTAAAGCATGGAAATCCTTAAGCTTATAAAGCTCTTGATCCTTTGATCTCAACACATAGACCCATAGCTTCCTGGAATGATCATCAATAAATATCACAAAATAAGATGCACCACTAAATGAGTGTACCTTCAATGGACCGAAGACATCCGAATGCACCAAGTCCAGTAAATGCTGCATTCGTCGAGCTTGATGAGTTTTGAATAAAACTCGATGTTGCTTTCCTGCAAAACAATGTGGACATTTCTCCAAATTTCCATTATTCAATCCAGAAATAGCATTTTTTCTCACCAGAGTTCGAGGCCTTTAGCACTAATATGACTCAACCTCCTGTGCCATAATTCAGGGGAATTCTGTTTCTCCACTAGGTTCACGACATCATTTGAAATTGAAGCTTGCATCAAATATAAGTTTGATCTCAATTTCTTGCCTTCAGTAATCACAAGGGTTCCTTTGCTCAATTTCCATACACCATCACATAAATTATTTCCATAACCATCTGCATCAAGTCTCCCAATAGAGATCAGATTCATACGAAATCTGGTGCATGCCTGACATCCTTCAATCGCAATGTAGATCCATTGCCTATCTTCAAACAAATATCACATGTGCCCACAACTTCAGATACACCATTATTTCCCATCCTTAATGAACCATACTTACCTGCATTGTAAGTAGAAAAGAAATTCCTTCTCGATGTGACATGGACTGCAGCACCTATATCAGCAAACCAACTAACATCAGAGGAAATTGTATTCACTACATTTTCATCAAAGACAACAATGAGATCATCATTTGTAGTCATGGCAACATGACTGACATTCTCAGACTTTCCTATACCGGCATTCCTATTGTCATTCTTCCACTTGAAGCAATATTTCTGGTATGGCCTTTCTTGTGACAGTAGTGACACTCAACATTCTTATAAGAGATTTGGATTTTCTACTTTGTCTGCCCTTGTCAACATTTTTGGTTTTCTGTCTCCCCCTATTCTCTGCAACAAACTCATTCTGTGAAGATATTGTACCTTGAGTTTTTCTCCTCATCTCTTCATTCATGATTCCACTTTTGTCATAATCAAGAGTCATTGCACCATCGGGAGCAGAATTAGTGTGTGACACCCTGAATGTCTCTCACTTGTCAGGCAAAGTATTTAGCAACCATAATCTAAGAATCTCATCATCGAATTTCACTCCAACATTAGACAATTGATCCAACAACCCCTGGAAGTCATTCACATGGTCAGTGATAGGAACATCTTCCTTATACCTCAATTGTATCAATTGTTTCAGCAAGAATAACTTATTATTCCCTGTCTTTGAAGCATAAAGCTTTTCAAGCTTATCCTACAACGTCTTGGCACGCGTCTCATTAGCAATCAAATTTAGCACATTATCATCGACCTTTTGTCGAATAAAACCACACACCTGTTGATGCTCAAAAGCCCAATCCTTATCTGATCTAGAATATGGTTTCGAAGTAGCAAACATAGGTAAATGCAAACTTTTGACAAATAAGAGATATTTCATCTTCCCCTGCCATTTGTTATAATTCATCCCATTTGATGAAATCATTGTTTTGTAGTTCCTTATTTATTTCGTTATCTTCTGCTCATAGATTAATGAAAATTCCAAAAAACGTACGGATCTATTTTCGGCGTCTGCTTGTGTTAATTTCCATAATTCTAACAACAATGAACGCTCTGATACCACTCTGTTGGGAATTCACCAAACAACCTTCAAGTTCAAAATCACAACGGACAACTAATTCCCTAGTTGTTAGAATATCGTAGGAACATTAACAACTCAAAACAAGCAAGAACATGAACACAATGATTTACGTGGAAAACCCTTCCTATTCGAAAGGGAAAAACCACGAGGCTCTTAAGCCTATCTCAAATCCACTATCACCAAAAGAGATTACATCAAAGTCTGCCAAAAACAAAGCCCAAATATGTGGCCTCACAACACCAAGTCACCACAATCCCAAAATCCAACAAGAACACCAAAAACAGAAAATGGAAGCAACAATTTTCTGTCACGAGCAGAGAATTATACAGAAAATTCTAACCGTTCAAATTCGATCTCCACCGTTCAAAATGAAGGTCAAGACGTCCCGCACTTGCTGTAAAAATTTCAGCCCGATCGGACAAGGTTTGGTGTGCCGATTGCTCTGAATTCAGAACCTGGACGCAGTCCCCTAATTGCTGCATTTTTGTTCCTCCACCAATCAGTTTTTGGCTTGTTGTGTACCAATGTTAGAAAAATCTAGATCTTATGTACTGTTTTTCCATTTGCAAGATCGGGATCGTAATCAGATCCTAAGATCCTATGAAATTAGGACAAAAAAGAATATATATTCATATTGCATATTAGCAAATTATAATACCCAATATCAATAGACAATATTAAAAAAGGATAATAATTGAGCATTTAAGACATGATGCTTGAGCTGAGTTGAATTTGTCATTAGAATTTTCCGCATTTTCGTCAGCCTCAACCAATGTCCCATTGGATTAATCATCATCCATATGGGCGGGGGGTTTAGGACTAAGTTCTCCATCAGCAGGGGGTGCTGGAAGGGGATGCTACGGCAAAGGCGGCGATAGAAAGAGGAAGGGGATGCGAGGGCAACGATAGGAAGAGAAGGGGGATACGACGGCGACGTCAACAATATGAAGATGAATTGGAGGAGGAAGATGAAGGGGATGCGAGGAAGATGGAGATGCAAATACAAATCCATAGATCTGGATTTTGGAAAAGAATGGAGGACTGAAAAATGTAAAATGAGATGAAAAATAAGAGGGAGTGAGATCGGATCGTTCAAAGATTTTAAGATATAGTATAGATCCTATAGATCTTATCCAGATCTCACCCTAATTTAGATCCTATATAGATCTTGATTGTTTTGGCTTTGTGGGATCGTAAGATCGTAAGATCCTAAGATCAGATCTAGATTTTAATCACCTTGCTGTGTACTCCTCATTTTTGGCTCTTTCCCGTTGCACTCAACTTGTCACCCAAATGGGCTAAAATTTGTGAACATGAATTTGGGCTTTGCACATAGTTGGGAGCCCAACCCAACAATAAATTATTAAATACTTCGACCTAGTTGGCATTTTGTCTCGAGTCGAGCTTTTTTTTTTTAAGGTAAATACCAGTGTATCCCCAGGCCACATTGAACCCAATACTAATCCCTCGAGGATCTGCAAGGGCAATTAAGGGCACCTCTCCCAAAGCAGTTTTTTGCATACACAAGGCTCGAACCCGAGACCTTGCTTAAGCGACTAAAGCCCCCATCCACTCAAGCCAACTGCTGTTGGTGTCTCGAGTCGAGCTTTGAGTACTCACCACTTGCCCCTTGATTCAACTAGCTTGTTAATAACCCTAGAGAGACGTGGAAATAAATTCATATTTTATCAAAAAATTATTAAACACTTCGACCTAGTTGGCATTTTGAATTCTAGCCATGTAATTGAAATCTTAATTCCAGCCGTGGAATTAGAAGACGACTCCAACCCACGATTTATGTACAGCCTTAAATGGCGCAAGATATTGAGACGCAATCCACGTCGTCACTACCAAAAAATTAACGAATTTTAAAATTAATATTCCAACCAACCTACACCCACCCTACCAATTTTACATTTAATTATGCACATTCTAGATATGGTCCTTCTATTCTCTTTCTTATGGCTGGTTCATCAAGTAACCTTGTTCCCTAGTTTTCTGGGTGATTTTTAGCCGCTTCATCCCTCTATCTAATCACGCTAATAATAATAAAAATGATAACAATTGTTAAAATATATGTTGTCTTATTTTCGTATCTCTAATTTTTTGTTCAACCGAAGTCCGTGACCCTCTTTTGCGCATATAAATAGGTATTATTCTCACAATTACAGTATTCAATAGAAGCATTGATTAGAATTTAACATGATATCAATATTGTTGTCCTCGGATTAGGTATATTTGATCAAATATTTGTGATTTGATTTCGAGATGGAGGTGCTGAGATTCCACATCGGTTGTGATGTGGCCCTCCTTTTAATTTACTTCATCCGTGTTCAAATATTTTTTACATACTTACTTTTCACGCAATCCAACGTACATTTTAAACTATTAATAATTCAACTTCGGTACAAGTCAAAATTTCAAAAGTTCGATATTTAAAAACTACACGATGAGACGAATTTAACAAGATCCACTTGATTATATTTTAACTTGTATAACTATAATAAAACTTTAATTGAAAATTTATGTAAATAGTAACACATTATTAAACATCAATAATATAGAAGTATATGATTTGAAGCAACTCTAATTATTATTAATTACTTTTAAATATAAGCCTCTCATTTCTACATATGTGAATGAGAGCCCTTGTGGGATCTTAAATTCAAGTCGCTCGTGAAATTGCAGAGATTTTAGGCAGAGAATGGACCCTAAATTTTTGTGATAAAGATTGGACAGGTGGCATAATAATACGAGACGTCGGATGGAAGGCTGAAGGCACATGATGGATTTATGTAAGAAGAAATGGGACCCATGGAACAATCCGATTTCCGGCATATAATAATTGCCAGCAGGTGCTAAGACTTATAAAGTAATTTATAGACAGTAGTTTATTTTTTATTAATTTTTGGTTCATAACCTTCATCCATAATTTTTTTATACTTACACATTATTTTATATATACATACCCATCACATTTGAATGTGCCAGCACTTGCGGGCTATCAACACCCAAACAACGATTTTCCCTGGAAAGGTCCGGTTTCCCGCACGAAAAATCAAGTGCTTCTTCCGTACAGCTACGTACAATAAATTCGTACCCGCTTCGCCAACTACTACTTTCTTTAATTGCCCTTTTTATTTTTTTCCAATTAGACCAACTATATCCATGACCACAATACACCCAACCCAACCGCCCAATCCAACCGCCGCGTCATTACTATTTTTTTAAAAAAAAAAGCTAAAATGGGAGGGGTCTCCACATGGTGGTCGACCAAAATGAAAAATAGACCACTTGGTCTTATATCATTTGGCCAATGGGATGGGGACATTTGTCTCCTTCCCATTGGTCAACTAAAATTTTAATCAAATTTCATTAAAATCATTATATTTTTTATATATGAAAATAAAAATAAATAAAAAATATACCAAATTTTATAATTTTTCATTATCTACAAATAGAGACCACTCTTGCTATATTTTTTTTAAATACATAATATATCAATTTTGATATATTTAACCCATTTAAAAATTTACAAAAAATAAAAATAAATAAACCATGTATTAAAATTTTAGATTTTTTTATTCTTTCAAGTAAGACTAAAATATTTATATTTTTGATACATTAATTTCTTTTATATTTCAACATAATTTAAAATTGTATAAATTAAAATAATTATATATAATATAGTGGTTGGATGGTTAGGTGGTTATTGATAAAGTATGTAAAATTTGGATGGTTGGGTTGGGATGAATATTGATGAGTTGGAGGAGAGAGAAATTAATAAAATAATGAGATGGTTGAGTGGTTGGGTGGTTGGGGTGGTCATGGATAATGGTAGTCTTATAATTTGTTTTTTATAAAAATAACTTTTACTAATAATAGTAGTAGTAGAAGACTAGTGGTAGAAAGCTAATTACGTGGACTCTCACTGAGTGAGGTGGGCCTGTCTGCAGATATTTTCTTACAAGATTTTTAAATAAAAGAATGAGGAGCAACGTACATTATTGACCAGAATTTGGACACTTCGTGGTTACAGACACATTACAATGTCAACAATCCTCATTTATATTTTTGCCCACTTACATTTTTTTCTTCTTCCATAAACCCGATATCTACGTGCCATATGAGATCCAAAACTACTCAAAGATATGGTGAATTTGCCACATACATTTAATCAATATACAAAATAAAGTTATATTCTAAAGTGTAAGAGCCACGAGTGGTGGAAAACTTTAGGCAAATATTATTAGTTTTGCTTTCTTATTTTTCTTTTTAGGCAGTTTTGTTTAAAGCAAAAATCAAACAATCTATAAAATATTTCAGACTAAGCATCCGTTTGGTTGGTCAATGTGGTTGCTGGAACAGTAAGATTGTTGAAATATGAAATTGTTGAAAATCTTATTTTTTGGTAATATTACTATGTTCGGTTAGATTATCAATCTCAGATTTTTAAATTAAACTAATTTACAATAATGCACTTTAATTTCAATTGAATATATTTTATAAATATGTCATCTTGCTACTCAATACAAAATATTTAAACTTACTTATTTTTTAAAAAAAATTAGAAAATTATTTATACGTAATTTATTATGATAATTAATAATTTAATTTATCTTAATTTTAATTATTTTTGTTCTATATATACGAATATAAATAAAGTGTAAGCATATGAGAAAATATATATGAATAAATTGTGTTTAAATAATTTAAAATTTTAATTAGTTTTTTCAAATTAAATATTTATAGTATTTTTCTATAATTTAAAATATCAATATTTATAAAATAAAAATAGTATGAAAAGTGAGGAAAAAAAAGACAATTTAATACCAATCTCTTTCTTTAATAATTGCTACATTTCTACTTTCATGCAATTCAAGACATATTTTGATAAAGTTGTGAAGCGTGTGGAGGACAAGTTGAGTTCCAGCATATTTACTCAATAAGGCGGGTAGGATTACTTTGGCAAGAGCAGTTTTAAGTTCGATCCCTATTTAACCTATGCAAGTTCATTTGATGCCAAGAGCAGTTTGTGATAATTTAGATCGTATGGTTCGTAGATGGATATGGAAAGGGAGGGATGGCCGTGGTTTGCATCTTATCAATTCGAATACAGTTACAAAAAAAAAACGTAAATATGGGGGACTTGGTATTACAGCGGCTCATGAGATGAATATGGCTCTAATGGGGCAGCTAGTTTGGGATGTGGTGATGGATTTGCCGAAACTTTGGGTAAAGGTGATGAGATGTAAGTATGGGCTGCCTCCGGGAATGTTTCCAAGGGATCATTACTGAGGGACTAAGGTGTAGAAGGGATATGGCTTACGTATTGGGAATGGTAATAGTCTGTTTTGGTACTCTCCTTGGTGGAATGGTGAGTATTTGCATGAGAAGGTGAATTTTGTTCTTGTCAATGATATTAATATGAAGATTATAAGGATGTTGTGGTTAATGGGAAATGGAGACTGAAGAGGATCATGTCGTGCATTACGGATGATTTTAGGCAATCCATATTAGCATCCCCAGTGCCGCTCAATTCATCACGAAGCTCCAGACGTTATTCATTGGCAGAGATCAACCAATGGGATATACTCGGTTAAATCAGGGTATGAATTTCTTACACAGAAGGAGGAAGAGCAGTATAGTTGGAAGTGGATTTGGAAGGCTGCCATTCCGGAAAAGGTGGGAGTATTATATTGGTTAATTTGTCATGGAGCTCTTCTGTGCAATGAATTGCGTTATCATAGGAACGTAGCTTCATCGCCGTTATGTTCCTTGTGTGGTGATCATATTGATACTTGGAAACATGCTTTATTCGACTGTCACTGGGCATCGTTGGTGTGGCATGGGGGGGGGGGGGAGGGGGGTTCTTCGGGGATAAAATTGTGGCGCTTCGTGGGATAGATGGGGCAGACACGAAGCATTGGTTGGAATGGGCTTGGAAGAGTTGTGGGGTCAACTTTGCAGCCATGCTTTGGGTAGTATGGTGTGAATGTAATCAACGGATATTTCATGGCAAAGAGAACAAGTTGAAGGATTTTATGGTACAAGGTGACAGCATTGTGCAGGTCGTTCTTGGCTGCAGCTGTTCGTCAATCTCCAAGGCCGCGGGTGGAGTTGTTTCAATGGAATGAAGGGGCTGAGGTTGGAAATATATTACACACAGATGGGAGTGTTTTGAGGGAGCTTAAGGTGGCGGGCTATGGCGCTGTGGCGAGGCTGCCATAGCTAGGAAAGCGGCTAAGATGGAAGAATTTTACACAATTTGGACGTTTCCTTCTGATGATATTCGACCGTTTGTTGATGAGGATGCTTCTGGACTGGGCTATTTAAGACGTTGAGTTTGTTCGACTGCTAGTTATTTGTTTTTCTTTTTTTTTTTTTTGCTTTTATTTTTCTTTTTTACTCTTTGCTCGCCTCTTCAGGTTGTGTAACAAAAAAAAGACATATTTTTAATAATTAATTACTCAAATTGTATATAAATAAAAATTATAAACATTCTAAAAGTACATGAATTGATAAATCACTTCAAGAATCCCGCTCCCAGGCGACGAAACTGTGGCGAGAAAAATAGTTTTCCTCGCCTGGAGGCAACAAAGGAGGCGAGGAAAAGTCTCTCGCCCAATAGCGAGGATAAGGGTGAGGAAAGTCATTTGCGTCGCCTTCCTAGTGAGGATTAGGGCGAGAAAAAACTGCGTATCGTCGCCTGCACATTTAATTTAGTAACCCTAGCCTGCCAATCTCCCACACGCACCCACACACTGCAGCTCTCACGAATGAAGAGAAATTGAAATCCATGGAGATGATTTAGAGATTTATAGAGCAGATTTGGGAAGACGTCGATTTCTTTTCAGAAAAGGAACGAACGCCTCCATCGGAGTCGGAACCCCCGTGCTCGCATTCCTCTTCCTCTCGTCAGCCACCGTCTTCATCCTCCTCTCTTCTTGCGCTGCTCTCATCTCGCATAGATAAAACTCCAGAGGTTCGGCGCTCTCTTCCAATTTATTGTTGTATTTTGACTTTCGATTAAGTTATGTTTTGGCCGTGTTCACGTAGTAGTTGTTTGATTGTTGGTGTTTCATTTTCGTTTTTACCAAAACCCTTGTGGCAATATTATATGGTCAAATTGCAGGTTCTTTGATCAAACATTTTAATCTAGCTTCCGATTTTTTCAGTTCATTCTGTTTCATTTTGGTGAAATTTAATTATTAGGTGATATAGCTTGTGGCATTACCGACCCATAGGGCTATCTTTGCCTGAATTGAAGAATTTGTTCCTTAATCTGCCATCTGTTGTTAGGAAAAATTTCCTAGTTTATTGTTTATTCTTTTCATAATTCATTGTTACTCTAATTGGTTTGATGCAATTTTAATTTTTTTATTGGGCTAACTTTTGGTAGAAATTTGTTCTGAAGTTGGATTTGCAGGATGACAAGGAAAAGCAAAGGAAGGCTTTGAAGACTGTGTCTACTCTCAGGTACCTGGCCTAATTGATTTCCACTTCAGATCTATGTGTAGAAATTGAATTCAAGGTAATCTTGGTTTGATATGTCTGTCAGTTGTAGAATTTTGTTGGTTGATTTCCACTCGGATACTACTCCTAAGAAGTCATATGTTGCACCCATTTGATTAGTGGAGTCCCTTCGTTCATATAGGGAATCATTGGGCTGTTGAAGCGCTTCTGCATTCGATCTCAATCTCAGGAAGGTTTTCGGCTTTGATTGTAGTTGAATATGACTTTATATAGTACTCCACTTGAATATATATAAACTATGAGTTAATACCCATATTTTGAGATAATGTGTTCCAACCCAATGATGAACACTAGATAGGTTCCCTTCCTCAAATCTTATCCGCGCGGTATTATTGGCATGGAAGAATCTCCCAACGGTCATCTGGTCATTCTCAAGATGGGCGGTCTATACAAGGCATTCATATCCTACCATCTATGGGAAGGCGTCGGCTATGGAAGGAGGAAGATTTCCTGGATCGGATTATCTCCTTCCATTGCAAGAGGATTTCGAATGTCCCTTTAAGAAGGACTGTTTTCAGTGGACGAAATGTACCTTGGCTATTATCCTTCTAAACGTGTGAGAAATCCATTTTCAATCTCCTCACTTAATCCGAGAGCTTCATCTATTGCGTGAAGGAGATTCCCTCTTGAGTGTTCATTAGAGTCATCGTGCACATTGAACCCTTGATTGATTCCGACACCTTCAATCAAGGGCAACACTCAAGTTCGTGTCAAACAAGATACTGCCCTCCAACGTTGCATCATAGGGAGGATCTTTTACAGGTTCACTCAAGGGAAACTTGGAGAAGGAGTATTCAAGGGGTCGAAGCAGAATCGGAGCATTCTCACCAGAAAAGGGAGTTTCTGGTACCATCGATCATCCACTTGGGTGTTGGAGTAAAAGGTTACTGGTTCACTATTGTTCGTGTTGTAACGTGGTGTTCGAACACATAGTGGAACACTCCTGGATTGGTATCCCCCAGACGTAGGCCTTGGGCCGAACTGGGTCAACAACTCTCTGTTTGTTCTTGTTTCTTTACTGCACTTATTTACCTTTGAGTACTAACCTACTAACAAGTCTTTTAAGTGTGCGATTGAACAAACAGTTGTGGTTAAAGTTTCTAATCTTGACGTATAAGGGACCAACAAGTGGTATCAGAGCACACACACCTTCGGGTGAGATCCAAACGTCAAGATGAGTCGAGAAGGAGGAAACATTTCCAGGCCACCTTTGCTAGATGGAACGAATTTTTCTTATTGGAAGACCAGGATGAGGGCCTTTCTCATGGCCATTGATGAAGGTGTTTGGGATGCTGTTGAAACCAAGTTCGAACGTCCCACTGTGGAGGACGATGAAGGTGTCAAAACACCCAAACCAAGGACAAATGGACTGCGGAAGAAAAGACCCTATCATCCATGAACTCCAAGGCTCTTAATGCTATTTTCAATGGAGTCACTGAAGATCAATACAAGCTTATCTCCGCGTGTGACACGGCGTATGACGCATGGGAAGTACTGGTAAACTCCCATGAAGGTATGGCCTCTGTTAGATCTTCCAAATTAATCTCCATTGAATCTCAATTTCATAAACTCGTTATGGATGAAAATGAAAGCATTGTTAGCTATGTTGGTAGAATTCGTGACTTGACCAACCAGGCACATCAACTTGGGAAAACCTATTCCCAACAAGAGTTGGTGAGAAAGATTGTAGGAACTATTCCCGACAGGTTTAACCCCAAGATTGCTGCCCTAGAACTCTACAAGGATTACTCCACTATGCAAGTGGATGAACTAATGGGGATACTCCAGTCTTGGGAAATGGATCATTGCAAGGAGGTTGGTGGCAAAAGGATAGCCTTCAAGGCCGAATCAAAGGTGGTGACTGACAAGGAAGCCGAGATTGATAGTGATCACAGTGATGATGACGAGATCTCCCTTCTCACAAAGAGATTGGCCAGACTTCTCAAAAATAAGAAAGGGAATGAAGGTTTTTCTAGTGGGAAGGGCGATGGATCAAACTCCAGAAGAGATTACAAAAGGAGATCCAAACCCTATGGCAAGGATCAACAGTCCGAAGAAAGGCCCAAGGGACCAGAATGCTACGAATGCAGAGGTTTTGGTCACATTAGGGCCGATTGTGGAAATCTAAAGAAGAAGGACAAGAAGACCTACCACATCACCTTTAGTGATCATGATGAGGAACCTGAATGCAGTGAGGGAGAATCTGAGCATGGGATTGCTCTCATGGCTCCAGGATCATGGGATTCAGACTCATGTTCGGACACTGAGTCACAACACGGTACTGATTCTAACCCTATGAATAATGACTTCACTAATCATGATTGTGCTTCTCTTAGCAGCAAAGAAGCAGACAAAATAGAGCGTCTCACAGACCTCTATAATGAAGTTTTTGAGAAATTAGAAACTTCCATGACCGAGATAGAAGATTTGCAAAAGACCAATCAGGACATTAGAGATGAGGTCGAAAGGCTCCTGGACGAGAACAAAACCTTACTAGCTAAGGCTGAAGCAGTGTCCATCCACGTGACTGAACTTGAGGCTGGAATTCTCTTTGAAAAAGAGGAAAAGGAGAAGATATCTACCAAGCATGATTTAGTTACAGTGGAAATCACTGAACTCCGGGAGAAACTCAGCAAATCTGAAAAAATTCTGTCGGACATGAATAAAGGGAAGGCCAAACTCGATGACGCCCTAGCAGCTGGAAAATCTCATGGGAACAGGCGAGGTCTTGGGTATAGCAACTTCAGTACTGCCTCTACATCCAAAGGGAATATCAAGTTCGTTGCAGGAGGACAACTGAGTGACCGAGCACCTTGTCAGAACACGAAGACTGTTCACAAAGGTCCTAAAGGGTATAACAAAAGGAGGAATTCAGTCAAAGGACCTCTCATATGCGACTATTGCAAGTTCAGAGGGCACAAGACCGAACACTGTCGAAAGATCATCAAGGATCTTCTTGAAGGAAAACCGGTGAGATGGCCTAATGAAGAACTCAAGAAGAGGATCTCCATAAGGCGTGAATGGGTCACCAAAATCTCTGCAAGATGCAATGTGGCTTTCCTATCTTCCAGACAAAAGGGCAAGAATGCAACTTGGTACTTTGACAGTGGCTGTTCGAGGCACATGACAGGAGACAAAGACGTCCTCAAACCATTCAAAGATGTTGATGGTGGATCGGTGGTCTTTGGAAACGGGAAAAAGGGTCGTCTCTCTGGACAAGGAATACTCCATGGAGATGGTCTACCTAAGCTCAACAATGTCTACTATGTGGAGGGATTGCATGCTAACCTCATTAGCATAAGTCAGCTAAGCGATGATGACTTGACTGTATCCTTTAACAAAAAATATTGTGAAGTTCTCGACTCTAACAATGTATGCGTCATGAGAGGACTGAGATCTCGGAATGACTGCTATTTACTTGTACAAACTTGTAATTTTGTGAAAGATGCAGGAAGCTCCCGAAATCTACTCTGGCATGAAAAGTTAGGTCATCTGAACTTCAGAGATCTGATCAAGTTGAGCAGGACAGGAGCTGTTCGTGGACTTCCAGACCTAAAGAAACATGACTCTGACTTTTGTGAAGATTGTGCCAAGAACAAGCAAACTCGGGTGTCCCATCCCGTGACTGAACACAATGCCATAACACACTGTCTGGAACTCCTACACATGGACCTCATTGGGCCAACTGAAATCTCTAGTTTGGGAGGTAAAAGGTACATTTTCGTTTGTGTAGATGATTTTTCCAGATATACGTGGGTTGATTTTCTCAGGGAAAAGAGCGAAGCGTTCAAAGCCTTTATGAAACTGTGCAATCAAATTATGAACGAAAAGGACTGCAAAGTGAAGAGAATTCGTAGTGATCATGGGAAGGAATTCGAGAATCAAGCCTTCGAGGATTACTGTTCCAGCATTGGGATCAAACACGAGTTTTCAGCACCAAAGACTCCTCAGCAGAATGGAGTAGTGGAGAGGAAGAACCGCACCTTGCAAGAAATGGCGCGTGTCATGATGAACTCCAAGAAGGTTCCTGAGTTTCTTTGGGCAGAAGCAATCAACACGGCGTGCTATATGATAAATCGAGTGTATATCAGGCCTAAAACACTCATGACTCCATATGAACTATGGAAGGGTAAAAAGACTTCAATATCATATTTTCACATCTTTGGTTGCAAGTGTTTTGTGCTTAATGACAGGGAACACACCGGGAAGTTCAAAGAGAAAAGTGACGAGGGCATCTTTGTTGGATACTCAACATCTAGCAAAGCCTTTCGAGTATACAACTCCAGAACCAGGAAGGTAATCGAATCCACAAATGTCATTGTGGAAGACGCGCCCAACAGAGGAACACCAGTCGAATCCCAAGAGGAGGATGCAGAGAAAGACACCCAAAGCTCTGGACAAACTCGATCTTTGTCTGGAGACAAGCAGAAAACCACCACGGAGAGTGATGAGGTCCAACCCAGTGTTCAAACACCCGTTGGAACACCGTCACAGTCAGAGGTTGCTGCTCCCCAAGTCAGAATCCATCGTAATCACAATCCAGATGATGTCATTGGGGACGTTCTTGAAGATCGGAGAACTCGTGTAAAGAAGAAGATCGACTATAGAGAGTTTGCAGGATTACATTGCTTCACCTCAAGGATTGAACCCTCAAGGGTTGAAGAAGCTCTGCAAGACGAGAATTGGATCAATGCCATGCAGGAAGAGCTCGCTCAGTTCAAGAGGAATGAAGTATGGACCTTGGTCGAGCGTCCACATAACATCAACGTCATTGGAACGAAGTGGGTGTTCAAGAATAAAAGTGACGAGAATGGGAATGTGATTCGAAACAAAGCTAGGCTCGTAGCTCAAGGGTACACCCAAGTGGAAGGAATAGACTACAGTGAGACCTTTGCACCCGTAGCAAGACTCGAAGCTGTGAGACTACTCCTTGCCATTGCATGTTCGATGGGCTTCAAACTCTATCAGATGGACGCGAAGAGCGCCTTTTTAAATGGTTGGTTGAAAGAAGAAGTGTATGTGGAGCAACCCAAGGGCTTCGAAGACGCAGACTTCCCAGACCATGTCTTTCGGCTAAACAAAGCTCTCTACGGGCTTAAGCAAGCTCCTAGAGCATGGTATGAGAGGCTTTCAAAATATCTATTGGAAAATGGATATAGAAGAGGAAGCACAGACAAGACCATGTTCATCAAGGAAGACTCCAAAGGGATCATTGTGGCTCAAGTCTATGTGGATGACATCGTGTTCGGATCAACCTCCCATGTGCTCAAGGACAAGTTCATCGAGACTATGGGTAAGGAATTTGAGATGAGTATGGTAGGTGAATTGACATTCTTTCTTGGCATGCAGGTTACTCAGAGGAAGGAAGGTACCTTTCTGAATCAATCCAAGTATGCCAAAAGCATTGTCAAGAAATTTGGGCTGGAATCCAATAAGCCTGTCCGAACACCTATTGGAACATCTGATAAGCTTCACAAGGATCCTACAGGGAAGAGTGTCGATCAAAAGATGTATCGAGGGATCATTGGGAGTCTCCTCTACCTTGCAGCTAGCAGACCTGACATCAGCTACGCTGTAGGAGTCTGTGCTAGGTACCAAGCAGATCCAAAGGAGTCTCATCTAAAGGCTGCAAAGAGAGTGATTCGATACATTGCTGGAACACCTGATTTGGGCATATGGTACTCCAAAGAATCCAACTTACAGTTGATTGGATACACTGATGCAGATTGGGCTGGCAATGTAGATGATAGAAAAAGCACCACAGGAGGGTGTTTTTATGTTGGAACCAACTTGGTGAGCTGGTATAGCAAGAAACAGAATTCTATATCTCTCTCCACAGCAGAAGCGGAGTATATTGCAGCAGGGAGTTGTTGTGCTCAGCTCTTATGGATGAGACAAATGATTAGTGACTATGGGATTGATCAAGATAAGCTAGTGGTTCTCTGCGACAACATGAGTGCAATAAGTATCTCTAGAAATCCAGTGCAACACAGTCGAACCAAGCACATTGATGTTAGACATCACTTTATCCGAGAACTTGTGGAAGATGAAGTAGTGTCCCTGGAGTATGTTGGAACACAAGAACAGAACGCGGACATCTTTACCAAAGCTCTGGATGGGGATCGATTCGAAAAACTTAGGCGGGAACTTGGCCTATGCACCATAGTCTAAGTTCCAGACAGGATCTTGGGGATCTCACTGGCCATCATTAAAACGGCTAAGTTTCTCTTATATATGTCAATAGCCTTATTTTAAGAGATCCCATACTTATTTAATTTTTTATTGCAGGATATTTTATCTTTATCCCTTGACAACCGATTGTCCAATTTTTCAAGAAAGGAAGTTATTTCTTATTTTGGTAACCGGCTACCTATGAGGGATTCTAATGATCTCACACTTCCACTAAAAGGGAAGTTTCCTTATTTTTAATTGTGCTCCTCTATTGTGTTTTCCCCCGCCTTCTCTGCCCTCGCCTCTTCTCCAACATTTGCAAAGATCGACTACTCCCGTATCTCTTCTTCCCTGCGCAGGAACGATGGTGACAACGAGAAATAGGAGTTCCAACACTGAGAACGCACCTCTCCCAGCTCGTGGAAGCCCTCGCACCAGAGGTGGAAATCGCGGTGGCAATCGAGGAGGTGGACGAAGCCGCGGAAGGGGTGGACGTGGTCGTGGGCGTGATCAGAATGAAGTAGTTGCCCCAAATGATGCTCCGACCACCATTGCTACTCCAGAAGTCCCTATCTCCGACCCACTCGACATCCGCGTTGAAATGGCGCACGCGATCGAGGAAACAGCTCCGAGTGGTGCCCTAACACCAACTCAACTGGCGCACACTCAATCGGAGGTTGGAACTGCTCTCTCCCATGGGGAAACCACTCCCAGCACGTCGCCCACATCCCTTGCACCTGTGCCAACCGTCCAAGTGCCCTTATCTACCATGGCGGATGCGGCAATGCGACCTCAGAACCCTCCAAAAGGGAAAGGTAAAATGGCTTCTCAGAAAAACTTGGTTTCTGACAATGTTGATGCAGGGAGTTCGATTCCTATATCTGGGCACCAAGATGGCACCCAACCTGGCCCTCAATCCACAACCCCTGCTCCTGGCGTTGGCGCACAATCGCTCACTAGTGCTTCTGGTGAAACTGCAAATGTGCAAGTTCATGTTCCGAAGGTTGCTATCAAGAATGCTGGTGGGTCTCCAGGGAGTTCAGATGACGCCTCTGAACACACTTCAGAGTCCACCGAGTTGTCTGATGAGTCAGACAAGAACGTGGAGATCAATCCAGATGATGAAGGATCGAGTGGAGACTCAGGAGATGAGGAGGTACCAGATGGCAACCGCACTACCATCTCTGCTGAAGAGTTTCTTAGGCGTGAGGGACTCACTGAGGATGAATTGAGAAGTGATGATGAAGAGCAAGTTGTTGCTCACACTGAGGCTGGACGTGAGGGGGAGCAATCTTCTTCATCGGATGGTGTACCTCTCAGGGCCCTTGCTCGCAAGAAAGCTGCTGACAATAGGGCTAAAAGGAAAGCTGATGAGACCCCTTCCACCTCTCAACCTCAGAAAAAGAAGAAAGCTCCCACTGTTGATGTTGAAGAGAATGATGCTCAGGATGAAGATGTTGATGAAATCCCTGAGGTTGTGGATACCAATCTAGCTTATAGCTCCAAGTTTTACTCTCTGCAATCTCAGACATTCTTTGAGACTGTCCTGCGTAAGAGGAAGTTGAAACCTGAGGTTGCTTTCAAAGGTGCCAAGTGTGATGAGATTGGCTGGACAGACTACCTTGAGAAAAGGCATCTCCTTCGTTGGGCATCCGATCTTCCAGGGAGCAAGCAATCAGTCGTGAAGATGTTCTATGCTAATTTGAGGAAGTCAGTAATTGTCCCTGGTAGCAGCTGGTTTGGACGAGTTTTTGTCAAGAAGCAACTTGTCCCTCTCACTCATAAGGACATCTGTGACTTCCTTGGTATTCCACAGTGTGACTTTGACACTGTATTCCGACCTGGTACCCAATTCAACAATGCCCTGATTGCCAAAATACTGACCAAGGACAAGGAAAAGAACATCAAAGGCAGAGGTTTGCGATCAGGCAACTTGACTCAGAGGTTCTTCTTGCTATACAAGTTCATCTCCTCCAATGTGATGCCTACAGCAAACCACTCAGTTGTCTCGAAGGAGATGTGTCAGTTGCTGTTTGCCATTGATGAAAACAAGAAAGAGATCAACTATGGGAAGCTTGTTCTAAATCAAATGGTCGATATAGCTGAGAACCTCAAGAAGGACAGCTCTACTCTCATTCCCTTCCCAGCCTTGATCTATGGCTATCTGGAGTCTGTTGGTATTGATGGACATCCCAAGGAATTGGTGGATACTACCAAAGTGTTCAAGTTCACGGCAAAGTTGCAGAACAAGGTTCAAGACATTCCAGGCCCAGACGGACCTCCTATTCCTCAGACAGCCCTTGATCAACTCAAAGACATGATTGCAGAGCGCCAAGATGCTATTAGAAGGAAGAGAGAAGAACTGGATGAAGAAGAACGCGCCCTTGCTGAGATGGCAAAGCTTCTCCCTGAGGTCTGGGACTCTGATCCTGAGGATGAAGTGACTGAGGCTGCTGCAGACTTTTATGCCACCACTGAGGAGGATGACTCCTCTCAGGAGTAATTGGCCCTTTTTTGCCATATTGAGATCCAGAGGGGGAGAAGGAGTGCGTGATCAAAGATGCCTGCCTCTGGTAAGTAGTTGTGTTTTATGTTCGTATGTTATGATGGAACTCTGTTATTGAACTCCTAGTATTGTTATTTCTGTTGGACTGGTTTATTTGTGACTGCATTACTGGCTTTATTGGTTTTGATGTACATGCTCCTCTGGACTAGTTTTTTCTAATTGTACGGAGCATTAGATAGGATGACTGGTTATTTTGCTATGTTTTGGTGGTTGGGATTCTGTGATTTGTTTTGCTTGTACTAATTCATCATTGGGAGATCTTTGATCTTTTCTGGCTCACATTATGTCAAAAAGGGGGAGATTGTTAATACCCATATTTTGAGATAATGTGTTCCAACCCAATGATGAACACTAGATAGGTTCCCTTCCTCAAATCTTATCCGCGCGGTATTATTGGCATGGAAGAATCTCCCAACGGTCATCTGGTCATTCTCAAGATGGGCGGTCTATACAAGGCATTCATATCCTACCATCTATGGGAAGGCGTCGGCTATGGAAGGAGGAAGATTTTCTGGATCGGATTATCTCCTTCCATTGCAAGAGGATTTCGAATGTCCCTTTAAGAAGGACTGTTTTCAGTGGACGAAATGTACCTTGGCTATTATCCTTCTAAACGTGTGAGAAATCCATTTTCAATCTCCTCACTTAATCCGAGAGCTTCATCTATTGCGTGAAGGAGATTCCCTCTTGAGTGTTCATTAGAGTCATCGTGCACATTGAACCCTTGATTGATTCCGACACCTTCAATCAAGGGCAACACTCAAGTTCGTGTCAAACAAGATACTGCCCTCCAACGTTGCATCATAGGGAGGATCTTTCACAGGTTCACTCAAGGGAAACTTGGAGAAGGAGTCTTCAAGGGGTCGAAGCAGAATCGGAGCATTCTCACCAGAAAAAGGAGTTTCTTGTACCATCGATCATCCACTTGGGTGTTGGAGTAAAAGGTTACTGGTTCACTATTGTTCGTGTTGTAACGTGGTGTTCGAACACATAGTGGAACACTCTTGGATTGGTATCCCCCAGACGTAGGCCTTGGGCCGAACTGGGTCAACAACTCTCTGTTTGTTCTTGTTTCTTTACTGCACTTATTTACCTTTGAGTACTAACCTACTAACAAGTCTTTTAAGTGTGCGATTGAACAAACAGTTGTGGTTAAAGTTTCTAATCTTGACGTATAAGGGACCAACACTATGTTTTATCTTGAGTGAATAGAACGGATTTCTTGAGTGAACTATATGTTTTATCTTGAATGAATAGAAATTACAGATTTCTTGAGTGAACTATGCTTTATCTTGATTGAAGTTGTTTTATCCTGAGTGATATGGAAAATTGCATTTTATTTGAATTCAACAAATTGCAAATTTGGTATCAGGAAAATAGAAATAAAAAAAGGGAGGCGAGGACATGGGCGACAAATCTTTGTCGTCACCTTGTGCTTAAAAAATGAGGTAAATTTTCCTCGCTTGTTTCCTCGCCCTCGTCCTCGCCACCGTCCTCGCCCATTTCCTCGCAAAAGTCCTCGCCTACAGGCGAGGACACTGTCGCCTAACATGGGAACTCGACGATCATCAAGGCGAGGACACGTTTTCCTCGCCTATGTCCTCGCCTCACGCTGTAGGCGAGGACATAGGCGAGGAAAATGTATCCTCACCTCCCGATGATTTTTTTTGTAGTGAATCCAACAAAATTTTACTTGATTATATTTTTTCTTATACAACTACATTAAAATATTTGGTTAAAGTTACTCAATACACAATCACAGCTATGCAAATGGAGGAAATATAAAGGAACAGTGACTCAGAATCGCATCCTCACTAAAACATTCAATATTTCACCTTAGTGGGAATGTAAATATTTCCCCAATTAAACATGGACATATGCGACTTTAATTTAACTAGTGGTAAGATGTTTATGCTCTCCTTAGATCCACAAACTAAACGCTTTCTAAAATTTGTAGACTTGCTATTTACTTTAACTAGTGGTAAGATTTTTATGCTCACCTAAACAAGATATTTAAAATTTGTCAACACAACACTTAGAGGTTTCCAATTTTAAATAAGGTAAGCTCGAGCTAAAGCTGTTAAACGAACCAAGCCGTTCATAAACGTGACTTGATAAAGCTCGTTCAAAGCTTGTTTGCGATTACAAACTAAATATTGCTACACTTCCATATCAAACAATTAAAACTAGGGGAATTAGAAGTAGTAGTATGTTTTACAATCAAACTGTACTTAATGAAATAATTGTAGAACAATAATTACCCCCGTGCACATATTGATAGCGTATATTTTAGCCATATATAGAGTGTATATTGTATTTCCTTGATTCTTTCCTTATTGTTGTAATCTTCCCCTGATTATCGGGATTGTTGGTATTATTGGTTCTATTAATACGAGAATCACTCACTCATTGTTTATTGAGTGATAATTATCAAATCATTATACTATCACATGGTATCAAAGCAATTTTGGTTCGATGCTTTTGCTGCAGCAGTCTATGTTATCAATAGATTGCCCTCTACAGTCTTGAACATGACATCGCCATTTTAGCTCTTATTTACTACTGCTCCTGATTACTCCAACTTTAAGTGTTTTGGATGCAGGGTTTATCCGTATCTGAATGACTATGCTGAGAACAAGCTTGCTCCGCGAAGCCGCCCTTGCATCTTTCTCGGGTACAGCCCGACTTACAAAGGATATAGGTGTTACGATCCTCAGTCTTCTCGGACCTTCCTTACTCGGCACGCCAAATTTGATGAAGGAACATTTCCTTTTTTGAGCTCTTCGCCCCCTTGAGTGCATGATGATCAGCTTGAGATTTCTACCTTTGATGATCCGTCGCATGGTTTGCCTCGACCATGCCCTATGCCTGATAGTTTGAATGATGATGACCATCTAGCTGTCTTGGAACCGCCGGCTCCGACTCCAGCTTCTCCGGGATCCGTGGTGGTGCCGGTCCAGCAGCCTCTTCCGGCCCTTGATGAGCAGACGCCCCCTCCGCCGCCTCCTCCGTCTCCCCCACGCGGGCCTCGTCGTCTTCAGGTACCGCATCATCCTATGGTTAAAAGGGCTAAGGCTGGGATCTTTAAGCCAAAGTATCCTGTCAATCTTGCCTCCACGATCCTCCTCTGTGCGTTATCTACTTCCTCCGAGCCTCGTGGGTTCAAGTCGGCAGCCAAATCTCCACATTGGCTTGCCGCAATGCAAGAAGAAATGGATGCCTTGCATGCAAACGACACTTAGGATTTGGTTGCTCCTCGTCCGCATGCGAATATTGTTGGTTTGAAGTGGGTATTCCGCACAAAGTTTAACCCTGATGGTACTGTTGAACGTTACAAGGCTCGATTAGTGGCTCAAGGTTTCACGCAAGTTCCGGGAGTTGACTTCCATCATACATTCAGTCCGGTGGTTAAGGCTACAACAGTGCGGATTATTTTGTCCTTGGCAGTCTATTATCATTGACCATTACATCAGCTCGATGTCAAAAATGCGTTCCCGAATGGCTTGTTGTCTAAGCCGGTGTTCATGGCTCAACTTCCCGGCTTCGTCGATCCTTGCCTCCCGACTCATGTCTGTCGCCTAAAGAATGTTCTCTATGGCCTTAAGCAAGCTCCCTTGGCATGGTTTCAACGGTTTAGTACTTTTCTTAGTTCCCTTGGCTTTACCCAGAGTCGTTGTGACAACTCCTTGTTCTATTATCGTCGTGGCTCGGATGTTATATTTTTATTGGTGTACGTGGATGACATTATTGTCACTGGCAGCAACCTGTCTTTGCTACAGTATTTTATTCGTCGGACAGGTGATGAATTTGCAGTTAAAGATCTACGGAAGTTGAATTACTTCCTTGGTTTGGAGGTCTCCTACACTGATGATGGGCTTTTTATTGGGCAAGCTAAGTATGCTCATGACATCCTTTCACGTGCCGATCTTGTCGATGCCAAACCGGTGTCCACACCTTTAGCCGCGGGCGTCACCTTCACGAGTTCGGGTGAATCCTATTCGGATCCGACGGGCTATCGTTCCCTTGTTGGTGCGCTTCAGTATCTGACGATTACTCGTCCTGATCTATCCTATGTTGTCAACCAAGTTAGCCAGTACCTTCAAGCTCCGACTGTTGATCATTTTCTGGCAGTCAAGCGCATTCTATGTTATGTCAAAGGCACTCTCCATTATGGTTTGTCATTTACTTCCGGAGGACGCCTCACTGTTCTAGGTTATTCTGATGCGGATTGGGCGCGTTGTGTGGACACACGGAGATCCACCTACGGCTACTCCATCTTTCTTGGCGGGAATTTAATTTCTTGGAGTGCAAAGAAACAACCTACTGTTGCGCGTTCTAGCTGTGAGTCAGAATATAGAGCCATGGCCAACAGTGCTTCGGAGATCGTTTGGATATCGAATCTCCTCACTGAACTTGGTGTTCCACCATCGAGACCCACTCTTCTGTGAGACAACAATAGCGCTGTTTTCTTGAGTCAGAATCCTGTTGCGCATAAACGTGCCAAGCACATCGACATTGATTATCACTTCATTCGGGAGCTCGTTTCCTTTGGCAAACTGACTACTCAATTTATCCCGTCCTCTCTACAGCTAGCAGATGTCTTTACCAAAAGCTTGCCTCGACCAGCATTTGAGATGATTCGTTCCAAGCTCCGCGTTCTATTGAACCCCACGCATCGCTTGAGGGGGAGTGATAGCGTATATTTTAGCCATATATAGAGTGTATATTGTATTTCATTGATTCTTTCCCTATTCTTGTAATCTTCCCCTGATTATCAGGATTGTTGTTATTATTGGTTCTATTCATACGAGGATCACTCACTCATCGTTTATTGAGTGATAATTATCAAATCATTATACTATCACACATATTCTAAAACTATTTATTGAACAGAATCGCAGTATATACAACAATGATACAGTTTATAGTCCCACTTGTACATAATAGGACGTATTTCGAGAATGAATCAATATTTCGAAAGGACGCTCATTCACTCATTGAATTATATATATTTATGGTCGGTATTTAAATAATTTATATAAAGTAATTTGAATTTGTAAAAGTCGATATCTCAGTCATTAAAGTGAAAAGTGTTTTAATCTCAAATTGCGTCCTTTGGCTGTCTTATTTCGACCTTAGGATTAAAAAAAAAAAAAAAAAAACAAGGGGTCATGCAACTTGCACCTCCTCTATCACTTATGCTCGCTCATATTATCGCCTACGGCTTTTTCATGACTTTTCTCAATTGATTATTTAAAAATGACAATTTTAATACTAATACAGTAGGATGTAAAAAATTAAAAAATGACATTTGAAATAATACAGTAGGATGTCGAAGTTATAAAAAATACTACTAATATTGTCGATTAAGAGAAAAATTCCAAAATATCACTATAAAAACTAAGGCCTTTTGCAACGCTTACTTCAATTAAGTTGCAGTCCTGAACCTTTTACATTCAAGAGATACAGAACATGCAAGATCTGGTTCTATTGTGCGGAATGACTGGGGCATTGATTTCTTATCATTTCGATTTCAACCATGATTTGGAAAGACGTCTGCAGCTATATACCAATTAATTACATAAATTATCGCTGATCGATCTATTCCTATAATGTTGTCTGTGCTCAAAGTGCAATCCTCACCACCGTCCTCCAATCCAGAAACGAAAAGGAGAATAATCGACCCCATCAAACAGGGAATTCACCGACGAACACAAAATGCTGGATCTTAACGCCTCTCTAGAAGAAGATAGCAACGATGTGGTCTCCGCATAGGACCTCTGTAATGATGTAAAATTTTGAGTTGGAGCAGACAATGGTGTAACCTACAAAAGTGTTCTTAATGTTGAGGTAGATGTTTATACTATTTTGTGAAATGATAATAGACTCATATTCTGTCATATGACATTATTATTGCCAACAATAATTAGCATATCACAAATTGGAAACAACATTTAAGGATAATGTGATAGCACAGTGACAAAGACATACACTTAGGCACACTTTTCCTAGACCCGTACATTCATAGCAAATGAAATATGACATGACAGCAGTGAAGGCATTACCATGGAGAGAATGAAGCATCTTGGAAGTTGAAGTTAGAATGTCGGAAGTATCGGGCGGTGAACCACGTATGCTAGATTCATATGTGATTTTACCATTACTGAAAATTGTACTTGCATGCTCATCTCAGGAAGATTGCGGAGCTTAGAGAAGGTTTTCAACCTTATCGTTTTGGGCACCTCTTGCGTGAAGGTAATGTTGTCGCTGACTATCTTGCTAAACAGGGAGCTGACGAGGAGAGTTTCTTTATCATTTGGGCGTTTTCCCCAGACTCCTTGAGATCTTGTCTTGCAGCTGATGCGGCTGGCACGTGGTTTCCACGGAACTAGAGCGTTGCTTGCAATTCATTATGCTTTTTCATTATTTTTTTCCCCAAAAAAATCATATTTGTACTTGCAATGCCTCTTAATGTGTTGCAAAACCTAAATTTGATGGTAAACAATACTTTTACATTCAGAACCCTCTTGAGGCATCCACTTGTCTCTAATGGCATTTGTTTTTTTGTAGAATTTTGAGCTCTGAATTATTTTAAAATATTGAAAAACATAAAATTTTAAATTTTAACTATTTTTATATTTTCCGTATTCTGTTAAATATTCAGACACTAAATAACTAACCTGTTTAATTTATAAAATAGTTTATTGCAATATATGAATGATATTATAATTAATTAATATACCCATAATTCAAGAGTACTTTTGAATCTTGAGGGGACTCAAGAAATCTAATTAATTAATGAAATCAGCTATTAAATTATTTTAATCTAAAAACTACTATTAAATTGTTTCTACTACAAGTAGCAATTCACTGTCATATCATATGCAGTATATACAAGGTTAAATACTTAAATCAATAATATTTGCTTTGTTTTTATTGGGCACCTGGCCGAAGTGTGTTCTTAATCTTATCTCTGCGCCACTGTTTATTTAAAGATTGATTTCATTGGAGTCAAACTATATTATCTTGTGTCACACTTTAACTACTCTTATTGGCTAAAAATTATAGGTATAAATTGGGAAATTTAAAAATTGATTATGATTATAAACGGACAAAAATGCTTGAGATTCCTTAAGATATGATGATTAGTTGAGAATAAAATAGGATGTCCGCAATGATAAAAGTGAATTCAATTGATTCATGTCAACAAAACACACTCTTACAATAACCAATCAACGACTTATTGTGCCCTCCTAAGTTCTAACAGCAGATTTGGGCCCCGAAATAATGGGCCGACATTTACTTTTTATAATAAATCAATCAGAGCCCACTAATTAAGTCGATGCCTTTAATAAAATAAAATAAAAACTTAAAATTTATTCATGAAATGCCAAAATTGAGTCTACATACCAAATGCAATTTACCTATAAATGGTATATATGACTCTAACAACCCTACTCTAAAGATTGGAAGACACAGAACTTGACCACTAGAACTAGCTAGGCTAAGTCCTCGTCCCCAATATCTATATCTATATACTCTCTCCGTCCTATTATTTATGTCCCACTTTTCTTTTTTAGTTGTCCAAACACTTTTGTCACATTCCATTTTAGGAAATAATTAAATATTAATCACTAAACTTAGGCCTATTACATCACATAAATATATAAATATCATTAATAAATTCAACTCAAAATTATCACATCACACATAAATAAATTAATTAAAAATTCAAACTCATTACCATCACATTACATAAATTCCTAATTTACTCCCACTTTAAACACTAATCTACCCCTACATTAATACTAACTATCCTCACATAAAATACCGTGCCCAAAAGTTTTGGGAAACTATAAGTGGGACGGAGGGAGTAATATATAAAAACAACATCCCTTATAAAAAGTAACCTACCTTTATGAACAGTAACCTATCAATTCTCTCTCACAAAAATCCCCTTATGAACAGTAACCTACCTATATCCTCAATATTCACTTTATGCACGCAATTCAATATACATTTTTAATGCTTAATAACTCAAAATACGTATAAGTAAAAATTCTAAAAGTTTGATTTTATAAAGCTACAAGATGTGACGAATCCAACGAGATCCCACTTAACTATATTTTTTCTTATATAGATGTTGTATATACATAGGGATGAAAACGGGACGGATACGGGCGGATAGTACTCATCCCGTATTCTATCCCATATTTTTTTTGTCGAATATGGAATCGGATACGAATAGGCCGAATACAAATACGAATCCGAATATTTCGGGAAACGGATACGAGACGGATTCGGATTTTAACTCGGATAATCTTATAATTACTAAAATTAATTTTTTTTTTTAATTTTTAAGTGAAATCGGAATATACTACTATATAAGCTAAACTAAATTTTTAAATTTTCCAAGATCATTAGTTATTTCATTCAAAACATCTAAATAACATCACTACAAGATGTTACATACTACAGTTTTGATGCAAATAACCTAATGATGTAGTCGAGTTGATTGATATGATTTGATTTAATAGATTACATATGGCTTTCAAGCTTTTGATTATATTTATACATATAGTATTACTTATTTATTTTATAGTTAATATAATATAATTATATTATACATATATAAATATATAAATTTTCGGATATTCGGATAGAAAATACGGATAATATCCGCATTATATTCGGATTTTTCGGATACGGGCGGATATTTACAATCCCATATCCTGTCCCATATCCGCCGGATATAAAAATTCGAATTCGGATTCGAATATAATCGAATACGGCATCGAATCGGGCGGATATTATCCGCCCCACTTTCACCCCTATATATACATGAGTCAAAGTTGGATAATAAACAGTATAAAAGTCCATCATTTTTCACTATCAAAAAATGGAGGAAGTATATAAAAGTATAATGTACTTTCAAAATATAGGAGAACCAAATTTAAACGAAAATTCACATTAGATAATTTAATTTCGTTAGTTATAATGAATAAAATTAGGGTAATTATTTTTTTTTATACCTAAACTATTTTAAAATGTCCATTTATATACCTAAAATTTTTATCCTACATATGTGGGTAACCGGTTAAATTAATAAAAATATGAATGGACCAATTTATCCTACATATTTAATGGAAAATTTATACTTAACGGCAACTTAACGCGGAATATAGATTTTTCAAGATTTTAATAGTTGAGGTGTATTTTTTCCAAGAAAAAATTTTAGGTATATAAATGGACATTTTGAAATAGTTTAGGTATAAAAATAAATAATTACCCTAAAAATTAATACCAATTATATAGCAAAACTGCAAAAGTGTTATGGATTGATATTATATTTATTATTTAAATATTTGTTATTATCTTTAACAAATATTTATGAATTGAAATTATATCTAATATGATAATAAATTTTAATAAATATTTTATAAATTAATATCATATTCATCAATAGATAACAAATATTTATACTCCTACGGATTCTCAAATGAAATAAACATCACATCAACTAATTACTTCATTTTAACAAAGTAACTCATTTTACCTAAAATATTGTTCCCAAAAGTTATGGGACATTATTACCGGAACGGGGGGAGTAATAAAGTTGAACAATTTTATTTGTTAAATTCAATTTTTTTTTATATATTTTTTACATTCCCGCCCATTGGGCGGGGATAATACTAGTATACCATAATTGTTAATATAGTGTGGAGTGTGGACCATAATTTGTAATTTGTACTTTATGTTTCGTAAATAATTGGGATTTAAAGTTTACGATTAATGGCGAAAAAATAGTTTTAAATTGAGATAATTTTGAGTATTGATGTTAGATATTAAAGTTTAAAATTCAAATTTAGAGGTTGGAGTTTGAAAAACTAATATATAGGTTCAGTCATTTAGAGTTTATAAGTTAAAATTTTAGCTATTTATATAATTATATAGTTTAGAATTATTTTTAGTAAATATTTTAAAAGTTAAACATTAAATGTTAACGTCTTTTTCAAAGACAGCGGTAGTGTATACCGTAATGGACTTGGTGTGGTGCGGATAAAAGAACCGTGCGGACGTGCGGATATGTCCGCAACTGTTGATTATTTTCATCATCCAATGGTTGAAATCATTTGTAGGGTTAGTTTCGTAATTTTACTTGTTAGATTTTTATATAGAATGTTGCTGAGAAGTACTATATCAAGTTGCTAAATTGTGTTGATCTTGTGGCTGAATTACATGGGCCATGTCGCTGAAATGTGTATTTTCCGTCGCTGAGATGCGCTAACATGCATAGAACCATGTCGCTGAAATGTATAAAATTGTGTCGCTGAAATGAATACAATAATGTCGCTGAATTGCATGTCTCATATCACTGAATTGTGAAGGCTTCGTCGCTGAGATGCGTTTAAAATCGCAATAAACTTCATATGCCGTGTCGCTGAATTCCATATGCCGTGTCGCTGAATTGAATTGTCCCGTCGCTGAGTTGTGTATGCCACGTCGCTGAATTGTATAGCTTATGTTGCGAATAAAACATATTAAATGCCCAAAAAGTAAAATTACGAAACTAACCCTACAAATGATCTCAACCGTTGGATGATGAAAATAATCAACGGTGGAGGACAAGAGTCCGCACGTCTGCATGCTTCATAGTCCGCATGTTAACCGCTCCCATACCGTAAAATGGTTAGGGGCGGATCAGTACGGCATACCGAAACTTTTCACTCATACCGTTAAATTACCAGGCCATACCGTAAATATCGGTATATGAAAAATAAATACCATTACCATACCATAAATTCGGTATACCGAAACATTTGGCATAAAACTTCGGTATTATCGATATACCAATATAAATTTTTTTACAAAAATGAACGAAAATTTTCTTATAATAGTTTTAACTTACGTGCAATAAAAATAATTTCCAAAATAATGTAATTCACATCGAAAAACATCAATATGGTTTTAAACAAACTTTAGAGGTTATTCATAATCTCTTATAGAATAAATAAAATCAACCTGCACAGTGACCGTAATAATTGATGAGTGAAAGGAAGAATAGAATTGAAATTTTGAATTAAGATTTGCTAACAAGTAGAAATTTAATTTTAAATATTTTGAAATTGGGATTGGACCTTAACTAATTTTTTTTAGGTTTAGTAATAATATGTAATGTAATAATATTTTTACATACCAGTATTTCTATATAAATACCAGTATTTTTTTGGACCTTAAAAATATATAATTATATACTTCATAATATATACTCCCTCCGTCCCAGACAAGATGTCTTGTTTGACTTTTTGACACTGTTCATTGTTTAACTTTGACTCAATATTATTCCAAGTATATGTTTGAAAAAAAATAGTCGAGTTAGATCTTGTTAGAATCGTATAATCATATAGTTTTATAATATATATTTTACATAATTTTTTATTGTATATATTTTGAGATGTTAACGATTGAAAATATGCATTGGATTGTGTACAGAAATGAAACAAGACATCTTAAATGGGACAGAGGGAGTATATCTTATATATATAAATGTGAAGTGGCCTGATGAACAGTAATTTTTCAAAGTGAAATTTCAATTGTGCCCTTGTTCTCCTTTTGCTTTTCACTTTTCTTCCTCATCCAGACAACGCACAATTTCCCCCAATTCCCCTCTCATGTCTCTCTCAGTCTCGCCTCCTCCATCCCCCTTTTCTTTTGATTTTTGTTGGTTTTGCTGTGCTCAAAGAATCATGGAGATAGGGATGAGTGAGCGGGCGGTCGGATGTGGTGGTGGTTCCGCCCGGAGACAGCGGTGCGGGGGAAGCAGGGGTGCTCGGCGGTGGTAGCGGGTCGGCTGCGTCAGATCCCGGCGGCCTTGTCCGGAGGCAGCGGCGTTAGGGGATGAGGGCCACGATGGTGGTGGTGGCCGGATCTCCCGGCGTCGATTGGCCCTTCTCCTTCTCCCCTTTTTTTTTGTTGTTTTTGGTTTGTGGATCTATTGGATTCTTCTCCTTTTTTTTTGTTGGTTTTTGGGAAGTGGATGTTGATGAAAGGGGGAGGGGCGGAAGTGGAAAACGGAGGTGGCCGGAAATGGACGGCGGAAATGGATGGCGGAGGTGGCGGAGGAGGCGGATCTTGGTGGTGGAGATGGAGGAAGGGGCCGCGGTTGGTGGTGAATTCGGCCGGAAACGGAACGTGGAGGAAGAGAGGCGGCGGCTGTGGTGGTGGTGGCCAGCCGGCGGCGAGGGCGGCGCCGGAGGCGGCTGGGAGCAATTAGGGTTAGGGTTAGTTAGGTTTTGGGCTAGGGTTTGGTTTGAGCCTTTGTTTAGTTTGGGCTCAATTACTCCCTATATTGTATATTGGATCATTTAATTGGCCCAGTTCTTAATAATGGACTTAATTAGCTATCAAATCTTGATTATGGACTTAATAATTTTAATAATCTCACAGTTATATAATTTAATGTGTTGAACTTAATTGATTAATTAATCTAAGTTATAGATTTAATAATTTAATTATTTTAAATCAAAAGAGAATCCATGGTACTTCTTGGTTTGGTTGTGACTATCCGAACTGGTTGCAGGCAAACACACTTACCATCAATCTCTAGCAGTAGTACTTACCCAATATAAAAATATTTCTTTATACGCAATTTCCATGCACATTATTTATCGGACCATGACAAACTATAATATATTTTCTTCTCATTGGTGTGCGCAACATAGCGCGCGCTCCAGCATAGTTACTAGTATATATATATATATCAGTATTTCTATATTTCGGTATATCGAATATCTTATATTTTGATACTGATACCATACCAAAAAAATTCGGCACGGCACTATACCGTACCAAAAATTTCATTATACCATAAATTTTGATATTTTCGGCATTCTTAAGTATGATACGATCGGTATACCGAGTTTTCAGTGAGATTGTCCAGCCGTAAAAATGGTAAACGAATACATCACATTGTAGAAAACCTAATTGAAATTTTTACATTCCCTCCACAAAAAATGACCACCAAGGCACCAAAGGCACTCCTCGTGGTTCACTGTAAGTCCCCGGCGTCTCTTCTTGAAAGTTCGTCGGGGGAAATGGAAACATCTTGTGGGGTTGCCCCAGTTACGCCGGCATTTACTTGTTTCTCCCTATTTAACGCAGCAGCAAAATTTCTCAGCTGAATTGCGGTTAACTACACCGGGATTGGTCACCGAGGCCGGGAACAGCGTAATCAGATGTGGGCTTTGGTTTTATGAGCATATTTATCTATTTATCTAATCCTTCACAAACTGAAGAGAGGGTGTCTTTGAAACTGCAATCTTCAAAATTCCACAGAAGAAGCCGAGCAGGATTGTTTGTACATTCCGATCAGAGTTTTCATTAACCCATTGAATTTCTGTTTTCCAGATTAGGTATAATGTTTTCGATTGTTGTTATGTGTTGTTTGTTCTTGAATTAAGCTTGATTATGGTGTTGTATAGTTTCAATGTATTGATTATCGTGTATCATATGGGTTGTATTTTTAGACTTAATAGTCTCATTATGATAAGATTACTGAAAGGATTTGACTTTGACCTTACTGTTCTGGTTAGTTGGATGTTTTTTTCCCAAGCTGAATATTTGGAGTTCTGTAATACAGGCAAGGGATCCGTGTATGATACTAACAATTGGGTGGCCGGTATACTTAGAAGTTACATACTAACACTTGAGTGGCCGGATTCGGGTACCATATCCCGAACAAGGTTTACAAGATGTCAGAACACGCTATTGATCGAGCAAGTGATAGAAATAGTAATTAATAAAGTAGTAGTATATATGACATACCGTCCAATATCGATCGGTGCTTCAACTAAGATCTATATAACATACATGATACGATACGAAGGCCGTTAACTGACCGTTCGTCACTTTCAGGCGTTCCGGTAACATTCCATAATGCAATGCAAGTGATGTATGAGCTAGATTAACATGCCATAACCCACCCACTTTCTCCCTCTACAGTAACCCACTTACTCTACACCCTTCTGAATCCTAGGGGTAATTTAGAAATTGCCTTACCATTTCAACAATTCCCAAACCCTTCCAACAGTACCCTTCCTCTTGTTTAATTTTTCATGTCCCTAGGCTCAATCTGGCCTACAATTTTAACACCCAGTTAATTTAGAGCCCTATAAATTAATTGCCATTAATAATGATTGATTAGTTAGTAATTAATAGGATGTTACGAGCGTAGTTCATTTGAAATTCTAAATACACCAAACAGAAAACTAAAGGCATACTTAGATCACAATCCAATATTGTTCAATTGTCGGACTGAGGTGGGTGGTTATTACACTGGTCTTGGCGTGCATCGGTTGGAGAAGTTAGTGTGATGGCGAGGACTGAACCCCATTATCTAGAACTTATTTCCATGATTTATTACTTATTTTTACTTATTAATATCATATCAAACCAGATCAGATAAGAAACATTCAAATCAGATCAGATCAGACCATTCAAACCATATCAGACCAGACCAGAAATATTCAGACCAAACCAGAGCAGATCAGAACATTATAATAAAATTATATAAGATAAAATCAGATCAGATCAGACCAGACAAATTCAGATCAGGTCAAACCAGATGATAGTATAAAATTCAGATTAGAACAACTTATTTAAAACCTAGAGAACTGAGTCTGAGGAGATCAAAGTGAAGTGAATGACGACATTCTTTGAGGCGGAATGGCATGCCTAGGGCTTTTTAGTTCCTACAAAAGGCGTTTAGGGTGTGTTCTCGAATTTTTAGTTCCTACAAAAGGCAATGACGTTTAGGTTGTGTTCTCGAATTTTTCTTAAGAGGAAATACTTATATAAAAGAAAGGAGAAATAATTAAAAAGATGTGTTTTTCGAGTATTTTTAGAAATGAAAAGAAATAGTTTAAAGGATTTATTTCACATTTATAAATTAATTAATTATGGTAAAGAATTGTGAAATACTCTTTTTTTTTCTTTCTTTCTTAAAACTAAAGAACATAATTTGCCTTTCAATTTACTTTCTATTACTAATTTTACTTCTAACTCAAGAACATAGACCTGATTAATAATACTAATACTTTCACTTTCACTCTCTTTTCATTTCGTGCCTTTTTTTCCCCCTTATATTAAAGCTCGAGAAATGGGACGAGGACTTGCTCAAGTAGAAATGTCCTTATATTCTAGCCACATGGATCAATTCTCCACCAGTTATGATTGTCCTTCATATTAATGGTTGTGTGTTTTTGTGAAAGAAAAGAAACGAAGTTCTCCCACTCCACCGGCGTTGTACTTCTGATGTGGATCCAGATCGGGTCAACCGGTTCATGGTCCGGTCACTCCATTGGGCTGGTCGCCTCTATTGGACTATCTATTCTTTACTTATAGTAAAAGAGAAAATTAGAGTCCATTCCCCCTTAGAAATGGTTTACATTTTAAAAATACCCCCTCCTCAAAACATAGAGTATACGTACCCCCCTTTAAGTTTTGACCCATAGTTTACCCCCCCTAATCTCCCAAAAGTTAATCACTTTTTAATTTATCTCTAATAAAAGTCATTAAGGAAAAAGGACACTACACAGTTTACCACACTAATACTCACACCATTACCACACTAGTACTTCCTTCATTACCACCAACACAGCCACCACACAATACAACTTTACCACATCCACCCTTTATAAACTACAACACTTATTCTATATAAATTACCACACCAAACTTAACATATTACCAAACATCTTTTAAAATAATACCACACTAGGGCAACAAAACTTTACTTTACCAAACACTATATAACTCACTTACTACAATACCACACAACTCACACACACAATACACACACTCACGCATCCATCTCCTCCGAATACCGAACAACCAATCGAAGAGAGAGTAGAAGGGAGAAATGACAAGCAACGAAGAACCTTCTACCACCTTTAATGAAGGCAAGGATGAGGGGGTCCCGGTGGGAGGAAGCAATCCAAGAAGAGGAGTAAAGAGGAGGAGGATACCTTGTAGGGCTTTCGGTCAATTTTTTTTTTTTTTTACAATATGTTGTTGTGAATTATGTTGGGTTGCGTAGTGGTTTGTGATTTTGATATGGAATTGTGTGGGTTTGATTTGTGTTGAAGTGTTTGATAATATGAGTCTTGATTTGTATGTTGAAATGAGTGAATTTGTGGAATATTTGTTGATGAAACGTTACTAATATCAAAATGCAACTAAGATATTCGATTAAATGGCCGAATTGATTGATTCTTTTTTTCCCAACAATTTTGATTTACAAGATTTGTATGTTAGTTTAGGATATGTAGAAGCTTGGCATTGGCCGAGATTAATGTGGCTTTGTTGATTACATTGAAAATGTGGCTTTCATTGTGTTCTTGTTGATTTGAGTTGGGATTTCTCTTAAAGTTTGAAATGGGTGAAGGGCAATAGGTGATAAAAATATGTTTTGTGTTTTGGTTGATTTAAGCTTAAATTCATATTCTTGGGAAGCTATTGGTGGATTCCATGCTCCTTTTAAACTAATTTGGTGAAATTATTGGATTTGTAGAGAAGAGGGTAGTGACCGACGGGTGGTGTTGGATTTTTGGAAATTTTTGTGTTATTATTGGATATTGTTAATTATTAAAGCATTTTGGTCTTTTTGTTGTATATATTGGTTGGATTTAGAGCTTTGTTAATATTTTCATTTTTTAAATGAATGTTAGTAATATAATTGTGGTGTTAGATAAATTGACCAAAAGAATAGGGTTTTTTTTTGGAACCACAAAATTTAGTTAGATGATTTGGATGTTGGTTTAGAATATGTTAAATTGATTGGTATGGTGGAAAGTAGTGTAGTTTTGGGACCATGAAATTAAAGTTATAAGATTTATATTAAAGTTGTTAAGTTTAACAAGAAATTATGTTGAGTCTTTTTGGTGAAATGGTGTGTGTTAAATAATGATGGTGTTGTATATTGTATAATGTATAGGGTCGAGGAAGGACGAGAATTCCAAGATCTCCGGTGCTCGGCTAAATACTTTAGGGATGTTGTGGACGATGTGGAGATGAGATGGTCGGATGGACAAAGAAAATCAATTGAAGCCACAAGATTTGGGCATTTCACTAAAGTGAGCAAGGAGAAACTTGTTGTCGGGAGATACATCTTGAACATTGTAAAAATGAATTATTTGATGTAAAGTAAAATGTTTCGTGATGGCCGATTTGAATTGTTGGGTTTGAGTTATTGCAATTGATTGATTGTGCATTTGAATTGGTATTTTTTGGTGTTATAGATTATTGGTGGTATTGTATATTGGATTGTATATTTGTGAATCGTAATCTATGTGTGAATTTAATGTTATATGGTTCTATAAGATTTTGATATTGTTAAATAAAATTTCATGTTAGATGTGCATATGTGAATGTTAAACAACCATCCGGAACTCTCTAGAACAGACAAAAACATTGGGATTGACCAAGATGACCGTCCCAAGACCGTCCGGAACACTCTGGAACGAATAAAGTTATTGATCGTCCCACGACTGTTCGAAACTCTTTGAAATGACAAAACATTGGGAAGGTCCCCCAGGACCGTCCTATGACCGTCCCGAGACCGTCCGAAACTCTCTGGAATGACAAAACATTGGGAAGGTTCCCCAGGACCGTCCCATAACCGTCCCACGACTGTCCCAATGGTTACCACACTTTGAAGTTTTCAGTTACCATGTTCCTCATTTCTTAGTTACCATAATATTAAATTATTTGTTACCACTTTTTGAGATTATTGGATACCACACTTGTATTGAGTTGATTACTACAAATTTTATTACCCAATCCACATAAAATCGCAATTTATTTCAACCCACATATTTAGTTATCACACATTACTAAATACGGGGTTACCACACTTCTATTAATTTGGTTACCACACTTTAAAGTTCTCGATTACCACAATCCCCTTGCTTTGTTACCACGTCCTAAATGTAAATTTTTCCTACTTTGCTTTTACCACACTTTTCAATGGAATTCACCACATTCCTCCTTGATGTATTACCACGTTACTTCATGTTATTTTATCATTTCGCAATGCAAAGTTGCCAAAATTACCCCCGATATGTTACCACGTTCCTATATATGATTTTACCACACTATACTATTGTCGATTACCATGTTTATTCTCGGTCGGTTACCATTTTTTGGGGACGGTCCTAAACCCTAGTTGACCGCCCCAAATACCCTAGTTGACTGTTTTAAAAGACCGTCCCATTTCCCCCATTTATACAAAAAATAATAACCAAATTACCACACTTTATGGAGTTCATTACCAAACATGGATATACTTGTAAATCATAGATGCGAATAAATTATTACCAAATCGAGTGTTCACTGTTACCATATTTTTCGTGACTCTTTTGTTACCACACTTTTATAACATTCATTACCACACCACATCTTCGTGGATTACCAGACATGTTTGTATTTAGTTACCACATACCGTTTGTCGTATTTTTCATACATACTGCGATTGTGTTTCCTTATTTAGTGCCCCCAATCTAGAAGACTCATCCATTACATCCTTTTCCTAGCACTGTATCGATCAATTAATTTGACAAAGCGACAATCCACGATGACTCAGACATTGTATCATACTTCATAACTCAAATATGCTTGATAGAACTAAACAACTTATAGTGATTATAACTAATTAACATGCAACCTTTATGTCATGTCGCAAGGTTAGTTGGTTCATTAGACTTTGCAACGTTTATTAGTTCATTCGACACCAATGAGTGTGCACAATAAGTATAAGTATGCACAATAACTCGATATTCAACCTCTATTCAACCTTTGTTCGTTACACAATGTTAATTGGTTCGTGATGAATCAATATACAATATTTATTTGTTTTCAGCATTAATTGATTCGTCACATCAATATAAGTGTGTATAAAAACTAGAAGTATGCATAATAAATCCAAGTATCGCGACACATACGATTATATCGTCACATTATCACACTGTTTCTTCATACATTACCACCACTTATAGTGATTTGTTACCACAGCGCCATTTCAATGGTTACCATATTAACACATTTTTTATTACCACATTTCCATGCATGTAATAAAATAATGGTTAGCACACTATGCTTTATAATTACCACACACTACATTCACTTGTTACCTCTTTGTTATGTACTTGGTTGCCTCGAATTAGGTTACGTGGTTACCACATTTCAAAGCCACACGGAACATTAATGTAAACAAATACATCGTTGATGACGCGTTACCACAAACTCTTCAAATGGGTTACGCCATCAATTCGACACAGCTTACCTATCAGCTGGTTACTACACATTTTCAATTTTATTACCACGTTTCTTGTTGGGACCTTACCACATGTGAGCAAAATTTGTTACCGTGTTCGGCACGAATTATTGAGTACCACATTTTCGTTGGGACATTGCCACACATATTAGGTTATGGTTACCATAGTCTAACTCGTTCTCTCACCACGTCTTTAATTATGGCTTTACCACACTGTTATATTGACAATTACCATGTTTTTGTTTAGTTCGTTACCATTTATTTTAATGTCTCAATCCCCATAATTTAGTGTTATTTCAAACCAAAAAAAATTGGTTACCACACTCAAACAGTCATGATTACTACAAACAACCTTGTTTTATTATCACGTGGTTAAGCATGGCTTTGCCATGCTTTTATATTGACAATTACCACGTTTGTGATTGGTCCACCACTTGTTTTATTAACCCAATCCCCATAAATTAATGTCATTTCAAACCCAACAAAATTGGTTACTACATTTCTTTAGTTATGTTTACCCTATTCATTCTCGTTCTTTCACCAAGTTTCTAAGTATGATTTTACCACTCTTTCATATTGACAATTACCACGTGTCTTCTTAGTCCATTACCACATACTTTATTGCCCCAAACCCCATAATTTAATGCAATTTCAGACCCAAAAAATTAGTTACCACACTTCTTCAGTTATGGTTACCGTAGTCAACTATATTATTTTACCAATTTCTAAGTATGACTTTACCACACTTTCATATTGCGGTTACCACGTTTCTACTTGACCCATTACCACATTATGGGTACTTTTGTTATTTCACAATTGGGAGATTATTAAACTAAACTTGTTAAACATTTTTAAGCTTTTAAACTTTTAGAGGGGATGAAGTCTAAGGTTTCCAAATAGGGGGTTGACCATAATATATAGTATTTCCAAAGGGGCAATCTCTATAAACCCCATAGTAAAATGAGTTGGCCCAATTTCCTCCTCCATCCATCCTTGGGCCTTGTTGGGATTTTTGCCTAATCAATTACTCCAAGATAAGGATAGGCAATTTAATTGTAATCAATTAAAATTAATTACTCGAATATGACAGTAGTCACAATCAACATAAATATAATTTAGGAATGAATAATCACAACTATCTGCCCACCAAATAATAATAATAATAATAATAATAATAATAATAATAATAATATGACAAAGGAAAGATAAGAAATACAATAGTAGAAGTATTTAATCATCAATATCGAAAAAGATGTGTGTTATATATATTTATTGACTTTTGCGATGTGAAGAAACTGTCTAATTCCATCATGCACTATGAAGAATAACCATGGGCGATATGGCAGTATTGACTTGACTTTGCCCATGTTTTGTGTTGTATTCTTTGAATTATTCTACAGTCTACACTATTCCCGCTCATACGTACGTCGCGTGTCATGTTAAAGATAAGGTAACGTGACGTTGTTGAAATGTATACTATATGTTAATGTGAAAACTTATCTTTTTTTCATGATAGTCTTTCGGTAATATGACATCTGTGGAGAAATTTATATTTTATCTTGTTGAAAATTGAAATAGAAATTTTAAACACCACCATTAAAATACTCTTATTATATTATCCAATGTCTCTACTTTTAGGGGCCTTTGGTTCGGAGAATCTTGGTAATAAAATGAAACATGTCCATCAAAATGCATGTTTTCTTTTTTAGGAGAAAAGGGATGTATTTCTTCAAGCAAACAATTACACAACCCGACGAGAGATTGGCATACATCCACCAACCAACTCATCACAACAGAATCAACACAACCTGATACTAATGTATATATCTATAATGGAAATAAAACTATAACAACAGATATACAGAACATCAGCAGCCTATCATATCAAACCCATTCATCCACCTTGCCCTAAGCGTTCGCCCCCTGTCGAGCCCATTTATCCGCCATTTGATTGCGTTCCCGAAGAATATGTTGTACTCGAGACCCTCCAGCAAACCTCATAAAATCAACAATCGGCCCAATTAAGTGCTGGAAGCGCCAAGGGAAGAGCTCAAGCTGTCCCATCCATTTCACCACGTTGAAGGAGTCACATTCGAAAAGATCAATTGCAAATTTTTAAATTGTTTAAATATATATTCTCATATTTGCTTAAAATGCATGTTATCTTATATTATCGCCTTAATTTTGACTACTTTTATATTAATTTACTTTTTATACCCTCATGTTTATACTTATTTTATTTTATAAATTTTATATTCTAAAATATGATAAATATGAAATTTAATTTTAAAAATCAATTGAAAATTTTTAAATTGTTTAAATATATATTTTTTAATATATATTCTCATATTTGCTTAAAATTTATTTATCTTCATATATACAAAATAAAATAATAAAGATTTAGAAGCATTAAATAATAGTTATGATACAATCAATTATATATAAAGAATTTTCTATATTAAAAAAATATTTTGTATTGTGTAGCAGACTGACATATTTATAAAATTTGTTTAATTGAAATTCAAGAACATTATTGTAAGAGATAATAATTTTTTTAAGCCATCAGAATGAACAATTTCCAGATTTTGGCCACTATTTTTTCATTTATAGTTTTCGGTCACTACAAGGACGTAGGGTCCAGAAAAAGGAGCAAAAGCGGGCCGTGTGTTGTCAAACGGAAGAACAAGCAAATAGCATATTATGAGCCCAATCATAATATGTTATTTGTTTGTATAAATACTTTGACAATTTGGAATTGCTCGCAAACAAAGAGTCATATATGTGGCTTTGTTTTAATCATAAAAGGTCGTATCATTATGCATCTTTAGATACATCGTCCTTACTCCTAACATTCCTACATAAAACATACTGCGAATCAAATATGGGCATGTTTCATTCCTTAGCCGTGTGAATCTAGGATCCCCGAACCAAACGCCCCACTTAGGATTTAGACACATGGTTAGGATTTTCTAAAGATGTATAATGATTCAACATTTATGATGAAAACAAAGCCACATATATGACTCTTTTCATCGGATCTTTAGATTGGCCTTGGCACAGCGAACCCAAACATATGGATTCCGCCAACAGCCCTTTAGCCCGTATCTCGACGACACTTGAACATTGGATGGACAATGCCTATCAAATATATAGAGTGTTAGAAAAACAATTGATATGAGGTTTCAACCTAAAACTAATTGACAATGGGTGGATATCAATATAAGAAAGGAGGATCTGAACATATAGATGATGTATGATACTTAATACCTTTCATTCAGATGATATTCATCTCAGAAACGGAGACGAGATACCCACGTGAGTACCCATGGACATGATACCATTTTATAATTCTTAGAAATATGACATTGTGTAAGAGTACATATTTATAATTAGAATGAAGGATCTGACCACTTGGTTGGACAAAAAATAAAACTATACTAAACTAAATACAACAATATATTCAGCATGGAGAAGAAACATACTTCTACTGTCTTGAGAAACCCTAGCCACCCCCCTCTCTCTCTATTTGAGCGTGAATAGTGAATAAAAGTTAGGGTTTAGACAAAAACTATTTTCTTGGCCTCCATATTGGTCCCTAGGCTAGATTGGGGATATGCGAAAAGGTTTAAAAAAAAAAAAAAAAAAAAAGAGAATTGAAGATGAGGATTTGCACAAATCACCAAGTTTCTGTCTTTGAATCTTATACTTTAGTTGGGGATTTGATTCTCCACTAGTTCCTCTATCTCTCCCCTTTATTCCTTTCTAATTTTGTAGCATGAGCTCTCACTGCCAATTTCTACAGCTTTTTGTTTGCCAAAAAATAGATTTAAAAATTTTGTTTCTTCTTATAATTTGTATAATTATAATAAAACTTTTAAACTAAAGTGTGTTTGATCAATTTTTTTGGTAAACATTGACATCAATGTATCAGCAAGGTGTGTGAGAGCACAAATTACACAGATTACAAGGGGGATAAAGGGGAGGGATAGGAGTCCGGGTGGGAATCGAACCCCAACCTACGGTTGGTAGGTAGGGGAGATGACCACTGGGGTCAACTCCTGTTCCCAAGTGTGTGTGAACAATTGAAAAATCCCAAATTTTGCCAAAAAAAAAAAAAAGAAAAATGGAGGGAGTATCTCCTTTTATTTATAAAAGAATTAACACACTTTCTATATTTTTGTCTTTTAAATAAAAAATTATATAGTACTTCATAGTTCATACCCACTTTAGACCATCTCCAATGGTACTCCAAAACTTAAAATGGGGTGCCATATTCTCTCCAACAATACCTTAAAACCAAACATATTTTAAGTTTTATGAGTTTTATGAATAGTAAATACTCAACTTTGAGTTTTTACTATTCAAAAACCTATATCATTTTTTGCAATTAAATTAATTGCAATTTCATCCCTCCAATTGTTGCAAATTGAATAACATAAGTATTAATTTAAAAATAGAAGATAATTTTTTTTCTAGTTTTGTATTATGGTTAATAATTTTATAATTTATATAATTATTTTTTATTAAATTTACTTCATATCTAATTAGATTAAAGATTTTAAGTTTTTTTTTGTTTTTAAGAATTTAATTTTATATAATAAATTTTAAACATGAAGATAACTAAATTGCATTGACATAATTAATGAGTATTGAATTTGTGTGGGTTAATGTATAATTTATAAGAAATGGTGGGAAAAAAATCCAAATGGTCCACTAGTTTTAGAAAATTTCTTAAATAGTCCCATAATTTTTAGTGGATTAAGGAGGTCAAATCCCATTGACCGGACAAGCCTTTTTTCTTTTCGGAACAACTGATACTTGAGGAAATACCTGGAAGTGTGAGTTGGACATGGACTCAGTTGGGGGTTAATTATGCCAAAAATAGTGTCGAAGGAATGGATGTCGTCGGAGTTACTGGATGGCCGGATGGACACCTGTCATGTAAATCAAATAAAAGCCAAGAAATTAAAGCCTTCCCTGGATACACCAACAGTCTCTGAAATGGAATCAAAACAATGTGGATGATCAGGGAGTTGAACAATAATGTAATGGAGTGTAAGAAAAGCATAGAATTATGCAGTCAGATTTCTTCCACTGACGTTTAAATATGTGCAAACCCGATCCAAACTGCAATTTATGGGCACAAGATGAATATAAAGCTTGAAAGGACACTGCAAACACTTTCAAATCGCAGAAAAAATGCCGGAGGAAAAATGGCTTGCCGGGGAAGACAATGAATAGTAATTTCGGGAGGCTCTAAACTCATTCGAAAATGGAAAAATTTATGTGCATTTAACTTCCCCTCACATAAGAATCACAAATCTGTGATCAAACATCAGAAATTCTTAACCAAAACTCGCAGAAGCAAAATGTGGCCGGAACTTTACTTTCTTGACCGGAATTTTGGCCGGGGATCGTTTCTTCAACAAATTTGATGAATCTTATGTCGATTCCCACGGAAATCGTCTAAAATTTACAACCGTAAACTTAAAATAAAGTTTCGCTCATCTAACAACAAAAGCCATGGAAATTTCAACATTTACATAAAAAATTACATACAAACTTCATGTAATAGTTGCATAAAATTAAAATGGCCACTGCAATGAATCAAGGAGAAGTGCAGTCTCCTTTTTGAAGTCCTCATAATCATACATGCTTTTATGTATAATGTGAAAGCTATCGAATTAATTACATGGCTCAACTCTCTCTCACGAAAATCAATCAATCAGTGTGTGTATATGTGTGCGAACTGTGAAACATGGAGAGAACAAATGAGCGATTTGGGGTGGGGTGGGGGTGGCGGCGACATGTGCGTGAAATTTGGGGAAATAAATCGAAGCTGGTGGAGGTTCAAAAAGGAGACCGACACCTCCCAACTGCCAGGTAAGCATCCTTTGCCCTAGAGGTGTCAAGACGGACTGGCGGGGCGACACGGGCCAAGCCCACTCCAGCCCACCATTTCGCGGGCTTAGGCGGGCTGGGCCCACGGCGGGGCGGGCTAGAATAACTTCAACCCAGACCAACCCACCGGTGGGTTGCGGGCCAGGCGGGCTAGCCCGCGGTTTTTTTATTTAATTAATAAATTAATTTTTGATTATATTATAAATTGTATAATATTATTATTTATCCAAAATTAAATATATTAACTAATTTTAAAATAAATTAAATATATTAACTAATTTTAAAATTAAATATATATTTTTAATAAAATCTAAAATAATTTAGTTTAATTGTATAGTATTCTTTTTTTGAAAAAAATTATTTGAAAAAGTAATGTTAAGTAGCTCATGTAATATAAAGTGAGCTTTAAAATTATTCTAATTTAATTTAGTTAATATAATTCAATTTATAATTTTTTTTATATTAAAAAAATTATAAATTGAATTATATTAACTAATATCAAATTAAAATATATAAATTCAAATAATATTCAACTAATCAATATTCTTACAAATACATATATTATTTAGATTTTCATAACAAACTTAACAAAGAATTAAATAAATTAAAATTTTGGCTTAGCCCGCGGGCTGGCCCGCACCCGCCGCGGGCCAACCCAAGCGACGGCGGGTTCAGGCGGACTAGCCCGTTTAGGCCCGCTTCCAAACGGGCCTTTATTTATTCAGCCCAACCCACCCTTTTGGGAGGCGGGGGCGGGCTGGCCCAACGGGCCTAGCCCATTTTGACAACTCTACTTTGCCCAGTCAATGGCTTTTGATCCCTTAGGCCATCTCCAACAAAACTCTCATATTTTTCCCTAACTCTCATACTTTTTCCTTCCACATCAGTTTCTCTCTCTGCCACATCATCCAGCACTTCATTCCATTTTTTTATCTCCAACAAAGCTCTCCATTCTTTTCCACATCACTAATATTTTTATCTATAATAATAATAATAAGTAATATTTTAAATAATTTTACTATTTATTTATATTTATTTAATAATATTAATTATGAAATATTTTTAATAATAATTTATTATTGTAGTTAAATAATTATTTTTATTCAATATTTTGTCATAATAATTTATTAAAATTTTAAAAAATAGCCGTTAGAAAAAATCCATTTAAAAAATAACTGTTAGAAAAATATCCATTTGAAAACTAGCCGTTAGAAAAATAGCTGTTAGAAAAGTAGCCGTTTGAAAACTAGCCGTTAGAAACTAGCCGTTAGAAAACTAGCTGTTGCAAGTCTTTACCTATAAATATACTACATTCCCTCATTTATCAATATCTCACTTCACATCATTCTATTTTTTTTTTAGACGGAGTGTTTTTATTTCCTTCAACAGATCTTGGCACAGACCGCCTTACAATACACTTACCCAACATAGTACGTACCACATAGTTACTCATATCACTTTTACACCATCAAAAAGTACAACCCTACCGTATATAAAAACAATAGGCCTGTGGATTAATATTACAGATGCCCCAGTAATAGCAGCATATTCGGCCACTCCTGTATTGGCCTCGGTTTGGCGAATCGGTATCCGAAATATCGCAGGCAAATTTCAAACAGCCCCACCTCATGTAGTGTTTCACAAAGACGCTCCCATAAACTTATTATAGCACCATGTCTCCCTTGCAAAAATATCCATAACCAATGCATCAAACAATTTAAAGGGCAAACTAGGATTACTGGGCTAGTTCTGGAGGATATAGAAAAAGTGAAAGGTAATGTGATACGAGATTAATCTCTGATGACGAAATGCAGAATTCAAATTCGAAATGCACAGACTGAGACTAAGTATGAAGAAGATCAAGCCAAGCCATTCATCATACACCAAGATGCCGTGTAGCTCTACATCACCTTCAACACTTTCAAACCTTTGCCAACTCAATGAAATATCCCCTTTCTTTCAATGAACCCACTCCACAGCAATAATATATATAACTTTCTCGGGATTTTTTTTTTCTTTTTTTTCCTTTTTTTTTTCCTTTTCTTTTTTTTTTTTCTTTTTCTTTATTCTACCTGTTCTTCCAACAGAGATGCGATCAACTCAAAATTCCAATCTCAAAACACAATTTTTCCAACATATCTCTTCACACCCTCCCATAAAAATAAACATTTCAAACTTCGACGAGTTACCACCATCAACGTTACACCTCGATGACAGAACAAACTTGTGAAAGGGGACAATCTGAATGGAATCGAAGGGCGCATGTGGCTTGAGGGGGATAAGGGGAGGAGAAGTAGAAATTGGGTAGAAAAAGTATTTGAAATAGGTCATCCTATCGCCCTTATTATTTTCAATGCATTGATATGAGACACATGCAAGCTCAACATGTATGCTAGAATAAGTTATAGGAAGTCAGTATGAAAACACCACATATATACCAATCAAATAGAACTTTAGAGTCAGGTCTTACCCAGTTTGCTCTAGAAGACATAACGTGTTTGCTTCAGTCATCTCCAATCCATCAAGATGTTTCTCTCTCTGGGCTTGTTTAGTAGGCAGCAATCTTCCCTTCAGTGTTTGATACAATCATCTCCAATCTTCCATCAAAAGTGATGATCAATCCAAAACTTCAAGACCATCCATGCATCGCAACTATCCACACTTCAACAATCGGTCTTCCAATCCCATAATTAGCCCCACTTCTGGTTTGGCTTGAAAAAGGCTTTGTGAATATAGTGCACACATCCTCTTCCCCTCAATCTCGAACACTGGCCAGCAGCGGCATCAAAAACTTTAGTAGCAGCATCTTCCAAAAAGCATTTGCCCCCTCAATTTCGAACACTGATCTACCTCAGCTTCCTCAAAAAAAAAAAAAAGAAAGCGTTCAGCAGCATTCCTCGCTCAACACCCGCACCATCAGTTACCTGAAAAAACAAAAAATCACAAACAATCTTTCCAAAAATCGTTAGCAAAGATCAGTGCCATTCTTCGATCTATCCCTCTCCCAAACCCCGCATCTCGCCCAAGGATCTGCAGATTTTTTCTTTCCCTCAAAAAGTCGAAGTTTGACACATCCAGCATGTTGTGTAATTTGCCATCTTGCATAAAAATTCAGTGCACGCAATCGTCAATCCTCGGACAGCATCATGTAGAATAGGAGCCATCTACTACCAGTAGCATACAACAATCAACCATTGTGGAGCCCTTTGTAGAATCATCAGCAAAACTCCAGATATATTGCATCAACCTCCTGCAAAATCACCAGCAACAATCAAGCGCCCTGGGATTCTTAGCGCATCAGCAACCTGCAGCATCTCTCAGACCTCCTTGCAGCAGCCAATTCTTGTTCCAGCAAAGCACATCAAAGCAGCCCCTACTTACAATCATCAGTACCACTCCTCAACAGACCCTTCACCCTTAGCACCTTTTTTTGCCCAAAAATCCGCTAAGTTGTTTCTCTCCCTCAATATATGCTCAACCCTGACCACCCCAGAACAATTCATAATAGCCGCAATTGGACTCGTTAAGTGATGTAGTCGCGCTGGTACCTGCCTAAGATCTTTCACCCACTTCACAACGTTCACCGAATCACATTCAAAAATCATCATTGGTAACGGGAATCCTTGATCGTGGATAATTGCCTGACAGACTCGGCTGATTGCTGCCATTTCTGCCGCATTTGAATCCATGCAGCCAATGCTGTCCGATAAGGTAAAAATCACACGCCCGACATCATCTCGAATCACTCCACCAATACCTGCTGGTCCCGGGTTTCCCATCGACGACCCATCTGTATTTATCTTCCACCAACCAAACCATGGCCTTTCCCAAACGAGCCTGCCTCGTGCCACCTTAGGCTGCCTACTACACTGTTGTAGCAGACCCAATGGAAAATTTTCTTCCATCCAGCTTACTCCAATGTCGATCCCATTCGCTTCCAATTTCCTCCACAGACAGACCCTCCACCTTATTTCCTCCATCACCTCCTTCATAACTATTTGTTGTCCTTTGAAAACCATTCCATTTCTAAACTTCCAAACAGCCCAAAAAATAGCCACACCAGTGAGAAACCAAACCTCCTTAAGCCCGCCCATGATTTTGGAGCCGAGCCACCATTGAATTAGATTCTCTACCTTCCCTGGTATAGCCCAACTCACTCCAAACCAAGCCACTCCATTATACCAAATTTCCCTTACAACCTTACATTGACAGAATAAGTGATCAACAGTCTCCAAATTATTTCCACAGCACGGGCAGCGTACCATATTATCCTGTAAGCAGCCTCTTCTTCCAAGCAGCTCTCGGACAGGCAGCACCTTATGGAAAATTTTCCACACCAACAGTTTAGCTTTCATTGGACAGTGAATCTTCCATAAGCAACTCCACATCCATCTCCGTTCTGCAACCCCTGCCTCCTCCTTACGGTTCCAACATGCACTGGTCAAAAATCTTCCGTGATCATTCTTTGATGAAACAACTCTATCATCTACAAACCGACTGATAAAGAGCCCTGAAATGACCCCCATCAGGCCATCCCATATCCCGGATTCCCACCCAAATAATGGTCGCCTAAGTTGAACATCCCATTTCCAAACCAGCCCCTCCCACCTCCCGAATTCTGAAATATACCCATTTTTGTTAATGGCTAAGGCAAATATACGAGGGAATAACTCCTTCAACGGTCTGCCTTCACCCACCCAAATATCTTGCCAAAACCTAACTGTCTCTCCATTCCCCGTCTGGATATGAAATCCATCGCCACTACTTGCAACCCTTAAATCCTCCCAGGCCCGACTGATATTCCCCCAGACTGAACTTCCAAACACTTTTTCAGGAATCAACGGGGGCCTATTATTATAATACTTAGCGTCAATCACCTTCTTCCAAAGAGCGGACTCATTTCCAAACCTCCACCTCCATTTTAATAACAATGCACAATTGAATCTCTCAGTATCCCGAATATGAAGTCCCCCATCATCTTTATGACCACATATCAAATCCCAGCTTGCTGTGTGCAACTTCCTCACACCAGCACTCTCATTCAAAAAAAAAACGCCTTTTTAAAGCCTCCAAACGATCCGCCACCCCTCCTGGTACTTTGAAAATCGACAAAAAATATACCGGTAAGCTACTTAACACCGATTTTATCAAGCAAATCCGCCCTGCTTGGGAAAGCATTCTCCCCATCCAACCGGCTAATCTTTTTTCCACTTTATCTAAAATCGGTTGCCAAATACCCAAACCATTAATTCTACCCCCTATCGGAATACCCAGGTACTTTAATGGCCAATTCCCAACCTCACACCCGAATAGCTCCGCTGCCTCCATAACCACATCCTGGGCACAATTAATGCCAAGCAAGCTACACTTCCTGTAGTTGATTTTGAGTCCAGTAGCTAATGATAGACACTTCAATAACCTTTTTATGAGCAATATCTGATCGAACTCACCATCACAAAAGATGATTGTATCATCAGCGTATTGTAAATGAGTAACCACTGGACCGCCCTCCCCTGATTCAAGCCCCCTTAACAGCCCTTCTTCTGAAGCCCTTATCAACATTCTGTTCAACACTTCAGCGACCAAAACAAAGAGGTACGGGGACATCGGGTCTCCTTGACGCAAGCCTTTTTGGAGTTTAAAAAAGTTCGTTGGAGATCCATTTATTAGAACCGCAGCTGATGCGGATGTGATGCACTCCTTAGTCCAACGTATCCATTTATCCCCGAAATTCATTGCTTCCAAAATTCCAAAAAGAGCCGCCCATGAAACATTATCGTAGGCTTTTGCAAAGTCCAGCTTTAAGACGAAACCTCTTCTCCTTGCAATTTTAGTGGAATGAATGGTCTCTGCTGCTATAAGCACTCCGTCAAGAATCTGTCGGCCCTTCACGAATGCCATTTGAGACGTCCCCACCAGCCTGTCCAAGACCTCCTGTAGACGTCTAGCTAATACCTTGGCCACCATCTTGTATATACTTCCAACGAGTGAGATAGGTCGGAACTCCCCAAATTCAATAGGATTTTCCACCTTTGGGATGAGCGTAATGAAAGATCCACCAATCTCTCTCGGTAGCTTCCCATCCTTCACCAATCCACTAAATATTTCCATGATATCCCTCTTCACTATTTCCCAATACTTCTTAAAAAATCCTAAGTTGAAGCCGTCCGGACCAGGCGCTTTATTGCTCTCACAACTCCAGACCGCCGCCCGCACCTCATCCTCCAAAATATCCCTCGTCAGCCACTCCCTGTCCTGAACCTCCATCTTGGGCAGTCCTATATTCTCCACACTAAACACTTCCTCTGATTGTTTGGTGAACATGGCCTTATAGTGATGGAATGCCTTATCTTTGATTTCCCGCGGATCATCAATCCAGGCCCCGTCAACTCGAACAGCCCCAATGTGATTCCTTTTACGATTTATAGCCGTCACCGTATGAAAGAAACGAGTATTCATATCCCCTTCTTTTAACCATTTAAATCTGGACTTCTGCCACCACCTTCTTTCTTCAAACATCAAAACTTTCTTCAACTCCAATTTCTTATTCCGCCAATTGATCCTTACCTCCTCGGCCACCGACCCCCCCGCAAATGAATCCTCAATGTTCCTAATATCATCCAACAACTTGCTGATACGATCATCTAACCCTGCTGCACTATACCCTTCCCAGTTGCGAATCATATTTTTCAATCCCCTCAGCTTCCCAAACACCCCTCCGCCCCTCCCCGTACCCTCTACCCTCCACGCCTCGCCAACCAGGTCAGAAAAACCGTTCTCGGCCATCCAATAGCTAAAAAACCTAAATGGTTTTGGACCCCAGGATTTTTCTTCTACTTCCAATCTCACAGGGTAATGATCCGATAAAACAGAATCACACCTACTCTGGACAATTTCCCCCAGCACACTAAACCACCCAGGCGATATAAGGAACCTATCTAAATGGCTACATGCCCTCCCACCCCTACCAATCCAAGTAAATAACCCTGATTCCATCGGCATATCCACCAACCCCAACCTGTTAATCATCTCCATAAAATCCCTCATCGACCCCGGGTCCTCCGAAGCCCCTACCCTCTCACTCACACAACTAACCGCATTGAAATCCCCCACTAGACACCAAAGCTCCCCATTAAAGACGTTGAATTTCTGCACGAATAATTCCCAAAGCTCGGCCGTTTCTCTCCTATCATTCGGAGCATGAATGCTAATCAAGTTTACCTCCCCCTCAACACCCCTGATGCGACCCTTCACCCAGATAAAGTGATGAACTTGCTCCATTACACTCAGAGAAACCCCAGCCCCATCCCACACCACTAATAAACCGCCGGCATTACCCACTGCTGGCTGAACACAATATCCGCAACCCCTAGAACCCCATAGTCTATGGACTAAGCGCTCTTGAATATCCCCCATCTTTGTCTCTTGGAAACAAGCTACCAGTGGTTTATATTTTTTCAACAATCGAACCACAGCCCTGCGACGAATCCCCCCATTCAACCCTCTCAAATTGCAAGTTAAAATCCGCATTATAAGAGTTTGATCCCCAATGTACCCACCCTCCAGCCTAACCCTCAACCAGTTCCTCCCGAATTCTTTTAATCATCTCAACTCGCCCTACAGTTTGCCCAGACCTAATTTTTCCGCAAGTTCGAGGATCTTCTCCGCTTCGGACGAATCGAGTAACTTTATCCCTCCATTCACCCTGATTGTTGAAAATTGAAGTTTTGCGAACTCTTCCTCCCCCACTGATGAATTATACTGTCGGCAGATACGCCCCTTGTGTCCCCTTCCGCCAGCTTTCCTCCCTCGTTTCTTCCCCCCTCGCCCTGAGCCCTTTCTCCCTGCCATGACCTTGGCCAAAGCTTCCTTAACCAATCGGAATTCCTCAACCTCATCAGAGCCCGGCCAACCAGTCGCAGGGCATTCCACCTCCTGGTTTAAGCCATCTACCTCCACCTCATCGGATGTTTGTCCTTCTTTACCAGCACTCTCCAATATGGACGACTCATCCATCGCCACACACCTACCGGACCCCTCGGCATCTCTCACCCCCGCCGAACTCGTTCGTTCTAATCGAATGTCGGGGAAGTTTCTACCGACCTTCTCATTGTCCTTTATGCTCTTTACCCCACTTCGATTTGGGTTATAAAATGAGTCCAGCAAATTTTCCTCTCTTGACTCTGTCATATCTGGGCTTCCACCTACTTGGCCCACCTCAACTCTTGATAGCCCAGCACTTGACGGGCCACATCCCAAATCCTCATTAGGCCCCAAATCCCCAACCTCCACCTCCCTACTAACTACAATAGCCTTTACCCCAACTCCCTGCGCCTCCCCCTCCTCTCGAGCCTCTCGCTTTTCTGTAGTGTATGTAGCCGTCCCTTGGGACTCTTGAACATCCCTTGCATTGGTTATCTCAATTGTGTCCTCTTCCATAATTACTGATTGCAGTCCCCCTGGCACGGCAACTTTAGTCCGCTCCACTTCCCCACAGACCATGCTCCTGGACCCCCCTGCCACCTCCATCTCCGGCAACCCTGTTGTCTGCGCTAGCCTTTCCTCCCCCCTCTCCACTTCCGACTGCCGGATATCCTTGTCGTCGATCGGTACTACGACAGGTACGCAAAAATTTGCCACCAGTCGAATCGATGTTGAGACATCGCAAACTTGGATCTCCTTCATTGAGGGCATTAACCCTACATCCTCCAGTGCCACCAAGAGTCTGGCCCTATCCAGCCTTTTTTTCTCCTTCGTTTCCCGATCAATGTTGATCACCTTTCCCCATCCTTTCACAATTCGGTGGAAATTCGCATCGCTCCATGCGTCGAACGGCAGTCCAAAAACGTATACCCATACTAAAACTTTCCGGACCAGAGCTCCTTGATCCCATTGTCTTTTCCATGCAATCAGTTGTCTGTCACTTTGATCAATTAGAAACTTATCCCTTGGCTTGCTGGAGTCAAATTCAAGAACCACCATATGTCCCCCCCCATAAACTATCTCTTTGCACTCCTGGTACGTACCGTACACCCATTCCTGAAATTCGGTTAAATTCTCCAATTGCTTTATTTCGACGATTGCCGATCGATGAAGCCTCTCTTCATCTTCCTTAACCACATCTAGTTTAACCAGCCCGGAGCTCCTTTCCTTCCAATCTACAGCTTTCCATACCCCCTTCCCTTTAGTTACCTCAGCATATGTACGCTCGTCTCGCCATGCAGATAAACTGTGCTTTGGCTTTCCTTCGAGCTTCTCGTCAAACTGTGTTGATCGACTCTGACTTCTCTGACTGCTGCTCCTGCTATGCATTCTAGCTCCGTTGTGAATCTTTCTACTGGGAGAAGCCCAATTCGCCCTAAGAATTTTCCCCATCCAGGACTTCCCATTCATTTCCTGAATCACCTCCACAGCCTCATCTCTTGTGTGAAACCTAAAAAATCCAAACTTAAAACCCTTTTCCGGCCAGACTCTTGCCGGAATAAACCAGTTGCACACTTTTGCCACCTTTTCAATGTTTCCAATCAACTCTCGTACGCTTGAACCAACCGGGATATTGCCAACAAAAACCCCAACCAGATTTTTCCGCCCGCTTAGTCCGCCATCCAAGCCAGCTCTCCTTCCTGTATTGAAACTAGATTGAACTCCATTGCCTCCAGCGCCTGGTCCACCCGGAAAACCTCTCTGCATCCTCGCCATCCGAGAGGGTGAAAACCCTAAACCCTAAACCCTTCACATCATTCTATACCTCTTCATACATCCTTCTATTTTTTTCCTCTCAATTATGGAGCCGAACTCTCATGAAGCTTCAAACTCACAAAATGCTTACACATTTCCAAGTTTTATGAGCATGCTTGGAGGTTCAGAATATTCACAAACACCGTCAAATGTGAATATGCCTTACAATTATCAAGTACACATACTTCCATTCCTCCAAGATTTTATCTACCGCTGCAATATCCCATTCCACCAAATTTTTATCCTCAAAACTTTCAAAGGGTGGAGGTTCATCACATCCTACCAACTTCATGCCAAATACAAGTACGATGGAGACTCCCCAATTTTGCGCACAAGTTGCCGATGAAGAAAACGATGTCCAGCTCATTGCTCCACCAAGAGAACAAAAAAAGACGTGGAGTGCAGGAGAAGATGAATTACTTATTAGTGCATGGATCAACACAAGTAAGGATGCAATAACAGGCACAGATCAAAGGGCAAAAGCATATTGGCAGCGAATTTCAACGTACTACAATGAGAACAAACAAGATGAACAAGTAAGTCGAAATTCATGTCAATGCAGATTTCGTTGGCAAAAACTAAGTGCAGCGGTCTCAAAGTTCGTCGGCTGCTATGAGCAAGCAACCCAACAAATAAGAAGTGGCCAATCCAGCACAGACGTTTACAATAATGCCAAGAGAATATATCATAGTGATCAAGGAAAGGAGTTCAAACTAGAGCATGCATGGCATTTACTGAAAGTCGAAGTAAAATGGATGAAAACTTATTGTGAAGCTCCTGACAACAGTGGTAGTAGTTCAAAGAGATCGCGAACAAATGAAGCCGGTGGATACATGTCTAATTCAAATCCACAAACACCACAAAGTGGCAGTATTGGTGAGAACGGAACCCCACTGAGTCGTCCACCTGGAGTGAAAGCTTGTAAGAAAAACAAAGGAAAACAGGGATGGAAGAGTAATTCAAAATCCATATCTGATGATGCTACGAACAGTTCTCAAATGCAAAAGATGCAGCTCTTGCCGAATTAAAGACACTCCATGATGCGAGATTGCAACAAAAGGAAAAACATGTGTCTATGGCATACAAGACTGCACAAATGAATTTACTACAAACGCTAGTGGCAAAAGGAAACAATATTAATGAAGTTGAAAAGGCTTTAAGAGAAAAGCTTATGGCAGAACTCTTAATGTAGTGTGTGTTTTTAAAATGTCTATTGTTTGTAGTACTTTAATTTATGTTCTTATGTTGTATTATTTTCTTATAAGATGTACTATGTTGTGTTTTATTTATGAAATTATGTATCATCATTGGGAAAATAGTTGTTAGGAAAATAGCCGTTGAAAAAGCTAAAGAGACAATTTAAATTTTTAAATGAATTAATTTAAAACAAAGAAAAAAGAAAAGAGAAAAAAAAGGAAAAACAAAAAAGAAAAATGAAAAACAAAAAAAAAGAAAAAGGAAAACAAAAGAAAAAAGGAAAACGAAAAAGAAAAAAGAAAAAAAAATAAAATATGCCGGGCACCATGTGCCTGGTGCCCGGCAGAGCAATCGCCACGTCAGCATTTTGCTGACGTGGCGGGGGCAGGGGCGAGCTAAAAATTAAATGCTCGCCCCGTCGCAATTGTCCTTAATCCACTGCCACGTCTGTTATTAAAAGGGGTTTGAGAATTGAGATGATTTGTCCTAGAGGATGGATTGGAATAATTCAAAAATTGGGGACTATTTGAGAAATTTTTCAAAATTACGGGATTATTTGGATTTTTTTTTTTCCAGAAATGATGTATATGATTGAAAGATAAATAAATTTATATGTGAAAGAATATATAGAGAATATTCTTTTGAGTTTGAGTTTAGTGTAAATGATTGGAGATGAATTACTATTTGACTTGACATTTACTGTAAAATGAGTTTGAGTATAGTATTGACTATTGGAGATAGTTATACTATAGACACGCATGTGTATATGTATAGTTGCCTGGTTAGTATTTGTTAACACCCAAAAGTTATTAAAGCCCATCATTTTTCGGCCCAATAACTAAAGTAGTTGGCCCAGTCCACAAGTAAATCCGGATGAAGACGATCGCAAGGGATAGAGAAGGCAGCGTTCAGAAGGAGCCTTGGAGAGGATTACGGAGTCATCAAAGCTGGGCGCCATCAGAGGAGAGAATCGTGGAAACGTTACAAGGTGTTACAACTTAAGGAGGCTGGTGTCATTCCCTATAAATATTTTGAAGCGGCATCACAAGAGGGAGGCCAACACCTCTCAAAGAGAATCCGCACTTTTAATATTTTACTTTCTGCAATTCCTTATGTTTATTTATCGCTTTCCGTAGTTTTTGATTATTTATTTCGCACTTCAAATTCCTTTACAGCTTTATTTTATTCCTGTAATTTCCATTCTGCAAATCTTGTAATCCTTCTTGGTTCATGAATCAAAGAGAGGTTTTACTCCTTCAAAAATTTCTTCGTTAACAAATTGGCACGCCCAGTGGGACGCGAAGTGGAAACCATATCCGCTTGGAAGTGTATGTAACTTAGATCTGGACGAGTAGTGAGGGATTTAACACAAAGATTTGGAGAAATGTCGCTACATGAAGAAACTCCAGTAAGAACACCGTATGAGAACGTCGATAATACGGCGACTACCTCCCAACCACCGCAGGGGATGATGCAAGTCCCAACCTTTTCGGAACAAATACGGCTATCGATGATTGAATCGATGGCTGAATTCATGCCTTTACTTACGAGGCACCTTATGGATGTATTGCGGCCAGCCATGGCCGATCAAACTGATAAAATCTGTGGATCCCTGCGTACTCAGCAGGAAGGGTCCTCAAGTGGCATGACTATGCCAGCAAACATTACAGGTCCGGGGCTGTATGGTGGCCAAAGGACTTGGGGGACAACACTCAGCCAGCTGCCATTGTTATCTGAATCCACAGGGCTGGCCAGTCTGCCTCCATTTCCATATGCTTCCACTCATGCGGCACCTATGCAGAACTTTGGATATGCGGCATCTCCCATGCCGACCTATCCTGCGTCAAGTTATTTGATGCCAAATACTGGATTGAGCTACACAGCGATCCCTGGGGTACCACGCCATGTGACGACGCCTCACACACCATTTGGAGTGGCAGCATCACCACATGCCAATATCTACACACCAGCCGCCAATCCACTATATCAAGTGGCGACTCAAGGTGGCCCAGCCGCCATCCCACAAATTCATATGGCGGCACCTCAGGCCGCCATACCTGCTCAACAGATGGCGGCCCATCCTGCCACCATCCCTACCCACCAGGTGGCGGCGCCTCAAGCCGCCATGGCGGCTCATACTCCTCAGGCCACGATGCCTCATCAGGACGCGATGCCTCCTCAGGCCGCGGTGCCTCCTCAGGCTGCGATGCCTCCTCAAGCCGCGATGCCTCCCACACAGGCACCAGTGGTATCACCCGAGGTGTTAGCAGATATGATACAACAACACTTTGGGATTCAGCTAAGGCCGATGGAACGGTCCACATACAAGAAGCCATACCCTGATTGGGTAGACACCATGCAGCCATATCCCAGGGGCTTCAAAATGCCCGAGTTTACTACATTCTCCGGGGACGACGACAAGTCCACCATGGAACATGTGGGCAGATTCACAGCCCAATGTGGCGAGGCAGCAGCCAATGATTGGCTGAAGCTAAGGTTGTTCAGTTCATCCCTAACTGGACCTGCCTTCGCATGGTTTGCTTCTCTGCGGCCTAACTCCATACAAAACTGGGCCGAGATTGAGCGAGCGTTCCACGACAGATTCTATACCCCTCTGTCACAGGTTAGTCTTGCAGATCTTACTAGTGCTAAACAGTTTACCGATGAGACGGCAAACACTTTCGTTAACAGATTGCAGCGGCTTAAGGGTCGATGTACTATAGTAGTCCCTGATAGGGAGATAGCCAATATTGCAGTGGCGAATATGTTGCCAAAACTAAAAAAACGTTTAATTGTGCAAGATTCCACTAATCTTGCCCAGCTGGCCGAGAAAGCGGCCCGCTTGGAAAAGTTCCTTGAGGAACAAGATGAGAAGCGTCTACCAACACACGAGACTTCTTTTGAGAAATTAAAACATGATTAAAAGGAAGACGAACTAAGGGTGGTGACCAATGCAATAACCTTGGGTGGTAAAAACCCTGGATAGTAGCCAAGGAACGCCATCAACAGCGGCCTTGGAGGCCGAATAGTTGCTAGTTGAGGCTGGTGCTTGGGCATGAGATGATGGCGCCCGAGGACTAGGGCGGCCCTGGACTTGGCGGCTGGAGAAGAGACTGGAGGCTGAGGATGGGTATGGCGGCGCTCAACTCCGAGGCTAGCGGCCGGCATGCTGGCGGCAGGCTGGATGGCTGGCGGCCGAGGCAAGGCTGGCGGCCGGGCAATGCTGGCGGCTGGGCGATGCTGGCGGCCGGGCGATGCTGGCAGCCGGAGCGCGAGGCTGGCGACACTCAACCGAGGCTAGCGGCCGGCATGTTGGCGGTAGGTTGGATGGCTGGCGGCCAAGGCGAGGCTGGCGGCCGGGCAAGGCTGGCGGCCGGGCAATGCTGGCGGCTGGGCGATGCTGGCGGCCGAAGCGCGGCGACACTCAACCGAGGCTGGCGGGCGGCATGCTGGCGGCAGGTTGGATGGCTGGCGGCCAAGGCGAGGCTGGCGGCCTGGCGAGGCTGGCGGCCGGGCAATGCTGGCGGCCGGGTTGGTGGCTGGGCGATGCTGGCAGCCGGGCAATGCTGGCGGCCGGAGCGCGAGGCTGGCGACACTCAACCGAGGCTGGCGGTCGGCATGCTGGCGGCAGGCTGGATGGCTGGCGGCCGGGCAATGCTGGCGGCCGGGCAATGCTGGCGGCGGGGCAATGCTGGCGGCTGGGCATGCTGGCGGCTGGCGACACTCAACCGAGGCTGGCGGCGCAAGGTTCATTGGCAGCGCTCCACAATCGATGGCGGCGATCCAAGACTAGGAAGAGCACTCGTGGGCTGGTGGCGCTCGACCAGTTGACGGCCCAGGGATGGCGGCGCTCGGCAGAGATGAGGCTGGCGGTGTCTCACGACGAGGGCGATGGCGGCCCGTGGAGAGTTGGTGGCGGACGAAGACGATGGTGGCCCGGTAGCTCCTCGCGATGGCGGCGTCAAAAAATATTGGCGGCCTATTTTTTTTTTTAAAAAAAATCCCTTTGAGTGATTTGCACGGTTTCTCAATTTCGAGTTGCCGACGGCGGCATTATCAAAATATATGCGCATTTCAGTCTCAGTTTCATCGACCGAAAGCGCAAGGGGGGCATCTGTTAACACCCAAAAGTTATTAAAGCCCATCATTTTTCGGCCCAATAACTAAAGTAGTTGGCCCAGTCCACAAGTAAATCCGGATGAAGACGATCGCAAGGGATAGAGAAGGCAGCGTTCAGAAGGAGCCTTGGAGAGGATTACGGAGTCATCAAAGCTGGGCGCCATCAGAGGAGAGAATCGTGGAAACGTTACAAGGTGTTACAACTTAAGGAGGCTGGTGTCATTCCCTATAAATATTTTGAAGCGGCATAACAAGAGGGAGGCCAACACCTCTCAAAGAGAATCCGCACTTTTAATATTTTACTTTCTGCAATTCCTTATGTTTATTTATCGCTTTCCGTAGTTTTTGATTATATATTTCGCACTTCAAATTCCTTTACAGCTTTATTTTATTCCTGTAATTTTCATTCTGCAAATCTTGTAATCCTTCTTGGTTCATGAATCAAAGAGAGGTTTTACTCCTTCAAAAATTTCTTGGTTAACAGTATTTAGAAATTTCTCCGTGTATTCGTTGGACTCTGACCTGACCTCACACCTTTCATCACACAAAATGCGCGCCACAGAATCTCTATATATTTTACCACTTCCCGCCTTCCGTCATACCCCTCGCCCTGTTCCTCCTTTTCTACCACAAAATTCATTATTTCTGGTTCAAATGGCGGCGCCTCCGCGGCGATTGCTGCTTTTCTGGTTTTCTCTAGCTCTTGGATTTGCTGTGGAGACGGTCCGCGCGCAGAATACACCTAATGCTAATGGTACCACCGATCCTGACGAAGGTGCGGTAATTTATTTAAATTTTTTTTTTTTCCCGATTTGGACAGATTTTCTATCGGTATTGCGTGCATAGTTTTTGGGGAGAGTATCGATCAGCTTACTCTGGACGGCATCTTTCTTTCTTTCTTTCTTTCTTCTGCTTTTTTAATCAATCCATGATCTCATTCTACAATTTTTCAGAAATTGGAAATATCGTGTCCTCGTTTGGGTGCATGTGTAATATCTGGAATATGCTGCTTGGGATTGGGAATGAAAATTTAAATAACCGACCGCTGTACACGACAATTCTTGTGTTCCGTTTATACATACTTCTACTATTGTTGATTTCCTTCCGAATAATTTGATCAATAGAACTACAAGGAGTTTTGAATAGTTTTATTGGAAGGGAATAATATTCCTTCTTTGGGTCGAGTCATCTATACAAACAAGTACTACTATATTTCTCTATGCAGTGGTTTTCCTTGCAATAGTCTTTCTCATGGTGGTTTTTATTCAATCTACAGCAAGAGCTTTGAACACTATATTTGCACAGTGGGGAATTTCAGCCACGAAACAATGGAACATCAGCGGGGAATTATGCTCGGGTGCTGCTATTGACAAAACTGAAATTACAAACATAAATCCTGGCATTAAATGCAATTGCAGCTTCGGAAATGGCACAACGTGCCGCATTACTGCTCTGTAAGCGATCATACCAATCACTTACATTCTAACAGGACATGCGAGAAATATTGGCAGAAATTTTTACTTCCTTACATTCTAATGCCGTTTTTAGCAATTCCGATCCTGTTTACGTATGTTTAATGTTTTCTACTTATGTTGGACTCTATTTTGTTATTACCAGTGGTATAGTATTGAGTATTTTGACTCTTAAATTTATATTGGTTGCTCTTATGTGGTTCCCTATAATTTGCAAACACCAAAGCATTAATTTTTTCTCTCATCTGTTACAGAAATGTGGCTCAAAATAATTTGACAGGACCACTTTCTCCTTCCATCGGCAACCTTACTCGGCTGAAGTTCTTGTATGTTGTCTTTTAATTTCCTTTCTTGCTTTCCCGGTTTTCACACTTGTAGTATAAATTGATTCTCAACAAATCCTGTTTGCTTGGGGAAACAATATGGGTGATTTTTTTTTTTTGTGGTTAGGAACATTTCATTGAATGCATTATCTGGGGCAGTTCCTAGGGAACTTGGAAAGCTGACAGATTTAATAACACTGTGAGTCTTTATATTTTGATAAATGAGCATGTATCCACCAAGATCGTCCTCAAGCTTGTCTCAAGAGTATAAATTTGCAATAATGTACTCTTAAAACACGATCATGGAAATTGGAATTTTCTTCATGTAGCAATACTAAAATTGGATTTTAATCTTATTTATGTATTAATTAATTGCTTATGTGCAGGGATTTTGGCATAAACAATTTCTCTGGGCCTTTACCACCAGATATAGGAACTCTACCAAAATTAGAATTCATGTAAGTCCTTTTTTTTTTTTTTTTTGGGGGGGGGGGGGGGGGGGGGGGTGAGTAGAAGTATTTAGTTATTTACATCTTATATTACTTAATTTAATAATTATTTATTCATTAAATTTGTTTGATAATTATAATGCAATGACTTAATAATTAATTAATATTGTTTGAATGATAGAGGGAAACGAGTTTAAGTATTGATTCATAATTAAATCTAATTTAATTTTTATTTAAAAAAAAACTAAGAATAGTTTTAAAGTTCTAATATATAATAACTTTAATACTCATTTTATCTATATACTAATATTATCCCCACCCGAATGGGCCGGGATGATATGTGATAGCGATAGATATAATATAGTTCGCATAAGATGATAGTAAAATATTGAAATATACTCCCTCCGTTTCTTTAGGTTTGCAATTCATAGTTTTTGCATTGTTCACACTTTAACTCTGTTTCAAATTCTTATAATAGTTATGAAAGAAAAAATATAGTCAAGTGAGATCGTGTTAGATTCATCTAAACTTGTAGTTTTAGAATATCAACTTTCTAGAATTTTTTATTGTACACAATTTAAGTTATTAATCGTTGAAAATGTGTATCGGCATACGTGTCTGTGTTAAATAGTGCAAACCTAAAAACGGAGGTAGTAATATTGATCAGTTGACAAATACAAAATAACACACACAAACGTGCTTGAAATTTGTATCAAATAATTGTTATTCGCCAAAATATTTTGCGAGCAATTATATATATAACTAATTCACCAACAATTAACAGAAGAAATATTTGTTCAAATCCAGATTAATAACCCCAATAGTTTAAACAATAATGCATTATTTAAATATAAAAATATATATATATATAATATTCATCCAATATTTGACCCAAATAATGTATTTAAGTTATGAAAAATTACGCTATTACACAAATTAATTATTATACTGTATTATTGATAATATTATTTTTTAGAGGTAGATAATTAAATTAAATATAAACATTGTTTACATTTATAAAATTATGTACATAAGTTTTTTAAACAATGTATACAATATTTAGTAATTTACAATTTAATTCAAATTTTCAGAAAAAAGATTATAATCAATCAAAAAAATAGTAAATAAAATCACAATTATTTTTTTTAAAAAAAACTTAGATCATTGATTAAATCAATTTTTTTCTTTAAAGTTATGCATAATTTTATGCATACCTTCAGTATTGATAATTTAACTCAATTGATATGAAACAAATAAAATATTTAACTAAAAAATATTTTAAAAAATAAATTAATTATATTACATAATATAATAGACAATATTTATTACTCAATAAGATTAATTGCTAAAATATTAAAATTTATTAAAAATGGAGCATAAATATTTTTCACGAACAACTTTCACATTATTTTTAATTAAATTATAATTTAAAAATATTTTATATATGCATTTAATTTAATAAAAACAATTAATTTGCATTATTATATTTTCTACCATGAATATGTATATTTTTATATCTAATATTTTATTAAAATGTATTTTTTGAAGTCATTTTTCATGAGTTCTTTCAAGGCCCAATAGTAATTAAATATAAAAGGAAAGTTTTTAGGCATTATTTATAACATCAATAGATTTAATATTTTATAGATAGATTTATAATTCAGTGATTAGGTCATCTCCAACCCAAAAATTCCATATTTGTCTCTACATCAATAGAATATCTAATTTTGATTCCATTACTATCCATATAATATTTCATTATCAATTAATTTTTAATACATTTTTTTATATATATAATATTTAATTTAAATTTTAAAATATTAAAAAAATATTAAAACACAACAAATTAATTTATATTAAAATAAAAAATAAAAAAGTTCTACAATAAATTTTAAAAAACCAACTCAAAAAAGTACAAAGAATCTACAGTAAAGAAATAATGCAAAAAAAAGAAAAGAAGATATGCACGGAAACAACCCAAAGAAGAAAAGAAAAAATTAAAAATAATAATAAGTGCCGATTGCAGGGTGAACAGTCCCTGCAACCTTTTCCGTTCAACTTTAGAAAAACACAAAAAATGGCAATGACATTTGCATTTTCTATGGCACCGTTGGAGCCGACGCTCCTTTAAAAATCCCGTCTCCCCACTACAAGAATACGCATTATAGCGACCACCAAAAGCAGTCGCGAAGGGGCTGGAATGGCTTAGAAAAGCAGCTCGAGACCGCACTTGCGACCTCAGGGATGAGGTCACCATAGGCCAAGTTAGTATTTGAACGGTGACCACGGGATTTGGTGTCGCAGGCATTGGCAACCTCTCTGGCAGCCGCTATGCGGCCGCCAAACTCCCACCGTTAACCAGGGTTAACCTTTCTTCGGCGACTCCTTTAGCGACTGCATATGCGGTCGCTAGATCTGGAACTGGTCACCAGGCTATTCTGTAATGGTCGGCAAAGGAGGAGGGTGATAAATGGTGAATTGGGCCGTATAAACTCCAATTACAGTGGAGATTGGGCACGAAGAAACCTTAACTTAGCGACAGTGCTGCGGTCGCTATATGCGGTCGCGAACTCCGACCCTAGGCTTTCGGTCGCTATACGCGGTCGCAATAGTCGAAATTTCTTGTAGTGCCCGCAAAAATGGAGTAGGCATTGGAGAAGCTTTAATGATTGTGCGCCACCCCCGCAGGCAGCAGAAATAAAACTAGAAAGGGTCTTTGGGGCCATATATCTATCCCCGACTCCAAGTTTAGCAATGTGTTTTGTAATTTCTTTGATTGCAATAATTTTATAAAGTTATAATTTATACTTTGTGATTTTTAATATTTTAGTAATTAGATATTTTCATTGTTGAAAGTTTATTTTAAAATTATATTTTTTGATTTTTTAAATTGATAGAATTGTGTAAAGGATTAATTTGTATGGTTATGATTATTTGTGCGGTGATATTTAGAATGAAATTAAAACACATGGTTGTAAATTCAAAGTTTTACTTTTTTTTAAATAATATCTGGAAGAATATTTTAAATTAACTAATGAAAATGGTCACCCTAACTCGGTTATTAGTATAATATTGTCCGCTTGGGGCCAAACTTGCACGGTTTTGTCTTTGGGCTCCTCCCAAAAAGCTTCATACTAATGGAGTTAGGTGGACAGATATATGCAAGTATTTCTTAACTTATTGGGTTTGTACCCCAACAATTTTTACTTTGATTGTTTTGGTAATTTGTGTAGTATGAACTCTTACCCTCTATAAATAAAAATGCCTCATTTACCCAAAAAAATATAATTTTATTTTTTCATTATTTAATTTAATGTGTTGAAAAAAAAAATGAAATGATAGCCGGAAGGAGTTTTTTATTTTATTTTATATTATTTTACTATTTTTAAAAATAAACTCGAGGGTTGAAACTTCTGTGGTTCGGCAGAAATACTCTATGCCTATTGCCTTGTTTATCTTGATTTAGCCCCTTTCAGAAGCAGCGGATTTGATTTTGGCAGTGTAAAATATTTATTTTTTGTTTTGACAGATACTTTGATAGTGCTGGAGTCAAAGGTCCAATACCTCAAACATTTGCTAGTCTACAGAGCTTGCATGTTTTGTAAGGGCACGGGCAATAAATGAACATGAAAAAATAATACTTCATAAAGCTTTGCTTTCTTTAAACCTAAATGTCGTAATCGCTTGATTGTTTCACTTTCAGCTGGGCATCAGACAATCAGCTCACAGGTCCCATACCCGACTTCATAGGAGATTGGTCAAACCTCGTTACACTGTGAGAAAAATAAATTTCTAGGTGTTAATGAGGCATGAGATTATATCTTTCCCCAAAAGTTTCCAAAGGAATATTGCGCCAACAATGTTGAATGATAACTCAAACATTTTCTTTGTTCCTTCGTCCTTTCTCTCATCATCAATTTTCTGAACATGTTTACAGGGCAATGCAAGGAAATTCCTTTCAGGGTTCAATACCACAATCTTTCTCTAATTTGACCCTTTTGAGAGATTTGTAAGAGTCATCATTCTGTCTAAAATGGTGCATGCATATTCATGTATAACATCATTTGCTTTGTTGTTGCAGAAGCTAATATTTTCATTCAAATATGTCCAGGAGAATAAGTGATCTATCTAATGGGAGCTCTTCACTGGACTTCCTCACCAATCTTTTTGTAAATCTGAAAACCTTGTAAGAATATTAACATAGCTTGTGCTTTTACTGTTTTTTAACTTTTTATTTTTGGCAAGTTCTAACCATGACATTTTATTTTTCTTTCTTTACGGTGGAGGCAGAGTTTTACGGAACAATAAGATTTCTGGTCCCATACCTTCATTTTTTGGTGCTTTCCACAGTATGACACTGCTGTAAGTATTCTGGTCTTGGTTGTAGCTCAACATATTTTAGCCTTGAGAACACTAAAAACCAAACCAAACCAAACCGAGTTACTATATCTGAACCTTTTGTATCTCTTTTTAGTTCATTTATATTCTTTCTACATTGCATAACCCCACATATATGATAATTTTATGTTTCAGGGATTTGAGCTTCAACAATTTGACGGGAAAGATTCCAGATGCACTTTTCACTCTAAGTTTTCTCACAGACTTGTAAGTTACCATGAACTACTGATGACTGGCAGTTCTGGTTCTCATAACCCATCTCCTGCTCGTGACCTGGCCAGACAGTTTAATGACAGCATTGTTTTATATGTCGTTCAATTTTCAGGTACCTAGGTAATAACAACTTAACCGGGACACTGCCACCCGTGAAGAGTCCAAATCTTCAAAATATGTGAGTGTAATTGCGTACATTAGTGTTAGAGTTTTTTAGTGAAAATTTATAGATAGGAAAGTATATACTATAGACAAAAGAAATACTCCTATTTGGAATTGTTTAAGGCACAGTAGTATTCATTAGCAAGCCATTGTAAATGCGCAATGAGATTCGAATATTTTCTGCAGAGATTTGTCATACAATGAGTTATCGGGAACACTTCCAAAGTGGTTTAACGGCACGAACTTAATGTATGATCAAATAAATTCCATTACGTTGTGTTTTGCTTTCTAGCTACTGTTTGATATATATTTGTATTTTACCAAACTAACCTGTTAGTACTAGTATCAATTAGTAGTATCTGTTTTCTGGATGCAGTAATGTGGTTTCAAACAACCTCATCATTGACAATTCTAGTGGCAGGTAACCTTTATATGAGTAAATCATACAATGCCAAATTCAACAGAATTTGCGCCTTATATTGGTTTATAGTTAAATGGTTCGTTCCTTTTGGTTGTAAATTTATATGTTTTTTTCAGTTATTCATTCAAATCATGACCACCAAACCAAATCTTTTGTGTTCAGTGCTTTCACTTCTGGATTGAATTGTCTTCAGAGGAATTTTCCCTGCTACCGCGAATCTCCTAGATGTGAGTGATTCAAATCTATTACAATCTCTTCAACCATAATTAATAAATACAAGTAGTATTCCATAAGCTATATATGTGTGTGTTAATGCTGACATGTTCTCTGATTGGGGAATTCAAATATTTCCTAACACTAAATTACTAAAACATTTTATCAATCTAATAAAATGCTTATTTTTAACATAAAAAACACACAATATTAACTTTTGTATTAATTAAAGCATGCCAAAGAATAAACAAATTAAATTAGATCAGGTATACGATAGCACGCATGTTAATAAATTGACTTAGATTTTCCATATTGTTAATAAAATTAACAAATATTCGTATTGTTAAGAAGATTAAGAAATTAACAAATATTCGTATTGAGATGGACCGGCCTTCATTGGGCCATTTTGTGGACAATTTGGAGAGGTCGAAATGCCGTAGCCATGAGAGGAGAGGTCGTCGATTTGATGGGAGCCGTGAAGGAGGCGCGATGGCTGGGGGACTGTTTCTCTCGTGGTTTTAGGAAACCCAGGAGTGTGTCCCCTAGGTGGGTCTCGTGGAACCCATTGGGGGCGTGTGGCCATTTTCTGCATGTGGATGATAGCTCGTTGGGAAATCCGGGTCCGGCCGGATTCGGAGGTGTTATTAGGGATGCGGACGGTAGATGGATTGAGGGTTTCGTGGGGTCTATTGGAGTTGCTTCCAATCTCGTTGCGGAGTTACATGGGATCATGAATGGCCTACAACGTCTTCTGGTGTTAGGTATTGAGGAAGTCATTTGTTATTCTGACTCCATCGAAGCTTTACGTATTAATCAACATGGGACGAGTGAGGACCATTGGTTACGGCCTCTGTATTGTCGTATTGCAGATCTTATCACCCAGCTTCCGAGGATCCATTGGTTTCATCTCTTTCGTGAAGGGAATATGGTTGCTGGTTCTTTGGCCAAGTTAGGTGCGAGGATGGAAGAATTCTTCACCACTTGGGCGTTTCCTCCTGACGAGGCGGTTCCGGCTTTAGCAATTGATAGGGCGGGCGTTTGGCTCCCGCGGTTTTGCGTTTTGTTTTTTCTGGTTTTTTGCTTTGTCTCCCTTCTCCCTCCTTCTGTAGTTTCTTTTAGCTTTGGACCCATTCTTTGCCGGCGTTAGGCGTCATGTTCACCAAAAAAAAAGAAGATTAAGAAAACAACTTATATCGTTAAAAAAATTTATAAGGGCCCGTTTGGATTGACTTTTGAAAAAAGTAGAAACCAAAAGTAGAAGCAGAAGTGAAAGCCAAAAGCAAAAGCATGCAACTTTTGTGTTTGGATGGAATGTTTAAAAAATAGCTTTTTTTCAAAAGTGTGTTTTGGATGTGTAAAAGTGAAAAGTACTTTTGAAATTTGTAAATTGCCAAAAACGATATGCTACTTATATAGGATAATATATATTTATAGTGTAATTTAAATAAATTAGTAGGAGCATCTATGACTCTGCATACATAATTAATTTGGTGCTTTTGGCTTCTGCTTTTCGAAGAAACGCCCCTGGGCTGCTTCTCCCAGAAGCACTTTTGCAGCTTTTCGATGTGCTTTTGCTTTTTTTAAAAAGCCAAAACAAACACTATTTTTCATCAAAAGTGCTTTTGGCAGAAGCAAAAGCCAAAAGTACCTCAAAAAAAGCCATTCCAAACGCCCCCTAAATTTTTATATTGTTAAACAAATTAACAATAAAAATGGGGATTGAGACTTAGCCCAAGTGGTTAAGCTCCTGACTCAACCTTCAGTTGAGGGTTCGATTCCCACGGCCCTATCCCTCCACTTTGGGCCTGTTTGGGAATTAATTGTTAGCTATTAACTGATTATGTGAATAATTTGAGTAATAAATTAGTTAAAATTAGCTATTTGGCAGTTTTGTGGCAAATTTTTTTGCCTAGAATAAGCTAATTTCAAAATGCTGCTAATTGCACCGGTTTCAAAAAGAGCTAATTGAACACTATTTAATTTATTAAGCTAATTTAGGTTAAATTGACTAGAATAAGCTAATTTCATTTAGCTTATTTGCCAAACATGGCCTTTGTCCCTTTTGCAATTGTGTGGCATGAATTCCCACCATTTTTCTAGTCATTACAGCCAAAAAAAAAAATTAACAATAAATACACATAATTTTCATGCCAAAACAAAATACTCCTATCAAACAAAAATATTAAATTCATGTTCAATATATATATATTTTTTTAATACTTATGCATAAAAATATAAACCATAAGTTTAATATTTTGAACCCAATGCTTAGTTTACTTGGACACAATACATGTTCCATTTTAAAATCCATGATTAAAAAATGACATCGAAAACAAAATCAGGTTGGGTTTTACATGGAGAAATGAAAAACATATATATACTTGTATATCGAACAAATTAATATGCCCACAAATAATTTAGATCATATAGATCTCTTAAAATATTAATTACTAGATCAATTTTTTTTCTTTTGGGTAACTGGAAAATAATTTTTCAGACTTTGATACCAATGTGAGAGAATATTACAAATTAAGATTTTAAATATTATTTCTGTTGGGGCCATATGGAATAATGGGCCGCGAAAGAGCTACTGGGCCATAAGACATGGGCCGGAAGAAAGAGGAAGTCCAAAAAGAAGATGGGCTCGAGATTGGTAAGGCCGAAAACACATAGTAAACCGAAGGGAGGAAATCAAAGCTGATGGAGATTTCGGCCGAAATGGGAAGAAACAGCCGAAACCTAAACAACCGAATGGAAGAGAGAAAGAATTCGGCTCAGAGGAGTTAGCCGGAGAGCGGTTATTCCAGCTCCGGCTATAAATAGGGGTCGACACATTCAAAATCGGGGAGATCAATCCAACCCCCAAATTACTTTTATCAATTTTAATTCCTTGTTATCTTTACTGCTTTCTTTACAGCTTTCTTTACAGCTTTCCTTAGAATCTAGCCTAGTTTGTAGCGGTTACCATTTCCAAATCCACCGTTGCTCCTTAGCAGCTGGTAGTTTGGTTCCCTGTTTTTGGTGAATTCCGCCGTTGTTTCTTAACAACAGGCAGATTCTCCGTTGTATCGTGTTATTGTTGATCAATTCAAGGAAGATTCATTCAATTGTGGGCGCATTATTGTTAATCCGAACCCGTAATCGGTTTGATCCTTTTCCGATAGCCTCCCTTGAGGAGAAAAAGGTCCTTGGCTACACCAGAGCCAAACAGTGGCACGCCCAGTGGGACGCAGAATGGCATTTGAACAAGCAACTCCAGCAGCAAACACGGCGGCGAGAACTGATTTGCCGCCGATTCAGGAAGAACGCGCACCAGAAGCCGGAGAATTCCCCCCAGGGTTCCCCGGACCATCACATTTCCATAATCAGGAGTTTTCGAACGATGATTTAACCCCGCGATTCCGAGATCAGGTTCAATTTATGGTGGAGGCGGCGGTTACCAACTCGGTTCGCCAAATTGAAGGAAATATCCTGGCAGCGATGCCAGCCATGTTTAGAGCCGAAATCGCAAGGAGTATGTATCCGATGGGAGCGCAGCAAGCGCCAGTGGCGCAAAATCCACCGCAAAATCCTCACAATTTTCAGCAGCATGCCTTTAGGCCGCCAGGAGGGTATGGAGCTCGGCCTTTTGTTCCTCCGCAGCAGAGGTACGATCAGCAACAGAATCAACCGCCTCAACCAGCTGCTCAACTGCCTGCTCCAGTGGTTCAACAACAATACGCACCACTTCAGCAGAATCCACCACAACTGGTTGACAGAGAGCTGATTGCTGAGATTATTCGCACACAGTTTGGGAATCTCATCGGCCAGGAGAATAGGCCGATGTATCGGAAACCTTATCCAGATTACATCGAGGAGCAGTATCCACTGCCTAGAGGGGTGAAGGTTCCAGATTTTAACACTTTTTCTGGAGAAGTCGGCCGCTCTACCATCGAGCATATCGGCCGATTTACAGCTCAATGTACCAGAATCGCGCAAAATGATTTTCACAAGCTGATATTGTTCAGTTTGTCATTAACTGGCCCAGCATTCGAGTGGTACATTAACTTGCCAGCGGGATCGGTCAATACTTGGGCCGAAATGGAGCGGTTATTCCATGACCGATTCTATAATACTAGTCCGGAAGTCTCGGTAGTTGATCTGACGTCAACCAAGCAGAAGGCGTCTGAGTCGGTTACTGAATTCATTGAGAGATTTTATGCAGTGAAGGCTCAGGTAAAGACAATGCTGCCTGAGCATGAATATATTCAAATCTTAAAGCAGAATTTGAAGTTTGCCATCAAGGACAGATTGATGGTAACAAGACCGAGGACGGTAGCCGAATTAACGGCTGAAGCAATAAGGATGGAGACATATTTGGCGGAACAGGCGGCTTTCAAATCAAGCCGAAGTCAAAGTGGAAGGTCACAACCTATCCAGTCAGCTGCCTCATTTGCTGAATCTCTGGATAGATGTGAAATTCAAGAAGAGTACAATGCGGAAGACGTTCCTGCATTAGCCGAAGTCGCGAGGGCAGAGTTAATCATAAAAAAGCCTATGACTTGTCCAGCACTTCGGCCAGCCAGAGGCAAGGAGAAAGAAGGAGGAGATGAATCTCAAAGGTTTTACTCTTTCGACTTGTCACAAATGGACGAAATATTTGATTATTGCCAGAAGAACGGATTGCTAGAGTTTAAAGGAAACCATCCACAGCCTACCAAGGATCAGTTGGAGGCCGGATGGTGCAGATTCCACGGATCAGCCACTCATTCCACGGCTATTTGTGGGCATTTTAGGAAGCTGATTCAGAAGCATGTCGATGATGGGAAGCTGAAGTTCCCAGAAAGGCTTATGGCAGTCGATAAAAATCCGTTCCCAGCTGCCAACATGGTGATGGTGCAGCCCAACCAGAATAAATCGGTGCATGACCGATTGGGGGATCAGACATCATCTAGCAAGAGCTCTGTGCACGATTGGCTTGGGGATCAGCCGTCGGCTCAGAAGTCAGGAGTATGGAAAAGACTAGGATCTCCGAAGGGAAAAGAGAAAGTTACAGATGTTTTCGACCGATTGGGGAATTATGAGGTGAAAGAGTGGATCAATCAATCGGAGAAACATCAGGAGATCGAGGTCGGAGATAAGAGTGAGAGACCAACGTTGAAAATCATAACCAACGGATGGGATTCAGAGATGAAGTTAACAGCCGATAGACAGAATGGAAAGACTGTGATACAGATCACAGTCCCTGAAGAAGCTGTTAGCCCCGAAATGAAAAAGCTTAGAAGGCCACCAGCAAATACTCAGGTAGGCCGATGGGTCCGAAACTCTCCAGAAAGAAGGCATTTCGACCAACGCCGACATGACCATTCAGATTGGAGGGCAGAGGAGAGAAAAGTCCCAAAAGGAAAGGGATCGTATCGTACTTTCAAACGAAGAATGCAACGGCTTAAAGCAGCTGCTGCTTTTGAGCAAGAGGAGTATGATATGATGCATATGGAAGAGGACTTCCCTGATGATTGTTCGTTCTCGGGAGGACGAATACTCAATAGGGTATTTTCGGCTCGTTTGAGGTCCGAATCGAAAGGAGAGAGGAAGCCGAAAGAAGGACAGGATCGGCTAAAGAACAAGACTGAATTTCGGCCAAAAGTAATGCAGCCGAAAGTTGAAAGTGAGCAGCCGAAATCGAAAGAGGAGTGGAAGCCTAGACCAGTCCGAACCAGGGAATGGAAACCAAAGACAACTATCATTCCGAATAGTGATACACCCCCTGTTGGGCAGTTTAAGTTCGACTTCGGATCTAGCGCGAATATGGTGACGGTAACCACCGAAGAGAAGGAGGAGTACTGGTCGGATTCTGAACCAGCGGTGGTTTTTTGTCAAAAGGATGGAGAATACTATGGTGATGAAGAACCCATAGTGGATTTTTGTTTCGATAAATTTGAGGTATTTCGGCCGGAAGCCGAAATAGAGAAATCGTTTGAGGAAGGATATAAAGCATTTGTTCCTGAAGCTCAACCAGGTACGATTTTGCCTCCAACTGCGAAGATGTCCCAGCATGTGAGGCCTTTATACGTTAAAGGTTGGGTCAATGGGAGACCACTCAGAAGAATGTTTATCGACGGTGGAGCCACAGTTAATATCATGCCACTGTCCACGCTAACGAAGATAGGCCGTTCGAAGGAAGATTTACTCCCTACGAGAATGAAGGTAATGAGTTTTGTGGGGGCTCAAACTGCGGCCGAAGGATGTATACTGGTGGATGTAACGGTCGGAACAATATCAATTCCGACCATGTTCTTCGTGGTGGATGCAGAAGTCCCGTATGCGGCCCTATTAGGCCGATGCTGGATTCATACATCCCGATGTTTGCCATCAACGCTTCACCAGAAAGTATGGTTTTGGAAGAAGGATGGCACAGTGGAAGAAGTAGATGGGGATCAACCTCCATTTCCAGTCAGCTCAGCCGGACGAATTGATGCGGTGTTATATGAAGAACCGATTCAACCATTCCTAGCAGTGGTAGGGGATCGGTACCCGCAGGTGATCGAGTGTGATTGGACAGATTTGGGGTTTGAAATCAGATACCAGGCCGATGAACGGCCAGTCGAAGAAGAAAGTAAATGATGGAGTCACAACCGAATCAAGCGACCGAGTTCGAATCGACCGAACTCGGAGTTTCAGACGACAAAGCTGGATGGAGCGATTTAATAGACGCAATTCCAAAGCGAACGCCGGATTTCAAAGCTCAAGACCCCTTGAAAATGGTCAATGTTGGTACAGACGAACACCCGAGGGAGATCCCATTGAGTGCGAATCTTGATCAGCAGATGACAAGCCGATTTAAGGAGGTTCTAGTCGAATTCAAGGATTGTTTCGCATGGGACTATACAGAGATGCCAGGATTGGAGCGGTCGATTGTAGAGCACAGACTGCCTATTAAAGAAGGGTTCAGGCCGCATAAACAGCCGGCCAGGAGGGCAGCGCCTGAAATAGTCCCAAAAATAAAAGAAGAAATAGAGAAATTGTTAGCGGCCGGGTTTGTTAGGCCAGCAAAATATGTAGAATGGCTATCAAATATTGTTCCTGTAATTAAGAAGAATGGAAAATTGAGAGTTTGTATCGATTTCAGGAATCTTAATATAGCCACTCCGAAAGATGAGTATATGATGCCTATTGTTGACTTGTTGATTGATTCGGCCGCAAAACAGGGGATGCTATCTTTCATGGATGGATATTCAGGATACAACCAAATTTTTATGGCCGAAGAAGACATTCACAAGACTGCATTTCGGTGCCCTGGCGCCATAGGGATATATGAATGGGTGGTGATGCCATTCGGATTGAAGAATGCAGGAGCTACATACCAGAGAGCCATGAACTACGTTTTCCATGACCTCATAGGGGATTGTGTTGAAGTCTATATTGATGACGTCATGGTCCGATCCAAAGATATCGAAAGCCACTTGAACGATTTGCGGAAGGTGTTCACGAGGATGAGGCTGCATGGAGTCAAGATGAATCCAGCCAAGTGTGCTTTCGGAGTACAGGCAGGAAATTTTCTCGGGTTCCTGGTACATAACAAAGGAATAGAAGTTGATGCGAACAAAACCAGGGCTATCCAAGAAGCCAAACCTCCACATGATAAGAAGAGTCTACAGAAGTTTCTTGGAAAAATCGGTTGTCTGAGACGATTCTTAGCAAATGCGGCTGGAAAGTCGAAACCGCTAACCGATTTATTGAGGTTAAAGAAGGAAGAGGAGTTCAAATGGGGAATCGACCAACAAAAGGCCTTCGAACAATTGAAGCAGGATTTGATGAGTCCACCTGTGTTGGTTCCTCCAATTTTAGGACGGCCATTGAAGTTGTATATAGCAGCGGCCGAAGAATCTATTGGAGCATTACTGGCGCAAGAAGACGATGAAGGAAGGGATCGGGCGATTTACTATCTTAGTCGAATCCTAAGAGACGCCGAAGTAAGGTACTCGCCGATTCATAAACTATGTTTAAGTCTTTATCATGCATGCCAGAAATTAGAATATTATATTCAACCAAGGCAAGTGATAGTGGTAGCTTCGGTTGACATAGTTAAGATTATGATGAATGATCCGGTCAGTAGCCGAAGAATGGCCAAATGGGCCATGAAGTTAAATGCATACGATTTGAGATATCAACCTTTGAGGGCTATGAAAGGACAGATTGTAGCCGATTTTCTGGCTGATCATGTGATGCACCCGATAACCGATGACATCGATCATCAGGATCGGCCGAAAGAAGTTGGTGAGATAGGAATTGTGTACTTGCAACCATGAGTAATGACATTTGATGGTTCTAAAGCCGCTTCAGGAGTTGGAGCAGGGTTTACCCTACAGACACCGGAGGGCAAGATATACAAATATTTCGTGCAATTGCCAGAGTCATATACGAACAACCAAGCCGAATATAAAGCGTTAATTTCGGGATTACAACGGTTGATAGAAGAAGGAGTCAAAGCAATCATTGTCAAAGGGGACTCGCAAGTGGTTGTTCAGCAATTATTAGGCGATTTTTCGGTTAAGAGTTCTCAGTTGATTAGGTTATATGAAGAAGCGGTTACTTTGTTAGAGGAATTTGATGAGGTGTACATTGAGTATATCCCAAGAGAAAAGAATGAAGTAGCCAATGAATTGGCTCAACATGCGGCTAAATATCGGTTGATGCTGATAGCAGGAAATGTAGAAGTGCGTTTGGCCGAAACAGAGAAGGCCGAATGGATAAAAAAGATAGCACAGATATTAGAAGATCCTTCGGAGGCTAATCCAGCCGAAAAACGGAAAGCGATGGACTACGTCATAATAGGAGGATTATTATTCAAGCGTGCTATTGATGGAATATTGCTCAGATGCGTCGGAGAAGAAGACGCTAGAAGGGTAATGGGAGAGGTGCATGAAGGAATATGTGGTGCGCATCGGGCAGGAAAATCGATGAAGTGGAGTATTATTCGGCTGGGATATTATTGGCCGAATATGGGTCCTGATTGTGAGAAATATGCAAGAGGATGCACCGAATGTCAAAAACATGGGCCGATTCAGAAGTTACCGGCCGAAGAATTACATATAATGATCAAATCATGGCCATTCAGAGGATGGGCCATGGACATCATAGGAAAAGTTCATCCCTCTTCGTCGAAAAGACATGAGTTCGTGCTAGTGGCAACAGATTACTTCACAAAATGGGCCGAAGCTCAGGCGTATGTCAGCATTTCGCAAGAGGAGGTGATTGAGTTTATTAAGAGACAGTTGATTTATAGATTCGGGATCCCACAGACGATTCTAACAGATAGAGGAACTGTATTTGTGGGAGAAAAGGTCAAGGCCTTTGCAGTCGAATACGGGATAAAAATTGTGCATTCGTCACCATATTACCCGCAAGGAAATGGATAAGCAGAGGCCACAAACAAACAGCTAATAGGAATTATAAAGAAAATGATTGAAGACCAGCCAAGAAAATGGCACGAGAAGTTATCTGAAGCACTGTGGGCCTATCGAAATGCTAAAACTTCAGCTACTGGATTCACACCATTTCGGCTGACTTATGGAATGGATGCAGTATTGCCAGCCGAAATAACAGTGCCGACTTTGAGAACAAGCCAGGCGGATTCAATGTCGGCCGAACAGTATGATTGTGCGATGAAAGATGAGTTATTGGAGATAAATTCCAATCGGGTGCAAGCCTTTGAGAATTTGCAGAAAAATAAAGATATTGTGGCCGATTGGTACAATAAGCGAATTCGTCTTAAGCGGTTTGAAGTCGGAGACTTAGTTTGGAAAGTTATATGGCCGCCGAAGCAGAAGGACGGCCGATTAGGTAAGTGGAGTCCCAATTGGGAGGGACCATTTATTGTTCATACAAGATTACCAAATGGAGCGTACGTTTTGGTGGACGAAAATGGTGAGCAGATGTCAAATCCAGTTAATGCGAGATACATGAAGAAATATTATCCATCAGTATGGGATCAAACATTAAGCGATGCGAAAAAGTAAAGATTTTATTGCATGAACGAATAAGTACAAAGAAGGTGCTACTTCGGCCGAAAGCGGCGTCGATAGCCCGAAATTACAATATACAAGGGAAACGTCCTATACTAAGCAGGCATATACAAGGGAAAGGTCCTTGAAAGACATTCAGCCTTGTAGAAATGCCGCTAAAACTATCGGCAACACAGAAGCGGGGCACAGTTGCTTGCCCCAGAACAGTATTGCCGATTTAAGTCCTACCACCGAACTTCTACTCTAGGATACGATAGAACGAAAAGTACAACGTCCCAGAGGTAGAAGTCAAACTCGGGTACAGCCGCCGCACGACCTCAGACAGAAGAAGGAGGAGTGCAGCGAGGCAGTCACCCAAAAGCGGTGGAAGGGGGAAAGGAGGGAGGAATAACTAGGGGTAGTTATTCCCCCCATTAGAAAAGGTCCGACAGGATATGCATCCGCAAAGTCGAAAAGGGGCATATCAGCATAGCCGTCGAGACCTTCATTTGGAATAACATATAAAGATCCTCGCCCATACGAACATGGTGAAAAGAGCATTAGTTGAACTCGTGTTGCATAGGCGAAAGTTTTTCGTATCACGTCTGGAAATCCTCGCACGAAAATACTTGCCAAAGACCACGGAGGAACTGGAGACAGGAAGTTGAACAAGGGAGAAGGGAGATCCATATTGTTATAAGAAAAAGGAAAAAAAAGGGGAAGTGATAGATAAGTGTCAACAATGCCGGGTATTTATAGGAAGAGATAAGTGCTTGGCGGAAGAAACGGTCAATAGTAAATGTTATTTATGGGAAAACGTTACAGCTGATTCCCGGAAAAAGCTGCTAATATTCAGAGATCAGCAATAAAGGAGACCGAAAACAATGGAATTAACGGGATACGAATCGCATTACAAAAGATACAAAAGATACGAATCCAAGTACAATGTATCGGCCAACATAGTCTAAAAAAGGCCGATTACAGCTGTCAAGAAAGGGAAGAATGACCGAAATTTACACTTAACAAAGGACAAGTCAAAACACAGAACTGATATGCAAAGACAAATTAGTGGTCTTCCTGGGCGTCAGAAAGAACAGCATCATCCAAGCCTCGCGAGGTGGCGGTAGTAGGATTAGCCGAAGATGTCATCAGATTCGGACTTGCCGAGGGAGGAGGACCAGCAGTTTCACCAGGAGGGAGGTGAACGGTCGATGAACCAGCACCACAGGACGCACCAGTTTTCCCTAGAAGAAAAGAAGGAAAAGGGAATAATAAGTAAGAGAGCATAAAAGAAAAATCACGACAAGAAAGGGAAGGAAGCAGGGTACCTGAAGGAATGATTGGCAAAGGAGGGTTATCGCCCGAAGGGGAGGACTCTATTTCGGAAGGGTCCAAAGGAAACAAGACATGTGGAGAAAGGACTTGAACAACACTGTGCCCACCAAGGCTCTTGATGGCCGAATCCAGTTGACCAACTAAAGACTGGGTTTCGGCCCATTTTTCTTGGAAGGTACCAATAATGTAATCGTTGAAACTGATCCGCATGGCCAAATAAGAAGCATCCTCCTGAGAATCCAAGATCTTGGCCCTAGGAGCTTCGGCCGATTGACGAAGAATTTTGATCGATTGTTTCAGATCGGCCGATTTTCGCTTAGTATGAGCCAAAGTTAATTCCAAATCCTTCTCTTGTCTCTGGAGCTTGGCTATCTCAGCCCGAATCAAAGCAAGATCCTCGGACTGTTTAAGCTCCTGAGATTCCACTTCGGACAGCTTACTCATTTGAGCCCGATACTCTGCAGAATAATTGTCAAAGATGGCCCGTGAAGTGGCTGCAGCTTCACGTTCGGCGGCAAGCTTATGTCGCATTTTTAAGTGAGCCAGGAGTTCCTGATCCATTGAGAGGACAGACTTCGTAATCATCTGAAGAGTACCATTCAGATTCAGAGATACCATCTCGTCATGAAATTGCTGCTCAAGATGGGACAAGAGAATAAGGATCGGTTTAGGGTTGACGAATTCCACGTCAGATTGTCGGCCGATTAGATTGCATAGTCTGGCCAGACAATCACCAAGGTGAGTAGAAAGATCTGACGGACGAGAAACTAGAGACGCGGGAGAAAAGAAATCGTCCAAGACATGCCGATCAGGAAATGGCGATAAAGGGACATGATCGGCAGGGGTTTCATCAGCAGCCATACCACTAGGTAGGGGGCCAGACGATTTCGGAACAACTAAAGATGAAGGTGTAGCAAAATCCGTAATAGGCTGAGGACGATCGACCGAAAGAGGGACGGAAGGGTCGGCCGAAGTAGAGCTTGCAATCAAACCCCGAGGGGTAACAGCAGTAGAACTAGCGTGGACGGCCAAATTACTGGTACTGGCCGATGTGCGAAATTCGGTTGCCGGAGAGGCCGATGCCACAGTTGGAAGTGGATGAACATCGGGTTGTGGCAAAATAGGTGGGACCTGACAAGAATAAGAAAAGGAAATTAGTCGAACGATAAGAGCCTGGAAAAGGAAAAGAATAGTGTAACGAACCGCAAAAAGGGAGGCAGGGATTCTGCCAAGCGGTGAATGAGACGAACGCCTTTTGGTCTGAGTGGGAGGGAGAAAGTCGATAAGAGAAGCCGAAGGCGAAGCAGGTCTTTTTCGACCAGGTTCTGAAGTAGAGGAGCAAGGAACATCTGAAGAAATCGGATAAGTGAGACATAAAGGAAAAGGAACGAGCAACGACCGAAGAAGAAAGGAAAAGAAAAGAAACATACCTGGGCGAGAAGCGGAGGACGAACCGAGAATGCGCTGAGGAGTGGAACCCGGGGATGATGAAGGGACAGTAGAGAATGCCAGAATAGGAGAGAAACCACCCCTCCGCAGAACTGAATCAAGGTTGGCACTAAAAAAGACGCCAGCAACACCGTTCCACCAAGACTGGAAACGGGAGGTAACGGACCCTGGACGAACAGCAAACTTCCAAACCTTGAAGGAGATCAAGCGTTTGTGATAGAGGGAGCATTGCTGACGACTGGTAGAAGCAGAGAGGCGTCTACCGGCTCTGAGGGCCTCCACTAAGTCTTGACCAAAGCCGAATTGGCGGCTAACCAGATGAGGATTGTAAACTTCAAAAGGAATAGCAGACTTGGCAGAAACAAATGTGGAACCATTGAAGATCGGGCGAGGTAATATACACCTGTTCCATATTTGAGCAAAAGCCAAAGGAAGAGGAGTCCCGAAGGGGGAAGTAACAATATTCCTGACCCAAGCAAAGTCAGCTTTCCGGTAGTGATAATGAGAAAAGGCTTGTTCGACAGTACGACCCAGGAAATAGTTGATCCAGTGAGGGATCGACAAAGGAGGAAGGGGTGCTCTAAGAAGATCAGGAGCGATAAAATGGTTAGGACGAATATCATGGGGAGGAAATTGGGAAATGTCGCGAAAGTGCCAAACCAACCACAAGTAAAGGAACCATAACGGGCCACGAGCTTTATCAGACGAACCTTTTTCCCAACCCGACACAGTAGCCGAAATACCCGCATACAGATGAGCGAGGAAGAAATCGGCTGAAGGCAGGGTCACATGATTAAGAAGTGCCGAAGCAAAAGAGTGTGTTTCGAGGAGAACACCCTTGGAAGGAACGCACCAGAAGAATTTCGTAAGGAAATACATCATAAACGTAAGAGGCTCTGAAGGGTGTGGAGCAGGCGAAATAGGATCACTCTGATGGGAAACGATCCAATTAGCAAAGGAATCGCCAGAGGAAAAGCCAGTATTTTTCTCCTTGGGCAACGACATAATGGCGAGGTTATCCCCACGAACAGAGAGGCCAAGGAGAAGTTTCACGTCCTGAATGGTGGGAGTCATCATCCCCCAAGGGAAACAAAAACAGTTCACAGAAGGATTCCAGAAGCAAAGAAGGGCCTGAATAGGGCGAAGATCTGTGGGAAGTGGCAAGGTACTAAGGGAAATCATACGGTAGACATATGACTTATGCCAAGAGTCGCGACAGTGGGGTTCAAGGTGATGATACCACGCCACATAATCAGGAGAGGGCAAAGACCAATTAGCGAAAGATGAAGGGAAAAGCTTGTAAGAAAAACAAGGCTCATATAGAAGAACGGAACGATTATCAAAGATCCGAGCAGTACATTCATCGATATCTTCAGGAATGCCCAACGGACCTAAGGAATAGAAGCCCTCAGGCAAGAGGCGAACTGCGGAGTGAGAAGCAAAAGAGTTCTCAATTCTGAGAAGATCAGCAAAAAGAGCAGTAACAGGGGCAGAAGGATTTTCCATCGGAGAAAGTGGAAAGAGAGAGAGATAGACGAGAAGTTGGAAAGGCAGTTCACTCCGAGTACGTGGTGGGCTACGTAAATAGGGGAATGATGGAGAGCATCCTCGAGAAGAAGAAAATAACCGCCAAAAGGAAGAAGAAAGGGAGGTTACTTGGGCTCTTTCGCATGGAAGCAATTCGCCCAAGTAAGGAGAGCATCTGTTGGGGCCATATGGAATAATGGGCCGCGAAAGAGCTACTGGGCCATAAGACATGGGCCGGAAGAAAGAGGAAGTCCAAAAAGAAGATGGGCTCGAGATTGGTAAGGCCGAAAACACATAGTAAACCGAAGGGAGGAAATCAAAGCTGATGGAGATTTCGGCCGAAATGGGAAGAAACAGCCGAAACCTAAACAACCGAATGGAAGAGAGAAAGAATTCGGCTCAGAGGAGTTAGCCGGAGAGCGGTTATTCCAGCTCCGGCTATAAATAGGGGTCGACACATTCAAAATCGGGGAGATCAATCCAACCCCCAAATTACTTTTATCAATTTTAATTCCTTGTTATCTTTACTGCTTTCTTTACAGCTTTCTTTACAGCTTTCCTTAGAATCTAGCCTAGTTTGTAGCGGTTACCATTTCCAAATCCACCGTTGCTCCTTAGCAGCTGGTAGTTTGGTTCCCTGTTTTTGGTGAATTCCGCCGTTGTTTCTTAACAACAGGCAGATTCTCCGTTGTATCGTGTTATTGTTGATCAATTCAAGGAAGATTCATTCAATTGTGGGCGCATTATTGTTAATCCGAACCCGTAATCGGTTTGATCCTTTTCCGATAGCCTCCCTTGAGGAGAAAAAGGTCCTTGGCTACACCAGAGCCAAACAATTTCAAAACAAATAATTAATTGAAACAAATTTAATTGACAACTACAAAGAATGAATCATTATATAACACAAAAGTTATACTTCAATCAACACTACAAAAAGTATCGAAAGGTGACGTAGTATTTTAGTTGCCTTGTTCTTCGTCTGGACACGAAGTGACGAACAAGATGATGAAATCCGGCAGACGACCAAATTTTAGATGACAATATTCATCTTTCTTTTTCCTTGAATTCCATTGAATTTCTTGTAGTGTAAAGCACAAATTATGGATTAATATTCAATCAATAACGACTAATTGAAATATATCCAATTAATAGCAAAAAAAAATAAAAAAAATAGCACTTACACAAATAAATTTTGGTATTATGGCAGTGGTCGTTTGACCAGAACTTGAATTGAATCACCAATGGGATAAGTTAGGTCAGGAGGAATTTGTCACCAATATACATTGAACTCAAATCCTATGTTTCCACAACTTATGAAACTCCTAATCTGAGTATGTATTTGCAAAGAAAACTTTTTTTTTTAAATTTTTTATTTTTAATGCTGTGCACACCTATAGGCAATATGCACTCCCTTTGCATACACAATGCATGTCACCTTGCTTGTCTTCAAAGAAGAAGTGAGAACGAGCAATCCTTATGGGTGCACTGCAACAACTCAGAATAGAATAAAATAAAAGAGATCATAATGAATCTTAAATGAATTACGTAGATCCTAAGTCCTAACATACATATCTGATAACAAGTAACAAATCAAAGCAAATAATATTTAATACTGTTTTCGTGATAAGCAAAATTCGGTAAAAATGCCAAATGATGGCATGAGTTTCTCAATTTTCCAATTTAGTGTCTTAATATAGAGTTTTCTAATTTGTTACCGTAACTTTACTAATGATGTTCAAAATGATCTCATCAGGCCTTAATCTCCTATTTTGCTAACGTGGCATTTGATTAAGGATTTAGATTAATTTAACTTGCTAACTAGAATCCATATAGGCATTGACTACAATCTTAAACATTTGACCATTCAAACTCTTGACCCGCCCTAAACCCTATTACCCGACCCACATTAGTTTTCCAAAACCCCACCCCCAAATTAAAACCAAAACTTACCCTAACTCACAGGAAACAAAGTCTTCTTGCTCTTGGAGTCAAATTGAGTGATAGAAGAAATTGATCCCGGCCCCATCTTCCCCAAAACATAGCAAAATCACATCCTCTCCAATCTGCGCTAAAGAAAAACGCAGTAGCCTCTTTCACCCAAAAATCAAGACCGGAGCTCTTCCCTATCCTCCTTTGGTGACGACTCTAGCGCGAGGGCGACAACGGACGACGTCGAGGCAGCGGGCGAACTTCTCCCTCGCGGCTCCGGCAGTGTCGACGAAGCACAGCAGCGGCGGCTTCCCCTGGCACGAAGCCGCGGCGCTCTCCCTCCTCTTCACGGGCTTCGGACGGCGGCGGCCATCTTCGTGCAAGCAACTCCAGCCACCAGGGCCGTTTCAAACATTTTCGAGGCCCTGAGCAAAATTTAAATATGGGCCCTCGTTACATAATTTTCTATTGTAATTATTCAAATATTTGACTTCGAAAATACAATTAGTAATTGGTTAGTCCATAACAAAACTTATTTACTACCAATAATTTTTTTTACTTAACAACCTACTCAGGCTTGAAGAGGAACTACCAATAATTTAGCAGTCGAATTGAAATTTTCCTATAGTGCCTATAAAACTAAAATATTTTTCTTTTACTTCTGATAAGAAGTTTAATATTTAATTAATAAATCATATACAAGATTTTCTTTGATTTATTTTTGTTTAACGTGTTTTCACATAGCAAAACTTCAATGTGGTGTAGCTAAATGTGGAGCAAGATTCCCAATTTTATTCATATTTATTTATAACTGTAGACACTGAATAACTTCCCAACCCATGACATGGTAAAAGTGAATGAATTAAAACATTACAAAATGAATTAATCCCTTAACACTTGAAAAAGGTGCAAGCATTATATTCAATTGAATGAGGGCCGAATTTATCTTCCAATGCAACCATTGTTAATTAAATACACCAATAATGAATTAGGAATGATAGTTATGCCTACCAACGTCATTAATTATTTCATCCATCAATTCAATTCCCGGACAATAAAAAATAAAGCATTGGTCACTAGAATATCTAGAAACCAAATCTGGAATTGAGGCTAAGAAAAGTTTTAGAATAATAAGGGCCCCACGCATGAAAGAAATTGAATAGTGGACTGTAAAAAACGTCCCTGCAAACAAACGTGAAGATGAAGTATGAGTGAAAATGATAAGGGCTTCTTAGAGGGAGAGACCTCCCACAAACATATATTTGAGTCAAGGACTCATTCCCAAACATATCTCAATATAGGACCCATATTAGTATTAGTTAATCAATTATAATTTAACTAATCTAATCACAAATGGGAAAATACAAAAATACCCTCTTGGAATGGAAAATACAAATGTACCCTCATATCCCTATTTCCTAACGTTACTCAATTGAATCGTGATTTCTTCTGCCCTCCTCTTCGTTCCCGCGATTGCGCCTGCACTGTAGAAGGCGGTGGCGGATGGCTGTGTACGGCGGAGCACGGAGGACGACGGCAAGGAGCAGGTGGAAGCATAGCTTAGGCGAAAGAATCCGAGCTAGGGTTTATTGGAGTAAGGGGCTCAATGTTGTTTATTTGATTTTTTTGTTGTATTGTGTTTCATTGTTTGTGTAGGAGAGTGGAATATTTCTTTGCTTCATTTGCTTGTTTGTTTGTGTCTGTGTATCTATATTAGTTATTATGTAATGGTTTGGGATAGAATGTGATATTTAGAATGTGATATTATGTTATATTGTGGTGAAGATATTATGCAGTGGTTTGAGAAATCATTGAAGGTGAAATCATTGAATGGTAATATTGTTTTGTTTGCATTTTGTAGAAAAGAGAATGGAAGTTGAAGGTCTGGATGTTGGATTATATTTTTTTGGTGGCTTATGGTTCTATGTGATGATGTATGTTGGTATGTTGTTGTGGTTTGATAATGAAATTGTGGTGACAGTAAACATAGAACCTGGTAAAGTGACAATTTCTAACGTGGTAAAGTGGTAAGAATAATCTGGTAAAACCATAGCACATGCATGGTAAAGCATTATTGACTGCCAATGGGACGGTTAAAGGGACGGTTTTTGAGACCGTCCAGTGACAGTGTAAAACTTTCTGGTCAAGCAAATATCTCAGTACAGTTAAAGGGACGGTTTTTGAGACCGTTTTGCAACCGTCCCAAATGTTCTGTGACAAACAGAAGCGTCGGGACGGTCCTGGGGGTCAGAGGACGGTCGTCCCATTGGCCGTTCAGGGAATTTTGGAAAACAGAGTGTGAGAGACGGTTGGTGAATGGACGGTGCTTCTACCTCGTACAAAAAGTACTGATATTTTCTTTGTAAATCGTACATAGTATTGTGGTAAACCATCTAAATTATATGGTAAATCAACAAGACTACATATGGTAAATCACATTAGTTATTGTGGTAAATGTCTATTCACTATATGGTAAATTATTGACACTATCTATGGTAAATCAACCACAATATATTAGGTGTTTTTGAAATGTTGTATCCAAGTGTGGTGACTCTGTGGTAAATCGCATGATGCTATGTGGTAAGATTTACATAGTTTGTGGTAAACCACGAATATTACACGTGGTAAAGAGCACATACTTACACGTGGTAAAGATAACACCATTTATGGTAATTGTATACATAACACATGGTAAATATAACATCGTTTATGGTGATTATATATATTACCATACTTTGTAAAGATAATTCTTTTTTAAATTGTATTTATTTATTTATTTATTTTATTTATTTATTTATTTATTTCTTTACTCTAAACCCTAGGGGTTAGAGTTAGGGTTTAGGTTAGCGTGGTTTTTAAGGATTATGGAGCATGATATACTAACACATGTAAGTAGTGTTTAGTGGTAAGTAGTCGAATAAGATTGTAGTAATATGCACATATAATAATGGTAAGGCATGTAGTATAGATGTGTTAAACCACATAAGTGAACATGGTGAGTTTAATCATTCGAGGTTTTGGGGTTCAAAATCGAAGATTAATTATTCGATATTTTTTTATCTCAATTAATTAAAATTGTGACCATAAGTATACTTATCATGAACCAAAACGAATGTATACAAATATGTTCTAGCTTCGGTGCAAGGTGGTAATGGTGATTAAAGCTCGTAAATTATATGTTCTATACATAAATATCAATATGTTCATAAAATCATATCAAGATGTGGTAATGGTGATTAAAGCTCGTAAATTATATGTTCTATCTTCGGTGCAAGGTGAATACTCTTGGTATCGTGCTGTATTTTCGAATACTGTTACTTGTTTCACTAATTTGGGTAGAGGATAACAAACGTACTCAGCTCTGATAATTTTACCAAGATCTATTGACTCGTGGTAAGCATATGAGTGAGCTATTGGGTGTGGTTTTTATTGATATCACTATACCGTAATGGAAAAAGTATATATTATGAAATGTGGTAAATCAGCCTCATCGATGTGGTAAATGAACACTAGGTGAGGATGGTAAATATATAATGAAAAGTGGTAATACATAAAGGAAGTATTTGGTAACTCGTGAATTAAGTAATTTAAGTGTTGTGGGGGAACGATGGACGGTGAACAGGACGGTGCAGCAGGAACGTTTCGAAGGCGTCCCGACCAAAACGGAAAAAAATTTAAATAAAAATTTAATTAAAAATTTTGAAAATTTATATGGTAAACGTGTAGCAGTTAATATGGTAAATAATTATATAAATATGGTAAATGTATTGGCAGAAAAGGTAAATAGTTACCACGCAATTTGGTAAATGGGAAGTAATTTACATGGTAAATATTTATATACATACGTGGTATTTGTGTCGTGATATATGGTAAGAAGTTCGTCAATTTTTTTTTTTTTTTGCGGGTCTACAGCAAGGACTGGGACGGTCCTGGAAAACGTCCTATCAACCGTCCCCTCACCAAAGTTCACTCAAGTGTTATACGGACGGCGTGAGGACGGACCGTCCGAGGCATTCCAGGACCGTCCCTTTACAGTGGGTCGTCTTACCAATCTTTGTGTGTATTTTACCACAATAAATATATAGTTGATTACCACACACAATTTGAGAGTATTATAGGGTTTAAACCTTACGGTGTATTTTATTTATCACAAAAAACATATAAAGATTTACTACCCACCATTTGATTGTTTTACCAAGGCTTTTAATTTCTTTTACCAAATTGGTATTTTTCCTTTACCACATTTTATTTGTTCTTTACCAATTTCAAACAATACCTTTACCATGTTTACCAATGCTTAACATATTTTACCATTTATATGAGACGTGCTTTACCACATTATTTTTGTTCTTTACCATGTTCAAAGAATGCCTTTACCATGTTTCTTGGAGTGTTGATTAAAATATAGTGCAAGGACGGTCCTGGGTGTGTTGGGACGGTCTACAAGGACCGTCCCCTACCCGTATTAAGGTTTCTGAAATTTGAACTCATGATGGGACGGTCCAGCGATGGTGTTTTTGACCGTCCAATCTACCGTCCCATCTTGAATTTTCAACACCATACATACGGGACGGTTTTAATAACTGTCCTTTTAGCCGTTCATTCAACAATTGTGTTAATTCCTAAATTTATACCACATCTACTACCATGTGTTACCACAAAAATAGAACAATTCTTTACCACAATACACAAAATCCATAGGCTAACATGTATTCAAATGAAATTCAAATGTCATAATTCCATATCAAGTTGCTACACATACACGGGATCATCTCCGCATGCCATAACTGCTTGGGAGTCGTGTAACCGAAAGCGGGAAAAAGTACACAGTTAAATACAAACAAGGCATATATGCTTGCATACTCCTCCGGACTGCAGCTCTCCTTCCCCTCCACCTCCCCTGCCCAATCACGTAATGCCTATGCTATTTCGTTCATCTTCACATCTCTACATTTCCCCCCAAAGAATTTCCGTGATACAGTTGAGTCGTGCTCGAATCTATTGTCCATGTATTGTCCTACGTGCCTCAATCCAAGCACACAGGACAACTCGCTAGCCTTAAACTCTATTCTAGTATCATCTCCAACCACAAAGCTCCTAGTTGCCGGCTCAAACACTTCCAGGACCGCTTGCAAACGCGGGAGGTGGGCTGTCTCCTTGCTCACTTTTGTGAAGTGCCCAAGACCACATGCTTCTATAGCTTGTCTTTGTCTATCGGTCCAACGGACCTCTACCTCGTCCACGACTTCTCTAAGATACTTGGCCGAGCACCGGGGAGGTTGGATACCCTTCTCCTACGTCACACCTATCAACAAACAAAACAAAATTACGCTTCAACATAAACTCCTAAATCAATTCGTCAATATCTACATATTACAAGTCAAAATTATTACAATTCTACATCAAAACACTCCATCACTGTAATGCATCACTAGCACAACATTGCACCAATAAATTAGGGGTTCTCAAATGTCTACACCAATATGACCTTTCATTGAACACCTTAAATGCATAAATTATTCACCATAATTCATCAAAATCACCATAACAAACCTTTCATCGAACACCTTAAATGCATAAATTATTCACCATAATTCATCAAAATCACCATAACAAAAACATCCCCAAATCAAAATCAAAACACAGAAATCCCAGTTGTATAATTTCATATAACAGTTACTTCACTCCCACCAATCAATCTATTCCCACACAATTAGCTCCCGACGGATGGAAGTAAAACAATAGATGGAATTCGATCTGACAATTTATTTCTACACCATTTTCATAGTCCCAGGATCCCGAATTGAAGAAAACCACAAATGAAACTAAAATTCTTGAAGTAAAAATTAAATACGAAATAAGGAAAATTAGCCATTTACCTGTCGGCCGACCACCATCTTCCGATACTTTGGATTTTCTCTTCGGTGCCATTGTTGCAATAGTGTGGGTAGGATGAAATATGCTTCAAAATTAAAACCCTCGGTGTTCGCTCGTCGGTCTCCCCTTGCCTCCTCTCGCTCGTCGGTCTCCCCCTGCCTCATCGGATTTGGGTCGGATGGGCGTGTGTGTTGGAGATGTGGTGGTGTGTGTTGTGTTCGCTCCCGCTGCCATCTTTCTCCCGTTGTGGTGTATGTTGTGTTCTCTTTCTCCCGCGTGTGTGTTGTGTTTTGTTTGAATTAATGACGGGGTTTAAATTTTAATGAGATTAAGGAAGTATTGTGGGGTGCTCAATAGAAGTCAAAGTTGTGGAGGGGTCCCTTTTTAAAAGTTTTGAGCAAGGGGTCTTTTTTAAATGCAAACTATTTTAAATGGGGCCTTGACTCTAATTTGCCCAAATGATAAAATAGTAGTACTACTATTCTACTATTTATGGGGCCCCCAAAAAATGGGGGCCCTGAGCAGGAGCTCCGGGAGCTCCTGCTATAGGCCGGGCCTGACTCCAGCGGCGGTGGCTTCTTTTGGGGGTGGGGTTGGGTCGGGTTTTGGAAAATTAAACTATTGTGGGTCAGGTGTTCGGGTTTGGGGCAGGTCAATATTATGGGTGGTCAAATGTGCAAGTACATAGTCAATGCCTATGTAAAGCCTAGTTGGCAAAGTTAAATTAATTTAAATCCTTAATCAGATGCCACGTCAGAAAATAAGAGTTAAAGCCTGGTTGGACCATTTTGAACATTATTAGGAAAATTACAGTACCAAATTAGAAAACTCTGTACTTATGGCACCAAATTGAAAAATTGGGGAAACTTATGACCATTTTGACATTTTTTTCTAGCAAAATTCGGTTCCAACGGTTGCATGCTACCTTTTCTCCCCAAGATCCTTCATGTGGATTGTATTTTGATCTGACATGTTGCTGTGATTATATATTGGTCAGTTGCATGCACATGCAGTAGTTATTAGTGAAAAAATGCAGTAGTTATTAGGACACTTGTATTCGGTTGAAAAATTTGATAAATTTTTATGGACTTTAAAAAAATTGCTTATTTTTATGGATTTTTATTAATGTCCATTTAGAGTTGACTTACTTTGTATCGACTTCATGTAGAAAGTCTGGTTGACTTGTACAGAATTCATAAAAATATTAAATGTTTGGAAAAAATTTGTTCAGTTATATTTATTAAGAGAATCCAATAAAATTTATAAATAATTTTAAAATTTGAATTTGAATTTCTCAAAATTTTTAATTTTTTATAAAATCTAAATTAAATACAGCTGAACTTTACAAGCCCAAAAAAATTCTTAATTGCATTTGGATGGATGTATTTGGATCCAGGAAAGGATTTCATTTATTATGGATTTTTATAAAAATAAGAGAAAGGATTTTTTTATTATGGATTTTAAATCCACATCCAAATCCTCAATCCAAACATAACCTAAATTGAATTCAGCCTTAGAAAGTTCGGACATTGAAGTTTGACTATTATTTCTGGAGGGATGAGTTTATAGACTGATTCAGCGTGTCTGAATGATAACTTTTAGTTATGTATGTGCTAACTTTTGTGTTGTGGTTTTTATTACCATATTAAATGAGATTTGATAAGTAAGGTATTTTAATATTTTCTATTTTATTTTCCAGTAACATTTACTACCTTCATTTAATATTTTTGCTACGGACCCACCTGACACATGCAAATATACATTTTTAATGGTTAATAACTTAAATTGAGTGCAATAAAAATTATAAAAATTTGATATTCTAAAACTACAAGATTAAACGAATTTAACAAGATCTCACTTGACTATATTTTTTTATTAGCAGTGATAGTGCTAAAAAGTCAAACGTAACGATCACAACGAGAAGAAGGAATTATATTTTTATATGTCACATTAAATGGTAGCATTTAGCACAGACAACAAATCAAGTTATCACATACAACAAATCAAATTAGCACATTAAAAACAAATGTTATCATGAAATAAGGTCAGAGCCATCGTGGATTTCACATCCCTAAGTATATGATACCATTAACTTGTTGATTTTTAGGCGGTGTTTGGATTAGCGATATAAAACAGATTATCTGATTATTGCATTTTCAAAACACAAATAATCAGGTTTGCAGCACTTTTTTTAGCGGTTAAACTGATTATCTGCGTTTTGAAAATGCAATAATCAAATAATCCATTTTCTTGCAGCTTATCCAAACACCCTCTTAATATTGTCACTAGTTAATGGCATGTACAGTATTATTATTTGGAAAGTCAATAATTATGATTTTCTTATTAATTAATGATATTTATTATTATTTCCAAACGAGGATGGAAACGTAGTATCACCTTAACAAAAATAACACTTCATATCACCCAATGCACTAAAACCTAGCCCATTCTACGTGTGTTGAAACCCCTCCATTCAGCCTTTAAACTGTTCCCATTTCTGGATAATGACTTGCAGATTCTAGCTTTGCAATTAATTGCGGTGGGCAACAGATTACGGCCTCAAATAGTATTGTATATGACAGCGACGATTTCACACTTGGTCCGGCAACATATTACATGACTGGCGCAAGCAGATGGGCCTTTAGCAATGTCGGTCTGCCAATTGATGTTCGGAGTGTGTCATATACAACCTCCACTCCCTCAAAAATTACAAATACTTTGGATTCAGAACTGTTCCAAACTGCTCGAACTTCTGCTGGATCATTACGCTATTACGGCTTAGGCATGGAAAATGGTGAGTACACTTTGACACTGCAATTTGCAGAGTCGGTGATTTTAGGAAGCATCGGGACACGTATTTTTGACATTTATGTCCAGGTACGTGTTAAATTAGAACTTTCACAATGTGGATTTTGTGCTGCTTCTTATCTTATTTAAAATATAGTGTGCTGTTGGAAGATCCAACATGAAGAGAACCTTTGAGTAACTAAACTATGCATTGCATGTCAAGCTTGGAACTAAATGTGTTCCATTTTGGCAGTTGAATAAAATGCATCCTCTAACTGCGTACAAATTCTGAAATTCGGTTGACGTGTTAGATCAGAATAAGCTACTGCAGAAAGATGAAATTCTACATCACTGTTGAATGTTGATTCCAATGATGTTGTGAAGAGAAATTCAGCTATTTTGATACTGTTGTCTAGTTTGAAGTGCAGTTAAGACATCTGTTTTCTCCATGTGTCTCTTTTAGTGTCAAGTGACCAACTTTGCTTTCTTCAGGGAAATTTGAAGGAGAAAGAATTTGACATTAGAAGAGCAGCAGGTGGTGCGTCTTTAGTAGCTGTTGAAAGGCAGTACACGGTTGAGGTGTCTGAGAACCATATTGAAATCCATCTGTTCTGGGCAGGAAAAGGGACTTGCTGTGTACCCAATGAAGGGACATATGGTCCCTTGATTTCAGCAATTACTGCTACGAAAAGTATGTGCAAGTTCTGAAGCAGGATGTTCCGTGAAAAAAAATTATTATTGTTTTCTTATTCCAATTTTGACTGATCACATGCACATTATACAGACTTGGTTCATACTCGTGAGAGGAGCACGAATCGGACTGGTCTGATCGTAGGGGTTGTTGTTGGAGTTTCAGTTGGAATGTTACTATGTCTATTTGCATTATTCTTTGTGCTCCAGAGAAAAACGGAACAGAGAGATTTTGGGGATGAAGGTAACACAAATTACTCCAAAGACTTTCCATTATAAAATTCCTCTATTTATTTTCAAGTTATTTTCCAGCATTTACAGTTGTTTATGGTTCATGAAATCTCAAGAAAAAATAAAGAATAATAATCATGAAAAGAATAAACATTAATTCCCTCGCCTTGTATGAAATTTGCAGAGTTATTGGGTATTGATTCTCGACCCTACACGTTTAGTTATGCTGAGCTCAAATCTGCCACAAACGACTTTGATATCACGAATAAGCTTGGAGAGGGTGGATTTGGACCTGTTTTCAAGGTAAAGATTGCTTTGAAATCTATGATCAGAAACATAATGAGTCTTGGGAAGGTATCTCACTGAGCCAACATAAACAAAAACTATTGAAATTTGAAGTAAAATTTATGAAGAATTTTCTATTTTTATTTTTATTTCTTTTCTGTATATTTTTAGAAATCTTAATTATTAGTAACTAACAGGGAACACTTGGAGATGGAAGAGAAGTTGCTGTCAAACAGTTGTCTGTGGCATCACAGCAAGGAAAGAGTCAGTTTATTGCGGAGATTGCTACCATTTCTGCTGTGCAACACCGTAACCTTGTTAAACTCTATGGTTGCTGCATTGAGGGAGATAAACGGTTGCTTGTTTATGAGTATCTTGAGAACAAGAGTCTTGACAAAATATTGTTTGGCACAGGTGAAGAACAACTTCTATGCTTCGTATCTTACCTACTCAATACTACATGAGACATTGAGCTTCAATTTAATTGATTTGTTCTATTATGAAATAGCTTTGGTTCTCGATTGGCCAATGCGTTTCCATATATGCACGGGAATAGCCAGGGGTCTTGCTTATCTCCATGAGGAATCTCGTCTTCGAATTGTTCATAGAGATGTGAAATCTAGTAACATTCTACTTGATTCTGACCTCGCCCCTAAAATATCAGATTTTGGCTTGGCCAAATTGTTTGATGATAAGAAGACGCATATAAGCACTCGAGTGGCTGGCACAATGCAAGTTCCATGTATTTAAATTTCCATGTTTCAGTTTCTTGTGCCGGAACTCTGATTATTTTTCCTGAATCGTTCTATTTTGCAGTGGATATCTTGCACCAGAGTATGCTATGTGCGGGCTTCTCACTAGACCTGGCAATATGGGTAAACAGGTCGTGTATGTTATACGTGTCAAGTACTTGTTTACCTGTTTGATCTGTATCTGTACACGACTTGTTTTTAGAATTTACCCGTATTTCAAAACCTGTACACGACCTGTTTAAAAAACGGATCACATGCGTGTCGACCTGTATACACGTGAATTTGAACATGTGGACACGCGTGTCGAATTTACCTGTGACCTGTTTACCTGTATTTTACCTGTTTACTTCTATTCTACTAAATTATATCAAATTACTTTTTAAACTTTTAAAATAAAATATAAAATATTACATTCCCATAATTCAAATCTTAAAATTCCTAATAGACTCAGCAATTCATCTTCAAACATTCAAATACAAAAGTTCAAACATAAAAAAAAATCCAAAGTTCAAATCCAATATTAAACATAAAGTTTACCTTGTGCGTATTTTATTTAAATTTAATTCTATTGTACTTAAATATATACAGGTAAAATACAGATATGTGTCTGATTCAGATAACAGGTGACCTGTATAAAAAAACAGGTCAATTCGGGTAAAAAAACAGGTCAATTCGGGTAAAACAGATAAACCTGCATTTGACCCAAATTGTATTCGTGTACTAAACGGGTCGACCTGTTTTGACCCGTATCTGTTTTTTGAAGACCCGTACATGTAAAACACAGGTCGTCGTGTACGTGTCGTGTCTACGTGTATTTACCCATATTGCCGGGTCTACTTCTCACTGAGAAGGCTGACATATTCAGCTTTGGCGTCGTAGCTCTTGAGATAATCAGTGGAAGGCCAAATTCTGACACAAGTTTGCAGGATGATATGATTTATCTTCTTAAATGCGTATGCTCTTCGAACTCAACCATTTCACGACTACACTTTTTCATATACTAAATATACATTTCATTTTAGGCCTGGAACCTTCACGAAGAAAATAAGGTAATTGAGCTGGTTGATCCATCTCTACACAATTACGATCCGGATGAAGTAATGAGAATAATCAACATAGCATTTCTCTGCATCTAAGCGGCCCCAGCCTTACGCCCTCGAATGTCCCGTGTTGTGGCCATGCTCTTTGGAGACATTGAGGTTGCTTCTGTCCCCACACGCCCTGCGTACCTCACTGGTTGGCAGTTCAACGACATGACCAGCTTTATGGCATCGGACATCGAGAGCCCGACATTCAATGCTGCAGAGACCAGTTACTTCAATACGACGACGAACGAAATCATGGAAATAGATGCGGGATGGTCCCCTACAGATCCTGCCAAGCCGATGCTTCAATAATCAATAAATCATTGCATTGGTGAGGGTAGGTAGATTACTTTGATCATTAAACGTTGTTTGAATGTGTATGTAGTATAACATTTGTTCCACACTTCCACGGGCTAATAACAATAGAGTTTAGGTGCATACTGTCCCTCCAATAGCATGTACATAGCTGATGTCTGATATATTTTTTTGTGATGTGCCACAAACGACGAAAAATGTTTGAAACCAGAGCTGTACAGTACCCTTTTCCGACTAATATTTGGGGTAAAGCAAACATTTTGGGGCTGTATTTATATTTTCGACTATCTTCGAAAATTAGGGCCTCTATTCATAATGTTTTTGGAGTTTAAAGTGAACTCCCAACCATATGTTGGAATTGGGAATTTAACCACAGGGACACGTCCTTTCTGATATTCATAAATTTAAATAAGTTAAAAACCTAAATTAAAAAATTTAAAAAAATAATCCAAAACTTTAAAAATATTCTAACAAAGACTTTAAAAATGCACTAATCCTCTTATCTGGAGGTCCGGCCATGTGCGATTGAACACCTTGAATGGCCTAAGAAGTAATAGCGTATGCACCATTGACCATCTAATAGAGTTGTCATCTCATAACTGCACTAATATATGTATTGAATTATATTTATTCGAATTTACTATACGGTTAACACCAAATTAAAATAAAGCCCAATTAATGGGCTTGCTCAGCCCAGTTAAATTGAATCCAGCCCGTCAAAAGCTCAAGAAGATTAAGCACGAAGACATGGTTCTTGGGCACCACAGCATGAGGCGGTTCTCCAAGGGATGGCGGAGTCAAAGTGAATGGTTGAGGCCTGCACATCATAAGGCAGTTTCTGAAGCATAAATCAAGAGTGGACACCTTGAGGCAGTTGAAGTAGAAGCATGGCATTGAACGGTTGAAGACTCAAAATCCTCATATAAATATAAGATCCATTAGCAGCATGAGGCACCCTCAACACTTCAAAGAAGCCGCATTTACATATTTTTTTTGCTTTCTGTTTTCCTTTCCATTTATTTATCGCTTTCTGCAATTACACTATTTACCGTTTCTTCAATTCTGTAATTTTTCCTTTGTTTATTGCTATCCGTTCTTATTTTCTGTAAGCTTTCAGTTCTTTTCAATACAAGTTTCTTTCTCCGTTCTTCCTTTCTAACTTCCAGTTGTAATTCAGGGATTTACTCACAAGAAATTTCACGGACAACAAATTGGCATGCCCACTGGGACACTAAGTGGAAACCATATCCACTTGAAAGAGATGTCTCTACAAGAGCAAATATATGTTAGATCGTATGTTGCAGAATACGCCGGTGACACGGAGATAAACATTACACCATGGGGAATCGTTCAGACCCCCACAGTTTCAGAGCAGATACGGCTATCAATGACAGAATCGATGGCTGAATTCATGCCCCTATTTACCAAGCACCTCATGGATGCATTGCAGCCTGCTATGGCCAAACAGATCGAGAGAGTATGTAATTCCATGCGTCTCCAGCGGGATGGAACTACTCTTATGAACGACACGAATGCGTCGTCTAGTCTCCCGTGTCTAGGGCCGTCAGGTGGCCAGCAGAGGACCTGGGGAGCCACACCATGCTAGCAACCATCTTCAGAGTCTGGCGGGCTGGCAAGTGTTTTTCAGTTGCCTCATCGGGATGTTCTTTCTTATACACCAGCGGCATCGAGTGTGTCGAATCTCCGAGATGTGACACCACCAGTGCCAATCTACGCATCACCAACCCCCCCACAGGTTGCCGGATGACCAACAGTGGTGTTAGTCTACCACATTGGCAAACGACACCACTAGTGCCGACCATGGCCTTAGTGCCTCATGTGGCGACCTTCTTGCCAATACATGGGAATACATTCTCAATACCTACCATGAACCCTAGCTGGACACCTTCAACGCTGGGGGGGCAACTACTTCAAAAGACTAAGAGTCCATATACAATTACGGTTCCAGACATGGAAATAACCGCCAGTACAATAGCACACATGCTTCCTGAAGTAAAAAAAAATATTTAATTGTGCAGGACTCCACTAGTCTTGCCCAGCTAGCCGAGAAAGCGGCTCGCTTGGAAAAGTTCCTAGCCGAACAAAAAGTGAAGCATCCTCCTACTCGCAGAATCCACTTGATGGAAGTGAGTGAAAAGGACGACGAGCCCCCGGAAGTGGCGGTATAAGAACTAATACAGATCGCTAGGCCCTACACATGTGCGGCCTTTAAATCATCAAGATAAAAAGAGGCCAAGTCTTGGCCTGAAGAAGACCTCTTTGGTTTGAGAAAAGCAGAACAAGTGTTTGCTTCTCTACTCAAAGCTGGTAATGCGGTTAAGTTGTTAACGACCCCAAATCCACCTACTATTTAGAGTAATTACCGCCGTACTAGCTAACCTAAACTAATGGCCAGCTAGCTTAGGCTGGCTAGTACAAGGCTGGGACAATATAACAAAAACAAACCATAGCTCGATTAACTTGACCACATGCCTCAATGAAACATAGATAATTAAAATAACATTTTCTTCAACTCAATGTCAATAACTCAAATACGGCAATCCAGCTTCATAGTTTCACAGCTCGAGTGAATAAGAAAAACACAAGTTTGGCCATCGGCCGACAAGACATAAGAAGTGCTAGGCATCCTGGTCTTTTAAACTTTTAAGTAACCAAAAATTATAAAAGAAATAGGTGAATGCATTCTAGACTAGATCCTCTCAACCCAGCACCCAAATCATGCAGCTGCTCCTCCGGTTGGATTTATAAGACATACAAAGCAAGAGAGTCAGTATAAGTACTGAGCAAGGGCTAATATATACATAGGGCACAAGGGAAAAAACCAGAAAATAAGTGAATAACAAATAAGGAAAGAATGATAATAACTCACACAAATAAGATACAAATAAGACCAGTTACTTCAATACGACGATGAACCAAATCATGGAAATAGATGCGGGATGGTCCCCTACAGATCCTGCCAAGCCAATGCTTCAATAAATAATTGCATTGGTGAGGGTAGGTAGATTACTTTAATCCTTAAACCTTGTGTGAATATGTGTGTGTAACATTTGTTCCACACATCCACGGGCTAATAACTATATAGAGTTTGGGTGCAGATTGTCCCTCTAATAACATGTGCAAAGATGATGTCTGCTGGGAACCAGTTTTGAGCAAATGTGTTCACAACCGATGTCTGAACTACTTTGTTGAACCAACCCCATCAGTATTCGACAAACTATTTGAAGGAAGAGATGCTGGCGAATCTGCTCAAGGATTACTTTCCAATGGCTAGCTGATTCCATTGACCGGATAGTGCTCAAGAAGTATGGAAACAAAGATCTCCTAATCCGGGCAACTCCATTCTAAGGAAAGGGTTAAATATGACAACAAAATCCTACCTTGAATGGAGAGATGTTTTCTCTTGAAATACGCCGGCCAAGGGTGGTGAAGCTCACGACTTGAATTACTCACTCTCTCCCTTGTGCTATTGAAAGAATTGCAAGAGAAAAACTCATTCCTTCCGAGTTCGTGAATCTATCATTTCGAAGGAAGATGTACGATCAACACTACCTCGGGTGAATTGATCGAAAGTGTGCCACAGTGTTCTTGATTGAAGTCGACGGATTCAATCAAGGCTTTCGAGGAGTCGTCAAACACAAGAGCTTAAACGTAATATTCTAGAAGGAGGGCCGCCAACAAGTTTCGACCAAGGGTAACTTGAAGGGGGAGCCTTCAAGGAATTGGAGCAAGGTCGGGGAGATCTTCACCAAAATAAGGGAGTGTTTTGGTCCCACAATTCAACCGCTTGGAGATTGGAGTTGGGCGAATTAAATCACTATTGTTTAGATCGAGGATCAAGTTGAAACAATTAGTGAACCTCCTGGATTGGTATCCCCCCAGATGTAGGCTTGTGCCGAACTGGGTCAACAAACCTTGAGTTCGTTACTTTAACAGTTTATTTATTTTCCGCTGCATAATTTTTTAAAACTGTTTAACGTGTCCACGAAAGGTGTTTGAACTAGTTTTCAGGACCAGTGCATTGGTTATCCTCGCAAACGGACCTAACAATTGGTATCAGAGCCACATGCTTTGCAAGCGAGATCCAGTCATAAAAGTATGGATAGCCAAGGTGGTTCAGTAACCAGACCCCCATTGCTCGATGGATCAAACTATGCCTATTGGAAAGATCAAATGGAGGCATTTCTCATCACTCTAGATGAAGGAGCTTGGGATGCAGTAGAAACTCAATACCATCCTCCGGTAGAAGAAAAATATGGTGTGAAAACCCTCAAAACAAGGAGTGAATGGACTGCAACCGAGAAACTTGCTGCATCAAAGAACTCCAAAGCATTGAATGCGATTCATAATGCTCTTACAAAGGATCAATACAGACTTATCGCTGGGTGCAAGATTGCATATGACGTCTGGACTACTTTAGCCAATATCTACGAGGGTATGGCTCCGGTAAAGAAATCAAGAATCATTACACTTGATGCTCAATTTCATAAGATTACTATGGATGATAATGAAACTGTTGGCCAATATATTGGTCGTATTCGTGATCTATCCAACCAAGCTCTTCAGCTTGGCAAAGTGTATTCTTAACAGGATATTGTAGGTAAAATCATTGGGACGCTTCCGAAAAGGTTCAATGCAAAAGTGGCTGCACTTGAACTATACAAAGACTTTGATAAATTGCAGGTTGATGAACTGATGGGAATCCTACAATCATGGGAAATGGATCACTGCCCTAGGGGCAAAAGCAAACCAGTAGCATTCAAATCCATGACCAAGGATGTGGATGACTCATCCATGGAAGATCTTGATGACTACAATGATGAAGAAGAATTGGCCATGCTGTCCAAAAGGCTAAATCAGATCATAAAAAACCGAAGATCTAGATACAACTCTTCCATGAAGAAGAATGCCGGGACATCTAATTCCAAACCTACTCCGAAAGGCTCGACATCGTTTGACAGAAACATATCCAAACCTTCTAAGACTGAGGATGACAAAGAAATCATCTGTTTTGAGTGTGGCGGAAGAGGTCATATCAAAAAGGACTGTGCCAATCTTCGACCAAATGAGTCAAACAAATCATACCAAGTAACATTCAGTGACTCCGAAGATGAGAAGGAGTCCAGTGAAAATAGTCCAGACTATGGAGTAGCATTCGTCGGGACAAGGGATTCAGACAGTGATGATGAAATCAATGCAGGTAACTGTACTAACTCAGTCCATATGGTTTCTTCTAACATGGTGCATCCTTTTGTCAGGGAACAGGAAGAGGGTATCAGCAAACTGAACGATCTCTATAAAGAAACGTTCGAGAAATTGGAAATATCCATTGTTGAGATAGTAGAACTGCAAGTCGAGAATGGAAACTTGAAGGAGCATATCAAGGGTCTCGAAAACAAAAATCAGGAACTTGAAAAGAGGTTCAAAGAACTGTCTGAACAGGTTGATGAACTACTTGAGAAAAATGCAGAACTCCAGAAAGATAATTATGACCTAGAAGTGGAAAAGAATGACTACAAACTCTGGTACTACAGCATGCTTGGCAAGAAAGATGCTCTTCACACCGAACTGACTGAAGTTCAAGAAAAGCTTGCCAAGCCCGAAGACACTCTTACTGCATTGAACAAAGGAAAAGCAAAACTAGATGATGTCATTGCTATGGGGAGACCGAACAGTAACAAACAAGGCTTAGGCTTTCAAGCTTCAACCTCCAAAAGGGTGAATAAAATCAAATTTGTATCCGGAGGAATGCTGAGTGAACACCAGACTACCAAGAAAGTTCTTTATCATAAAAAAGGAACAAATGGTCGAGAAGACCTCCTCCTGCCGTTCCACTCAGATGTGATTATTGCAAACTTGAAGGCCACAAAACTAAAAACTGTGGAATCATTGTAAGAGATCTACAAGCAGGAAGACCTATCATCTGGCCAAACGATAAAATCAAGATGAAGTTGATCTCCATCAAATGCGAATGGGTTCCTAAAGTTCAAAACAGATGCCATGTTGCCTTCTTATCACATAAGAAGAAATCTAAGGATATGGTACTTTGATAGTGGATGCTCCGAACACATGACCGGTGAAAGGAACTTGCTCAAACATTACAAGGAAATTGATGGAGGATTTGTTGTATTTGGAGATGGTAAAAAGGCTGCCCTGGTTGGACAAGGAACCATTGAGAACAACGGCTCACGAGAACTATCTCCAGTGTTCTTTGTTGATGGACTCCAAGCAAACTTGATTAGCATCAACCAATTGTGTGATGAGGACCTTGTGGTGCAGTTCACCAAGAAAGATTTTCAAGTGCTCAACCAAAATCAAGAATGCATCATGAGAGGTTTGTGCTCTAAAAATAATTGTTATCATCTTGTTCAAACATGCAATTTTGGCTTAGTTGCATGTAAAAGACACATCATGCTATGGCATGAAAAACTTGGGCATCTCAACTTCAAAGATCTTACCAGACTCAGCAGAACCGAAGCAGTCAAAGGTCTTCCTCACTTCAAAAACTCCAACGTGGAGTTCTGTGACGAATGTGCCAAGAACAAACAACATAGGAGTTCACACAAGCTGTCGGAACACCTCAGATCGACTAAATGTCTGGACCTACTGCACACGGATCTTATTGGTCCTACTGAGGTTTAAAGCTTAGGAGGTAAAAGATATATTTTTGTATGCATTGACGATTATTCTAGATATACTTGGGTAGACTTTCTCAGGGAAAAAGGTGACGCTTTCAAAGCCTTTGAAAAATTATGCAACCGCCTCATGACTGAGAAAGCTACCAAAGTAAAGAGGATTCGAAGTGATCACGGACGAGAATTTGAAAACCAGTCCTTTGAAGAATATTGTACGACTCATGGAATCAAGCATGAATTCTCCGCGCCAAAAACTCCTCAACAAAATGGTGTGGTGGAAAGAAGAAATCGCACCTTGCAAGAGATGTCAAGGGTCATGCTGAACGCCAAAAATATTGCTGAGTTCTTATGGGCTGATAATGGCCAAAATTGACCATTATTTTCAATCTATTTCCGTGTCTAAACATGAGCATTTGATCGCATTCCGGTCTTATTTAAATAAGAAAGCAGTTGAATTTGACAGATATCTGCAAGTTTGTAATAATAATAAGCTGGTATTGAAAAATACAAAAATATTGTTATTTTATTAAATTTGTGTTAAAAAAATTCAAAAACATGATAAAAATATTAAAAATCCCACACTTGTTAAATTATGGTTTGGTGATATCTGTTCGGTGGAACATGGGTCCATTAAACAGAACACAAGCCAAATAATCAAGTGGAAGAACAAATATCCATATATTTTTATATCTATACTTATATATATTTATTTACTTATATTAAAACAAAAAAAAAAAGAGAGAGAAAAAAAAAGGAACAGGAAACGAAAGAAAATAGAATAAAATTGGAAAACAAGTGTAGTAATCAAAATCAAATTAACTTAAATTACAGGTGGGCCCCGCAGGTTGTCTTGCCCAATTCACCAATTTGGAATTAGAGACGGGAACACAGTCCCCCGCTGCCGACTTGCCTCCATCATCTCTGACGAAATCCCGGCGCATCATTTTCACCACCAATCTGCCGCCCTCCATTCAACCACCGCGGCACCACCACTTTCATCGATCTCAGACGTCGCCGGCCACCTTTGGAGAAGAAAACCCACAAATTCCGGTCATCCCCTCCAAAGCTCCGGCCACAACCTCCGGCAGCCCCAGTCGTCCTCTTCAAGCTCCACCGCCCTCCGACGACCTCAACAACCCGTACCTCCTCTCTCCGGCGAGCCTCGAAAGCCGTAACCTTGCCGATAAACAAAACCCCGCAACTCCGGCCAAGCTCATTGTCCAATCCAGCAGCTCCGACCGCCACCTCCATGACTCCCGTCACCAAGCTCTCCGGCAGCCCTTCAAGCTACGACGCAGTCCTCCAGCGTCGTCCGGCCAAGCTCCGCGTCGTCGCTGCCTTTGAGAGCTACGACGCTACTCCAACACTGCTACGACGCAGTCCTCCACCGTCGTCCAATGCTCAGCGTCGTCCAATGCTCAGCGTCGTAGTGCGTCGTCCGGGAGCTTTGACGTCGTCCATATTCAGCGTCGTCCCTCCATGGAAATGCTTCAGCGTCGTAGGGAAGAAGAAGTTTGAATTAGGAAAGAGAAGAAGTCACGTGAGACCCATGCTCCACCAAATTCAAATTCCTCATGTGATCAAATAATTGAGAGGACCTGGGACCTGTGGTCCAGCTGAGCAAAAATCTTTGTCTTTTTTGTCTGGACCTCGAAGACCCGTCTCTTCCCATGCAAAATTCTGAAATGGTTTGCACATGGGTAGCTACGACGCTATACCATTTCTGAAGATATAGTGTTACGTCGTAGAGGATAGTAGGGGTGGGCACGGTTCGGATACTCGAGTTTTTTCAGGTATTTGCTAACCGAACCGAACCGAGCAAATATTCGAAGTTGCGAACCGAAACTGAACCGAGAATTTCGGTTAACCGAAGTTTCGGTTAACCGAAAAAAATCCAACTATTCGCGGATTACTCGAACCGAACTCAACCGAGCTATCATATGACAAATATGTACTCCGAATAACCGAAATGTCGGTTAACTGAAAAATAAACTCCTATTTGCAAATAATACGAACCGAACCGAATCATTAAAATTCAAAAACATTTAGAGAATAAATATCCAAATGAAATGTCATAAGCCACAATGTTCCAATTCATACCTGCCATCAACCAAAATATTCAAAACAATTTTAGACCAAATCATCCCAAATAACAAAATATCCGGTGTCTTCAAGTCATTGTCACCAATCAAAACAGCAGTAGCTTCAAAACGAACAAGAGATGCAGTGAATGATATAATTAATAAAGTAAGAAGACTAATTGGCTCTAAACATATCAGCAAGTTAATACATATTTGTTATTTCCCGAGTGACTTGGAAGGATAATCATATCAGCAAGTTAAAGCATTATCAATTCTGGAAATCATGTACTGATTTTTTTCACCCTAATATTAAGCATCATAAAACCAGTACAGTATAAAACATTTTTCAAATGTTCTTCTCGCAGTCGGAGTACTTTTGCTTAATACTTATTCTAAGTATATAAGTTGAACCTGAAAGCTACTTTTGTTGCAAACAAAATTAATTAATGATTTTAGGGTCACAATTTGTATCGATTAAACACATTGTTGGAATTCCCAAAGTGATACAGCCAAAGAGAGCTACAAACTAAAAAACTAACAAATATTGCACAGCTGTATCAGACGATGGAATGGATATTCCTTTAGGCTACAGTTTCAACCTTAATGCAATAGATTGGATAATCAAAGATCTTCTAGCATTGTGAATATTCAGCAGAGCATTTTCTAGCCAAAGTACTTGACACAGACAACATAAAACCGGTCTGATAAAAAAGAAAATCACGCAGAGAGTTCAAAGCCCTAATTTGAAAATCAGCATTTGAATGTATAGCTTTAAATAAAAGGAATCTCGCATTGGTTCAAATAAAACATAAGTACCTATAAACAAATCAAAGTAGATCCACCTTATCTACGCATTCAGTTCAAGCATTTTCCCAATAAATTCATCTCTGTAAAAATCATAATAGGACATAGCAACTTGGAAGGGGAGAGATTGCCTCACTGCCAGAAGAGGATGAGGGCACTGTGCAGGGGTCGCAGCCTCGCGAAGGGAAGGCCGGAAGGGGATGAACGGACTTTGCATCCACGGGGATGACCGGCTCTGTGCAACGACTCCAGCGACGAGGATGAGCGGCTGAGCGAAAGAAAGGAAGGCTGGAACTCGAAAGGGGGTGAGCGGCGTTGTGCCACTGTCACTGCCTCGCCGTGCCGGAGCCTAGATTTGATGGATTGCGAGGGAGTTTGGGAGGAAGGCCGGAAAGGGAAGGAGAGCGGCGCTCGCTAGTGTGGAAGCCCTGGAGTGGATATGAGATGAATTAGGGTTACAAATTTTAGACTATTTGAATTTTGTTATCATTATAATTATTTAAAAATTAAAATTTAATTATAATATACGGTTCGGTTCGGTTAACCGGGGTAAAATTTTGTAAAAACCGAAACCGAACCGAACCGAACAAATACCTGTGTTGAGGTATTTGTAACCGAACCGAACCCCCCGGTTAACCTAAAATTCGATTCGGATTCGATTCGAATAAGCGGTTCAACGGTTGGGTTCGGTTTTTTTGCCCACCCCTAGAGGATAGCGTCGTAATGGGCCTAATGGGCCTAGGGTTTTACTCTACCCTCTATAAATAGCTGTTCCCATTGTCCTGAACAGCAGTTCCCAATTTTTGAACAGTGCAGCCATGCTGCTGGGATGCTCCAAAAAATCAAAAATCAAAATAGTTTAGTTTAATTTTTGCCATGTAATTTTATTTTTGTTAGTTTAGTTATAGATTGGTTAGTAAATTTCAGTTTGAACCTTTTTAGAGTAGCCATCTCCATATTTTCATGCTTGTTAGTGGAGAAATAATTTGGGAATACCCAAATTAATGGGTTGTTCTTAAATATTTATTGCTTTGTTGATGAACACACAAGAAATTGCTTCACCAAAAATATGAGATGGAGTTTATTCCATGGTTTTATGGCTTTATTTTTCTGTTTTGTTTTTATTTTGGTTACTTGACCATTTTTCTTTTTATTTTAGTTAGGTTTTGATGCTTTGTTAGATTTAATAAATGCACAAATGCTAGATGTTCATCCCTTTTTAGATTTATTAGTGTAGTTTAGATTTTATTTTAGCTTAGTGATGGTTTTTATTACTTTTTATTTTTATTTTGTTTTATTTTATTTTTAGTTTAGTAAGATAGATATAAAAAGTGGATGGTATTTTTGTGTTTGTGCATATTCAAAAACTTGAAAATAGGGTTTGCAATCGCATAGATTGCATTACCCGACCAACTATTTTAGGGTTTGCAATCGCATAGATTGCATTACCCAACCAACACTTATGTTTTGGGGTAGCTACGACGCTAACCGCCCTACGACGCTAACCTAGGTTAGCGACGTAGGGATGGTTTGACGTCGTAGTTGCTTCGGACTTAAGCAAAATTTGTCCTACGATGCTAAACCTACGACGCTATCCTAGGATAGCGTCGTAATTTTTGTCTAGAGTCGTAGGACACCAAAATACTTCCATTCTCACAAAAACCCACATACGACGCTATACCCACGACGCTATCCTAGGATAACATCGTAATTTAGTGTATAACGTCGTAGCATCCCTACTTTTTTAAAAACCATCTTCCCTTACTACGACCCTAGACCTTACGACGTAAACCATGTTTAACGTCGTAGGACATGCTTAGCGTCGTAGTCCCTTAATTTCTAAACTTCCATGCATGACATTAACACTACGACGCTATCTTTGTATAGCGTTGTAATCATGTTTAGCGTCGTACATGAACCCTTTAAACCCAAAATTTTCATCTCTTTTACCAATCCATAACGATGCTAATCTCACGACGCTATCCTAGGATAGCGTCGTAAAATCTGTCTAGCGTCGTAATTGGCAATCCTATGCTAAATTTCCCATTCTCCATTTTTCCCACTTAATTAATTGAACCCTAATATTCATATTTTGAGGTTGAAATCCAATGATCTCAACCCATGATAAATTTGATATAAAGAATTTTGTTCAATTTACCATTGAAAGATTCTTCTACAAAATTAAACTCTAATGATCTAAGTATATAACCCGGACTGTAATTAATTAATTAATTATGTAATGAGAGATTATTTAGACATAAAGAGTGATTATGGATTAATTTCTATAACTTGAATGAGAAACCAATGTCTCTCATACAAGATGACCCAAAAATATTTTCTTTTATTTATTTTGTCTTTACCTGTGTTGTGTGGAATGAACAGTAGAAGATAGTGCAGGATAATGTTGGCGAACGGTCCCTTCACCGGGAAATGAAGTAGCCCGTAGTCTGTAGTCTGTATATCAATTACTGTTTGTTATTTTGCATGGTTTGGATAGTGACTGATGAGGTCAGGCGAACGGTCCCCTTACCGGGAAATGAAGTAGCCACTCAGTCAGTCCCTGTCTGAATACAATTTTATTTTCTTATTTTATTTTCAAACCCGAATTTCAAACTGTAATATTATCAGATTGTGTCGATCAACACCGTTTGACTGGTATTATAGTGGGAAAATATGTAGGTTTTTCTCTCATTTCATAGATAGTAGGAGTCTTGATGATAGCGATCACTGTCATTTAAGGTCTTCTGCTGTCTAAAACCATTCCACCTGGAATAGTTGGGACCTGGATAGCAGATGTTTGCAGTCCAGATAACCCCAGTTATTTCAGTCATCTTTTTTGCCAAATAAATTCTTCTTATCTCCGGCTATTTCATCTCTGTGTTTCACTTTCTGTCTAAACCCACCTTATATTTTGGGTTAATTTAATTTTGCAGTTCCTTATGAAATTATGCATGATAATATTATGTAACTATTGTGGTCAAATTATTTTGGGATCCGTCCCTTGGACATAGGAATCTTGATTTAAATCAGATGTCTCACAATAAATTTCCAACAAAAATTCATTTATAAAATCCGGATCTAAGTAAGGGATAAATTCCACAGTTATGACTAATTCATATCCGACTGGGGGTTGATTTTGGGAAATTAGAAGCAGAGTCAGCGATTAGGTCTAGTATAGACTGAAAGGATCTGTGTTTTAATTGAGAGTTTAGTACCTGTTTAGGGAATGATTTTCAAATATCAATTATTTTCCAAAATTGTTGTTTGTTGGAAATCATATATTAAATATTGCACTGGGTCAGATTCCACTTGGATTCCGATAAGGTGTGACAGATAATACTAGAGGAACAACATTCAGGCATTGGTTATTTTCTAAGGTAGGGTTGAGTATTCTTTCAACTCCTATCCTCCTCTGCCAAAGCCTATCTTTGAGTCCTGAGTGAGTGCATCCGGAATGAACTAATTTATTAGTTCGTTTCATTAGTTTGTATCTCATAACCACCCGGGAGGAAGTGAACACTGCGAGCGCTTCACCGAGATCCGGGAATTCTTGATCCACATCCGGTCATCCTGACTGGGGGCTTTCATTTACTACCAGTACGAAGCTTTTGAAACTCCGAGTGATAGGTTTTTAAAATGCTTTCTTTATTGCTTTCTTTTAAACGCTTTTGTAGAGGTCACTCGGATGCGTCACTAGATCTTCTAACTGCTACTAGGACTGAGAGTTAAGGGATAGTTCAGGGCTTAATTAGAAACTTTGGGTGTGACATGGGGGAATGATGGGAGTACTTGGCATTTCAATCTATGAAGTGTCAGGTGTTGCTTGTCCACCACAGATAAATGACACGCTCTGACGGGAGCAGTTGTAAGTCTGTGGTATCTTAGAATTTGTTTTTTTAAGAGCATGTAAACTCTTACTGTAAGTACCTGTCTGTTAAACGGAACATGGTATAGAGAGCATGAGAGTTAGCTAACTGAAGGATTATCCCAAACAAAGATCTGTGTATTAAAATGGAAGTTTAATTGTGTTTCATCTGAATCTTGTCCAATTTTTATTATTTTCTTCATGTCCCTTCTGTCTCATTTTAAATCTACTTTCTTAGAATAATTTTAATCGCTTTTTTTTAGAATAATTTTATTGCTTTCTTAGATTAAATTTAATTCGCTTTCTAGAATAATTTTATCTGCTTTATTTTAATTGCCTTCATAGCTTAGTTTAAATTATGCCAAGTAGTTTTTAATCAAACACAAACTTGAATCGAGTAACGGAGTGGAAAATCTTATAAAACGACGTGGGCCCTGCTTCTATCGCACATCCTCCAGTGAACGATCCGGTACTTACTATAAATACTGCAATTTTTTACTCCGTGCGCTTTCGGGGGCACAGTTTCTTAACACGACTAAATAAAAACGTGACAACCTATAAATATATCCCTAATCCCATCTCCATCATCATAAATTGGTTTCATTGAATAATAAATCAAACCGGGATTATTATCTTTTTAAGAAAATACTCGTGTGGGAAATTTGTCAAAAGTTTCATGGCGCCGTTGCCGGGGAGGATGCAGCGCCGTTTTATTAAGAGAATTACACTCCTGATTACTCATAGTTAGTTTAGTGTATTTATTTCAGAACAGAGAAGTACCCTCAAATCAATTAAACATTTTGAATACTAAGACTCTAAATGTGAGGATGTTGATTTGAGGGGAAAACCTAATAATTTGGGTGTTTTTTCTTGCAGGAATTATGGAGCCACCAAAATTGGTGTAAGGAGTTAAATGTGGAAGTATAGCATTGGGGCTACACTAATTTGATTTTTCGTTTAATTACACTTCTCCAATTGCAAAATCTAGGTTAGTTAAACGAAAAATCAAAGAAAAATGGAGAAGTGTAGCATTGGGGCTACACTAATTTGCAATTGTAAATTGCAAAACACGTGAGACTCACGTGTTTGTCATCTCCACCACCTCCGGACCACGAAGCTCCACCGCTGCTCCATCGCCCATCCACCTCATTACCACCACTGCTCTGAGGAAACCCTCATCACTGGTGAAACAACAAATGGAGCAGCAGACCTCTGGACTACCATTTGCTCACCACCATCGGACAAGCCACGGCCACCATCTCACTTGCCGTCGCCCCTGTTCCGACTGAGCATCTAAACAGGTTCCCGGTTGGATTAGTTCTGTAAATGACCGAAGATTATATCCGAAATTTAAAAGAAATTTAAAATTCGGAATAATTTTCACAAGCACAGAATTAATCCAACCTAAATTTCTGCAAGTCAAAATCATATATATATATATATATATATATATACTAGAATTCGTGAGTCGCGCACTACGCTGCGCGCGACGGTGTGTGTAAGTGAATTGTGTTGTATGGTAAGTTACATTTTGTTTATTGTTTAATGTATGTGCATTATCCGCCTGTATTAGAGGGCCCTGCATTATCTTAAAATAATTGCTGTAGAAGCAAAATAATGTTTTTATGTAACATGAGTAGGCAGACATATAAAAACATTATATGTAGGCTTAGATAATATAAAACCATGCATGGAATATAAGGGAAACAATATGGAATATTTTGGGAACAGAAGGTACCTAGAAGAAGTACAATTGAGCAAAATGCATGAAACGGTTAGGCAAAAGCTGTGGTCAATTAGACTGTATGGACAACTGAACTAAGTTCAAGGGTTCAGGCCACAAGCAATAGGTTAGGAAAAGCTGTGCATAAATAGTTAGGCAAAGCAGTACTTGAAGTCATAACATATCCGGTCTGCTATCAAAAGGTTAGACAAAAGCTGTGCATAAATAGCTAGTGCAATGTAGCACAGATTGCAACGGTTGCTAATCTTGTTTAGGTGGCTTTGTATTGGGTTTCCTGGTGATGATCTTCGTTTTCTTTGAGGGGCTCCCACCAAGGTTGTCAGTTGAAGCTCCTGAAAGTGAGTGGGGCAGAACCTCTTCAACACCGAAAGCTGGCAGAAGATCTTTGGCAGAGGTGGAAGCTCCAGGTTCACGTGCTGACAGTTTTTGGATGTCTGGTGTTATCCCGGAGGTTTGTGTTTGGGTGATTTGTAAAGGAGGGGGTGTGGTTGGAGGAACCTCTGGGAGAACTGTAACAGTATGTATTAATGTTAGAGTTAAAAGAAATCAATAATTTTTAGGAGTTTGGTTTGCATAATAGAAAGAACCTTCGTTGAGGGGGGAGTCTTCAATGCGTCCCAAAATGTAGTTATCTTGCTGGTAGTTTGTGGATGTGGGTAACTTTTTCTTCAGTGTGATGTGGAAAGTTTTATGTTGGATCTCCTCGTTACGGAATGCAGAGAGTTCGGCCCTTCCCTGTAGGATAGGAGAATTTTATAACGTAAATGTTATTGAATGCAGAAGAATTGATGGCATAAATTTAACAAAATAAGGTTAAGGGGTTGTGTTGGTGAAAGTCGTGTGAGAAAATGATTTAAGAAGAACATATTACAGCTGGGGTCATCTCCAAGATTTCAGTTGGGGTGACACCCAATAGCTTTTCTGCATGTTCTTGAAAGCAGACACATCGAACAGAATTTGTTTCGTCTTGGAGTTCAAGAGTGATCTTGATTCTGTGGAAAGTATGTATAAATGGTGATGTTTTAGTTAACTAAAAGCGACATAAATATGTGAGGGAAAGTTTGGATGAAACAGACAAACCTTTCCTTAAACTCTAGATAATCCTGACATTTGAAACACCAGTATACGTCGTTTGGTTCTGCTATCAATCCAGTGGTGCAAACATTGCAGGTTGTGTATGTCACATTTGCAAGCTCTTCATCTGGTATTTGAACAGTAGCAACGCAATTATATTGTCCCTGGTTTAAGAAATAAGTGCAATAATGTTATGTACAACGAAGCGAAAATAAATGGAAGTAATTATTGCAATTTTGTGATGGCAAATTAGCTAGTGTAGCAGGGGCAGTGAATCAATAAGAGCAGAGAAGAGATGTTAGTGGAGAAGCGAAACATGTTCATAGTTATATCAAAGAAATTACTGGGAAAATAGTTTGGATGTAAGTACGTATGATTGTAGTATAGTTTGGATTACCAGGGGAGATTGGAGAAGAGTCGTGAAACTTTTGACAATTTCGTCACACGAGTATTTTTAAAATATCCCAGGTTAAATTTATTAAAAGGAAAGAGTTATGATTTATGGGAAGGGGTTTAAGGATATATTTCACTTTTTATTACTCATAAGGGGAAACTTTGAGTTCAAACGGCGTTATGGACCTCCCCGGCATGAAATCTTTGACAATTTCGTGCCTTGAAGATCCTTGCCATGAAACTTTTGACAAGTTCCCACTACATGAGTATTTTCTGAAAAATTATAATCCTGGTTTTCGATTTTATTTAATGAAACCAATTTATGATGGCGGAGTTGGGATTAGGGATATATTTATAGGTTGTCACGTTTTTATTTACTCGTGTTAAGAAACTGTGCCCCCGAAAGCGCACGGTGTCAAAAATTGCAGTATTTATAGTAAGTACCGGATCGTTCACTGGAGGATGTGCGATGGAAGCAGGGCCCACGTCATTTACTAAGATTTTCCACTCGGTTACTCAATTCAAGTTTGTGTTATGACTATCAACTACTTGACAGAATTTAAACTAAGCTATGAAAGCAATTAAAATAAAGCAGGTAAAATTATTCTAGAAAGCGAATTAAATTTAATGTAAGAAAGCAATAAAATTATTCTAAGAAAGCGGTTAAAATTATTCTAATAAAGCAGATTTAAAACGAGACAGAAGGGACAGGAAGAAAATAATAAAGATTGGACAAGATTCAGATGAAACACAATTAAACTTCCATTTTGTTACGCAGATCTTAGCTTCGGATAATCCATCAGTTAGCTAACTCTCATGCTTCCTATACTATGTTCCCTTTAACAGACAGGTACTTACAGTAAGGATTTACATGCCTTAAGACAACAAAATCTAAGATACCACAGATATATAACTGCCCCTGCGCAGAGGTATGTCATTTATCTGTGGTGGATAAGCAACACCCGACAAATCATTTATTGAAGTGTCAAGTACCGCTATCATTCTCCCATGTCACACCCAAAGATTCTAATCAAGCCCTGAACTATCCCTTAACTATCAGTCCTAGTAGCAGTTACACAACTCTCAATACAACCGAGTGACCTCTAAAGAAAGCAGTTAAAAGAAAGCAGTTAAAAGAAAGCGGTAAAGAAAGCATTTAAAATCCTATCACTCGGAGGTTTTTGAAAGTCTGACCCTGGTAGTAAAAGAAAGCCCCCAGTCAGAATGACTGGGTGTGGATCAAGAATTCCCTATTCTCGGTGAACCGCTCGCAGTGTTCACTTCCCGTCGGGTGGTTATGAGATACAAACTAATGAAACGAACTAATAGATTAGTTCGTTCCGGATGCACTCACTCAGGACTCAAAAATAGGCATTGGCAGAAGAGGATAGCAGTCGAAAGGAACTCAACCCTACATTAGAAAATAACCAAGGCCTATGTATTGTTCTTCTAGAATTATCTATCACACCGTATTTGAATCCAAGTGGCCCCATCTCAGTGTGATATTTAATACCAGATTTCCAACACAAAGCAATTTTGGAAAGTAATAGATTTGAAAATCATTCCCTAAACAGGTACTAGACTCTCAATAAAAACACAGACCCTTTCAGTCTAGGTGAGACCTAATCGCTTACTCTGCTTCTAATTTCCCAAAATCAACCCCCAGTCGGATATAAATTAGTCATAACTGTGAAATTTATCCCTTACTCAGATCCGGATTTTATAAATGAATTTTTGTTGGAACTTTATTGTGAGACATCTGATTAAAATCAAGACTCCTGTGTCCAAGGGAAGGATCCCAAAATAATATTGACCACACTATCTACATAATAATATCATGCATAAAATTATAGAGAAATGTAAAATTAAATAACCCAAAATATAAGGTGGGTCTAGACAGAAGTTGATACACAGAGATGAAATAGCCGGAGATGAGAAGAATTTATTTTGGCTAAAAAGATGACAAAAATAATCAGGATAATCCGGACTGCAAACATCTGCTATCCAGGTCCTGACTATTCCAGGTGGGATGATTTTTAAATAGTGGAATGCCCTAAATGACAGTTGCTGCCGTCATCTTAGACTCCACTATCTGCGAATTTGGATAAAAACCCACATGTTCTATTACTACAATAATTATTAGATAACATTGGCATATATCATCTAACATTACTACAGCTCCAGATTCGGGTTTGAAATTAAAATAAAGAAAAGAAAATTGTATCCGGATAGGAGTCAGCTGAGCAGCTATTATGATCCCGGATGGACGAACCACCAAGGCTTCCACCGACCACTATCCGGACCATGCAAAATAACATCTAGTAATTAATATACAGACCACGAGCTAGTTTATCCGTGTGGGAATACCCGCCAACATTAGTCTGTTATATCTTTGAAGATTTTATGATTATATTAACTCTAGTGATTTGTATACTCTAAACAACAATTGCACAAGGTTAGAAGGATTTATCTAATCTAGTCTCTCTTGGAAGATGAGTGTGCATATTGAGTGAAGTAAGAGTTTAAAAAAAAGGAGAGCAAGGGAAATTTCAGAAACAGACGTGGTAAAATAATGTGGATATAAGTAGCTGGCACAGCTGCCCCTCTGATTTATGAGTTGAAGAACTTTAAAAGAGCAGAATCAAGGGCAGGGGAGTTGAAGTTTCATCTGCAATGTCAGGCCATGCGACTCCTCCTAATAATGTGAAACCGAGCTATTGAAAGCCACGGAAGGCCACCCCTTGATAAAAAAAAAAGAGTGTGTTTTATTCTTTTTGAGTAAGGATTCAGAAGCACAAGATATGCACATGAGTTGGACAGGATTGAGCGTGAGAAGAGAAATTTGACTAACTAAGGAGCAGAACAATAATTCACATAAATGCAAATCACTTTTGTTAATGTTTTCATGAAATCTGGTGAATTTGAAGTTAGGTATGAAGCATCAATCAGTTGAAAGAGTTGAGCTTGAGATAGTTGGAAAAGAGAAGGTAGTGATCCAGGAGAATCTTACATGAACATCTAAATCCTGGGAGCCACTAATTGGACTTATTCTTTAAACTTTACAAGTTTCCTACCACTTGAGGACAAGTGTTTCTAAATGTGAGGATGGTGATGACAGTCTTTTATGACCGTCATTTGCGTCCAATTTAGTGTCTTAATGATGATCTTTTGTTCTTAATTCCATTAGTTTTTAATGAATAATCATAGAAGATCAGAAAAGATGGAAGAAGAACTAAGATTGTGAAGAAGTTGGAATTACATTGGAAATTGCTTGAAATTCTAAGTTTTCATTGCAAGTCTCGCACGCTATGTTTTTATTTGAACTGACTCACGCTTTGTCATTCAGCAGGAAGTTAAGTTGGAAAACAGCGGGAGATGGAAAAGACATAGCGAGGAGAGAAATGGTGCGAGGACTTACATATGAAATCAGGAAAGATCTAAAGAAAATGTTCAGAAGCTGAAGCCCACGCGATGATTATCTGACATCGCGAGGAAAGGAGGTTTATGCAAGACAGGAAGCTTTAGATATTACGGCGAGAAGCAAACTGTTTGAAGAGACTGTGAGATCTCGCTTTGTCAAGAGAGATAATTACATTTCTGACTCTCGCTTTGAAAGAACTGGATAAAGCGAGAGGAGAGCTATTCTGATGCGAGCGGTTATCATCCAAGGCTGAAGCAGTTACAATGCTCATCTATAAATAAGACCCTTGGGGGATCAGCTCAAGTAGCGGGAGATTGAAGAAAATAGCTCAATTTTACTCTCCAGTTCACTTTTAGAATTCAGTAGGTAGGTTAGCTAGGATTTACTTTTCACTGCAATTTACTTCAAGTTCTTCAGATTTGTAATTGAATTTCGCAGTAGATTTTCTTCAGAATATTTTAGTAGATTAGTTTGAGGATACCCTGGAAGAAGAATTGCTATCGGAATGCTTGTTCATCCATTACGACGATCACCATCTAACTTCCGACTTCTTCGCTCACCTTTGCATTATTCTGATTGCAATCAGATTTCCAGGTGTATTCGTTTTTAATTTTTTATTATTCTAGATACATGAAGAATGATCAGTTATAAAATCGTGCATTCAATTCTCGAAGAATATTAGAAATCCATCGTTTTTCAATTCTGTTTCAGAGAAGTATAAACCTCAATTACAATATTCATTTTTTTGGAAATTTGCATCACATCGATAATTTGATTCTCGAAGATCATAATACTTTCATATCTTTAATTCGTAATTTGTTCGTTCCGATTACGCAAGAAGTTTGGATATTGTAACTGAGTTAGGTATGAACTGGCAGAATTGTCAATTCATTCGATTCCCTGTTGATATTATGTCTCGATCATAAATTTGGAAGAAATCACAGAGATTAATGTTCAGAACTCTAAAAGGTTCCTAAAGACCCATGCAGTGTTAATCATCGCATGATAATCTTTAAGAATTAACAACTTTAAGTTTACAAATTTGGATGTGAAAGGTCCTGTTCTCATTAGTTTCTGAACAGAAATCCCAGAGGATAGTTATGACAGTTATAAGACTTGATCATTTACTTCACCTAAAGATAAAGCCACGCTTCATCTTAAAAGATGACGCGAGGAGATATTCAGATAACTTTGTTTTAAGAGAGGCTATTTCAATACTCTCGCGATGTCATTTCGACAAAGCGAGAGAACCAACTTATAATAGTAACAGAATTGATTCCCATTTCTTGGGGCATCAACTACTCACTTCTACTTCTTATACATATATAACCCCTATCTTATATGTAGGAATTGGACACCTCGCCGCATTCTTACAGAAATTACTGCGAGGCATTCAGTTCTTTGTATAAACTAAATCTGAGGAACATTCTTTGAACAATAACTCCCTCCACGCTGTACAGACATAGCGTGCGGAAAATTGGAATGTTCATAGTTTGAAACCCAAAGTAGTTACTACGAGCTATTTTGGACACCTATTTTGCAGAATTATTTCTCAAATATTTTCCATAGGAAAGTGATTTCCTAATTCTGTCTAGTTTCCAGTGTATATTTTGGAAATACTCTAGCATTTTGATTAAGAGGACTCAGAACCCTCACCGTTTCCTTATACATATAATATTACCTATACATATGATATTTTGGGATATTTCCCAGTTTATGATGAGTAATCTTACTTTACAATTACAGATTCACAATTCATATCTGTAATTCATATTACTATTTTCATTAGTGCATTGAGAAAGATGATGATATAAGTTTTCTCAATCATCATTCACTCAGGTTAATGAAGAACAAACTTGTTCTTTAGTTGGACATTTAGTACCTGTCGTTTAAAAGGGAAAGGTGTTTCAAAAACCATCTTTTGTCCCAATAATTAGTGGAGTTTTAGGAAGATTAATTTCCAGGGTTCATAGCTTTATAGTTTCCACTATATACTATGGGTAGGAGATTAAATATTCTTTCTACAGTCCTACTAATCCTGAGTTAAATCATGGGTATTTGGAATTGTTTACAGAGATTTCTCAAGCGAAAGCATCTATATGAATCTGAGTGGTCTGGATAAGTCAAGGATTTTGAATAGCAATTTTATCTTGATATACTTACAGGACTATTACTTCTTACAACTACTTGAAGGAATTACTCTGAGGAGTCAAGTCTTATGAAAACATTGGATGATAGATTTAAATACTTTCTTTTTCACTTCTTGTAGAGGACATCCAATATAGGGTCATGAGACCAGTTTGACTCAGAGTAGTAAAAAGAACAACTTCAAGTTCCGATGAATATAAGATGATTTATAAGTGACCTTGAGTTGTCAAAGGCTTAATCTGAGTTCGAAAGAAATAGATTAAGTGACAAGTTCTAAGAAGCTTTTGTCACAGAATGAGTCTGACCGATCATCCTGCGGTAACAGTATCCTATGATTTCAGAGCTTAGATTGTCATGACATTGAATCACAAGTACCTGTCTTGGGAAGTGATTTAAGACATGAAGATTTGATAAAGTTGCATAGAGGATTTGTCTATCTCAATGAACTTTCATTTTGTTTTAACCATTGAAGTATGATACTCTCATCATATTCTTATTTCGTTTATTTGATTTGGTCCACATTATCTTAAACTCATGAACATAATCATAACACTCAACATCATTTCAATTGTTTTCTTTATTATTGTTTACAGCTTTATGCATTTACATTTCAGTATCAAATTCTTAGTCATCATCATTACACCATCCTTAAATCAAGAGCAGAAACAGGATTCTAATGAACGATCCCGACAATAAAAATAAATATTGCAGCTTGATACCGTGCGCTTTCGGTAGGAAAAATTAGGCAAGCTCTTTAACAGTCCTATAGGATTATAGTTTAAAGGCTGTCGGGGGGCATTGCAGCGGGTTTTACCTCAAAGCTTCATGAAGACAATCTTAAGTTTTTTATTTTCTGTGTTTGCTTGTATGTCATTGGTGAACACATAGTAAAAATACCTCCTGAATTGATATCCCCAAATGTAGGCTTTGACTCGAACTGGGTGAACAACTCCTTGTGTCATTTTATTCTTTATGCTTGTTTTAAGTTTTCCGTTGTGCCTAATTATTGGTGTGTTTAATCTGTTTGTTCAACGTGTCTGATATAACTTGTATATTAAACCATTGCATAAAGGGTAAGTACTTGCTAGATCCATAGACCCAACAAGTGATATCAGAGCCACACTCTTTTGAGAGAGATCTATCTAGCAAGATAAACTAAGGATGGTCAATTAACATACCACAAAAGATGGATAGATCCAACTTTCCCTTTTGAAAAAACAAGATGCGATCGTTCATGTTGGCCATCGATGATATAGTGTGGGAAGTTGTGGTGAATATGTATGAACCACTTGCCATTATCGTTGATGGTGTTCCTGTGTCAAAGGCCAAAAGAGACTTGACACCAGGCGAGAGGGTTAATTCCAATATGAACTCCAAGGCACTGCACTCAATTTTTTGTGCAATTACTGATGTTCAATATATACCCCTATGATGTATGGAAAATACTGGTAAATTTCCATAAAGGTTCGGATCATGTTAGAACTTCCAAAATCATTTCAATTGAAGCTCAATTTCTTAAGCTTATTATGGATGAAAATGAATCTATCAAAAGTTATTTTGGTCAAATTCCTGATTTATCAAACCAAGCTTGGTAAAATCTACTCCTCTCAGAAGATGGTAAAGAAAATTGTTCGTACCCTACTAGAAAGGTTCAATCCTAGGATTGTTATGCTTAAATTACAGAGGGAATATGCTAGCATATCAGTGGATGAACTCATGATAATTATACAAACGTGGGAAATAGATCACTGTAAGAACTTCATGGGTAAAAGTGTGGCATTCAAGCTGGAGTCCAAACCCCAAACTGAACGGGAAGATGAATCCAGTCCTAATGATGATGAAGAGGAGTTGGCCATGCTTACCAAACACATTGCTAGAATCCTCAGAGACAAAAGGTCTAAGCAATATGGGAACAAAGATCAGTCTAAGAGAAATGTTGATAAGAGAAGGAATGATACAGGCAAGAAAGATCAGTCCAAAACCTTTTCTGATTCATGTGGTCCAAAATATTTTGAATGTGGAGGATATGAACACTACAAAGCTGACTGTGCAAACCTCAAGAACAACTCACATGAGACCAAGAAGACTTATTGTCCTTCCTTGAGTGACACTGACGATTACAGCTAAAGTGATGATGAAGATGGAAATGGTGTTCCTCTTACCACTCACGCACATGGGATTCAAACTCAAGTTCAGATGCGGAGTCAAACATTAGTAACCTTTTTGCTTTTGTCTATCCAATTAGTTTTCGTGATGGTTCTTCTTTTTCTGACAGGAAAGGGAAGCAAAGCATTGAAGCTCTCAGTGATTTGTATGATGAAATCTATAAGAAGCTTGTAGCAAAAGAGGAGAAGAACTGAAAACTGGTAATGGAAATTGAGGAACTCATAGGTCAACACTTTGCTCAAAAGGATAAACTTGAGGAACTAAAGGTTAGGTACTTTGCTCGGAGGGAGGAATTCCTTGAAGCATGTAATGAAAAGATAGACTGGACTACCCGGTCAGCACACTTGAACCTACTGCTGAAGACCTATCCAACAAGAAAGATGGACTTCCGAAATATGTTGACGAACTGAGGATAGAAAATGAGGTACTTGTTGATCAAGTCATCACCTTGATCAATCAAAAGAATGAACACGATCAACAGGTGCCTCTACTCACGGATGAAGCTCAAGTACTTAATGAAAAATTGAATACTGCATAGGAACTCATTAACCAGCTGAACAAAGGAAATGGCACTCTTGATGAGATCAATTTATCAGGAAAGGCTCATGGTGACAAACATGGCATAGGATATGACCAAGGAATTTCTAGCACAACTCAAAGAAAGTTTGTGAGTGGAGGCAATCTAACTGATGTAATTCCTATGAGAAGGACCATGGACATTATTTCCCAAGCCAGGAACCTAGGAGATGAATCAGAAGACGTGAACCACCTATCACACCCTTGGAATGTAAGTATTGTCATAACTATGGACACAAGGCATGTGCTTATCATATTCTTGCCAGAGATGCTCTAACTGGGAGACCTGTTGTTTGGCCCAATGAACAATTAAGAAGAAGTATCACTAGAAGGGAATGGTGAGTCAAAAGTGCCATGCTTAGCCTTGTTACATTTTCTTCTACCACCAAACAAGGAATGAAGTCCACTTGGTACTTTGACACTGGATGCCAAAGACACATAACTGGCAACAAAAACATAAGGAGATTGATGGGGGATTTGTTATGTTTGGAGATGGAAAGAAAGGCAAGATGATATGAAAAGGATATCAGGTGTTGGGATGCCCTCTCTTAACACAATTTACCATGATGAAGGACTATAGCCAATCTCATCAGCATAAGTCAATTATGTGATGCGAATATGAACGTATTCTTTAACAAAAAGTATTGTGAAGTTTATGATTCTAACAATGACTATATCATGAGAGGACATAGGTCCAGAATTAATTGTTGCTTTTTTGTTGAAACTGCGGGTACCTATCAAACACTTCCGTGGGTTGTTGGAGATGAGGCTCGACCCCAACCTCCCTTTAACATCCTCCGCATTGGGTGCATGATCTGTAGCTTCAGCCCGGGGTGGAGTTGTTACAGATATATTCGAATCCCCAAATTCCAAGAAATATTCATTCATGGTCTTATTAAATCATGGGAGCAATTATTCCAACATCCCAAATTAAGGGTAGTAATTACTTCTCAGCAAAAGGGCCAAAAATCCTTAGGCCTATTATTACTAGAAAATGGGAGGCAATCTATTAACATATAAAATATGTGTTAATAAGCTCAAAAACTAGTTATGGCCCAAGACATATGATAGGCTAAATATTTTGGTTTGCTCCAGAAAAGATAGCCATGTCAAACCAGTGGACTCCAAGAAAAATCATCCTGAGCAAGCCAATACTATCGAATAAAGGTTCATAGCCCCAAGGCCCGAGAGCAAAATCACCCGAGGAAGACTGTTCTGAGCAAGATCAAGAAAGCGTGATCCAGAGCAAAGAAGGGTCTATACTGCCGAATGGGATTATCCGCGTCGAAGGGAAGGAAAAGACGGTGAAGATCCGCGTACGATCAAGACCCGACTCATCCCAAAATGGAAAGACACCAATATTTGTATGAAAGGCATTTCCTGGACATGATAAAGGTTTCCAACACCACTCCAAAAATTTTACATTCCTGTAATGTCTTATTTCAATAATACTTTTCCTTTTCATTCATAGCTTTTGTTTAATGCTTTTTCGCATTTACTTTCCTTTATTTATAATGCTCTAGATCGTAGTACGCCTTGGGATACATCCTCATCCCGCTTTCCGACCTTGAAAGCATTTTTCTAAATGATTCAGCGTTAAGCCGAAATGGCAGTAACAATCTGATTTGCCTCATTTATATAATCTATCTAATTTTCAAAGAGACCCATAATAGTGTGTATTGTATATTTGTATACGTGCACTTGCAATAAAGCTAGTTGCTCTAAGATAATAATAGAAAAAAACAAATAAGGAAATGGTAAGACAAAAATAACTAAGTGTCATATATGCATGATCGACGCCCTGGATGATATGTACACAAGTTTCATTTCTAATAATGTCTTGATAATTAAGATACCTTGAGCCAATATATAAGGTGCACTATTGTACCCAAAAAATATATAAGGTGCACTAGTGTGCTAAAATAGTTAAGTCTCCTTACTTCTAACCTTCTTGTTGGGGTTCATTCTCCACCGTCCCCTATCTCTTTCCTTTGTTTTTTAGTAATCTGGGTGACATGGGTTTTCACAATCCCTTTTCCAGACACTCAATTGTCAATGTTCACAAAAAATAAATATATATTTTCATTACTTTTATGCTTAACGTGTTGGATCTATCGTATTTTTGCTGAATTCATTGTGTCCAGCATATTAAGTACAACAACACACTACAAGAATTTTGCGGGTAGGTGACGAAAGGATTTCGTCGCTTTGTTCGTCGCCTAGCGCTCTAGGTGATGACTTCAATAAAATTTCGTCACCAAATTCGTCGCCTTGCCGCGAATTTCTTGTAGTGACAATACAAATAAATTTATCCAATACATTTTGTTAGTTCCTTGTTTTTGGCATAATGTGTTCCACTCCGATGCTGAACACTAGATAGGTCCCCAAACCTCTTCTTATCCGCATGATCTATTTGGCAAGATTTTCTTGTGATCGGATAAGGTCAGCTCCGCATGGAAAGGCGCGGCTCTCAACGGTCATCTACTCATTTCCTTAGGATGGGCGACCGAGTTATGGCAAGAACATCTTCCCATCCAAGGGAATGTGTCAGCTATGGAAGGAGGAAGATTTCGTGGGATACCTTTATTCCCTTCCATAGCAATCGGATTTCAAACGACCTTTTTAAGAGGACAAATTGCAGTGGAAGATCTCACTCGTTCATTATCGTTTTTGAAAGCTCTGAAAGTCGTGTGGGAAATCCTTATACAATCTCTTCACCCCGTCCGAGTGTCTCATCAATCGTGTGAAGGAGATTGTTCCTTGAGTGTTCATTTGTTGCATCGTGCACATCGTACCCTTGATTGATTTCGACACTTTCAATCAAGGGCTTCACTCAAGTTCGTGTCAACAAGAGATACTGCCCTACATTGTTACATCAAAGGGATGATCTTTTACAGGTTCACCTAAGGAACCTTGGAGAAGGAGTCTTCAAGGGGTCGAAGAAGAATCGGAGCATTCTCACCAGAAAAGGGAGTTTCTGGTACCATCGATCATCGTCTTGGGTGTTGGAGTAAAAGATTACTTGTTCACTATTTTTCGTGTTACAGTGTGGTGTTCGAACACATAGTATCCCCCAGACGTAGGCCTTGGGCCGAACTGGGTCAACAACTCTCTGTTTGTTCGTTTTTCTTTCTTGCACTTATCTATTGCTATATTGTGTTATTAACTAACCTACTGATAGTCTACTTAAGTGAGTGGTTGAATAAACAGATTCGAATAAGGACTTAGGCTTGACGTAAGTGGGACTAACAAGTGGTATCAGAGCGCACACACCTTCGGGTGAGATCCAATCGTCAAGATGAGCCGTGAAGGTGGAAACATCTCAAGGCCTCTGTTATTGGATGGAACAAACTTTTCTTACTGGAAAACCAGGATGAGGGCCTTCCTGATGGCCATCGATGAAGAAGTATGGGATGCCGTGGAGACCAAGTTCGAGCGTCATACTGTTGAAGATGAAGAAGGTGTCAAGACACCAAAACCTAAAGAAAAATGGACGGCCGAAGAAAAGACCTCATCCACTATGAATTCAAAGGTGCTTAATGCCATTTTCAATGGTGTTACCGAAGAATAGTACAAACTTATCTCTTCTTGTGACACGGCTTAGGAAACATGGGCAGTACTGGTAAACTCCCATGAAGGTATGGCTTCCGTTAGATCCTCCAAGTTGATTTCTATAGAATCTCAATTTCACAAACTAATCATGGATGAGAATTAAAGTATTATTAGCTATGTTGGTAGAATTCGTGACTTGACCAACCAGGCACATCAACTTGGGAAGACTTACTCACAACAAGAGTTGGTGAGAAAGATTGTAGGGACAATTCCTGACAGATTCAATCCCAAGATTGCTGCCTTAGAATTATACAAGGACTATTCCACTATGCAAGTGGACGAACTAATGGGAATACTACAATCATGGGAAATGGATCATTGCAAGGATGTCGGAAGCAAAAGCATAGCCTTTAAAGCTGAGTCCAAATCGGTGAGTGACAAGGAAGCCGAGATTGATAGTGATCACAGTGACGATGATGAGATCTCCCTCCTCACCAAGAGACTTGCCAGACTTCTCAAGAATAAGAAGGGAAAGCAAGGGTACCCCAACAGAAAGAGCGAAGGATCCAACTTCAGGAAAGAATCCAAAACCATATCCAAACCCTATGGCAAGGATCAGCTGACTGAGGAAAGGCCCAAAGGACCAGAATGCTATGAATGTAGAGGTTTTGGTCACATTAGGGCAGACTGTGGAAATCTAAACAAGAAGGAGCAGAAGACCTACCACATTACCTTCAGTGATCATGATGAAGAGCCTGAATGCAGTGAAGGAGAATCTGAGCATGGGATTTCCCTCATGGCACCAGGAACATGGGATTCAGACTCATGTTCAGACACTGAGTCACAACATCGTATCACTTCTACCTCTGTAAATAATGATTTCTCTGATCATGATTGTGCGTCTCTTAGCAGTAAACAGACAGATAAAATAGAGCGCCTCACGGATCTCTACAATGAAGTGTTTGAAAGGCTAGAAACTTCAATGACTGAGATAGAAGATCTTCAAAAAGCCAATCAAGATCTAAGAAACGAGATTGAGAGGCTCTTAGACGAAAACAAGGACTTACTGTCAAATGTTGAAGTGGTGTCCAATCTAGTGATGGAACTCGAAGCTGGAATACTCCTTGAGAAGGATGAAAATGAGAAGATTTCTTCCAAACATGATCTTCTGATTGTCGAAATCACTGATCTCAGGGAGAAACTTAACAAGTCCGAAAAGATCCTATCGGACATGAATAAAGGCAAGGCCAAACTCGACGATGTTTTAGCAGCTGGGAAATCTCATGGAAACAGGCAAGGAATTGGATACAACAACTACAGCTCTGCCTCAACCTCCAAAGGGAAGACAAAGTTCGTAGCAGGAGGCCAACTCAATGACAGAACACAAAGTCGGAACACTAGGACCTTGCATAAGGGTTCCAAGGGCCCTGGTAAAAGGAGGAATATGTTCAAAGGACCTCTCATTTGCGATTATTGCAGGTTTCGAGGCCACAAGACCGGCCACTGTCGAAAGATTACCAAGGATCTCCTTGAAGGAAGACCGGTTACCTGGCCTAATGAAGATCTTAAGAAGAGGATTTCCATAAGGCGCGAGTGGGTTGCTAAATATTCAGCTACGTGTAATGTTGCCTTCTTGTCTTCTAGATAAAAGGATAAGAGTGCAACTTGGTACTTCGATAGTGGTTGCTCGAGGCATATGACGGGAGACAGAGATGTTCTTAAACCATTCATAGAGATCGATGGTGGATCGGTTGTCTTCGGTAATGGTAATAAAGGTTGCCTCTCCGGGCAGGGAACTCTTCACGGAAATGGTCTGTCCAAGCTCAACAATGTCTACCATGTGGAAGGACTTCATGCTAACCTCATAAGCATAAGTCAACTTTGCGATGAGGATTCAACTGTATCCTTTAATAAAAGATATTGTGAAGTCCTTAATACTAACAATGTATATGTCATGAAGGGACTAAGGTCTCGGAATGACTGCTACATACTTGTTCAAACCTGTAATTTTGGGAAGGATACAGGAAGTTCCCGAAATCTGATTTGGCATGAAAAGTTAGGTCATCTGAACTTCAGGGACCTCATCAAATTGAGCAGGACAGGTGCAGTCCGTGGGCTTCCAGACCTGAAGAAACACACCGCGGATTTCTGTGAAGACTGTGACAAGAACAAACAAACCCGTGTGTCCCATCTTGTAACGGAACACAATGCAACAACACAGTGCCTGGAACTCTTACGTATGGACCTCATTAGACCATCGGAGATTCCAAGCCTGGGAGGTAAACGATATATATTCGGTAGATGACTTTTCCAGATATACGTGGGTTGATTTTCTCAGGGAGAAGAGTGAAGCTTTCAAAGTCTTTATGAAATTGTGCAATCAAATTATGAACGAGAAAGATGCAAAGTGAAGAGAATTCGCAGTGATCATGGGAAGGAATTCGAAAATCAAGCATTCGATGATTACTGTTCTAGCCTAGGAATCAAACACGAGTTTTCTGCACCAAAGACACCCCAGCAGAATGGAGTGGTAGAGAGGAAGAACCGCACCTTGCAGGAAATGGCACGTGTCATGATGAACTCCAAGAAAGTTCCTGAATTTCTCTTGGCAGAAGCCATCAACACGGCCTGTTACATGATAAATCGAGTGTACATCAGGCCCAAAACACTCATGACTCCATATGAATTGTGGAAGGGTAAAAAGACTTCAATTTCATATTTTCACATCTTTGGTTGAAAGTGTTTTGTGCTTAATGACAGGGAACACACCGGAAAGTTCAAGGAGAAAAGTGACGAAGGTATTTTTGTTGGATACTCAACTTCAAGCAAAGCCTTCCGAGGGTACAACTCTAGAAAAAGGAAGGTAATCGAATCCACAAACGTCATTGTGGAAGATGCACCCAACAGAGGAACACCAGTCGGGTCTCATGAGGAGGATGCGGAGAAAGACACCCACAACTCTGGTCAACCACAACCTTCGTCAGGGGACATGCTGGAAACTACCACTGCTGAAAGTGAAGAGGTCCAACCCAGTGTTCAAACACCTGTTCTAACACCGTCCCATTCAGAAGCTGTGGCACCCCAGGCCATAATTCATCGTAATCACAATCCAGAAGATGTTATTGGAGACGTGTTAGAAGATGGGAGAACTCGAGTCAAGAAGAAGATCGACTATAGAGAGTTTGCAGGGTTATATTGTTTCACCTCAAGAATCGAACCCTCAAGAGTTGAAGATGCTCTACAAGATGAAAATTGGATTAATGCCATGCAGGAAGAGCTTGTTCAATTCAAAAGGAACAAAGTATGGACCTTGGTTGAGCGTCTAGATCACACCAACGTCATCGGCACTAAATGGGTTTTCAAGAACAAAAATGACGAAAATGGGAATGTGATAAGAAACAGGGCCAGACTTGTAGCTCAAGGATATACCCAAGTGGAGACCGTGAGACCTTTGCTCCTGTGGCAAGACTCGAAGCAGTGAGACTAATCCTTGCAATCGCATGCTCAATGGGTTTCAAGCTCTACCAAATGGACGTTAAAAGCGCCTTCTTGAATGGCTGGTTGAAGGAAGAAGTGTACGTAGAGCAACCTAAAGGGTTCGAAGATGCAGACTTTCCTGACCATGTCTTTAGATTGAACAAAGCTCTCTATGGACTCAAGCAAGCACCAAGGGCATCGTACGAGAGACTCTCAAAATATCTATTGGATAATGGATGAGAATTCGACTAAGGGAGGCTCTCAATAGGTTGGAGGGGAGGTCAAGGCGTACAGACAAAACCATGTTCACCAAAGAAGACTCCAAATCAATCATCGTTGCTCAAGTCTACGTTGATGACATCGTGTTCGGATCAACCTCCCATGTGCTCAAAGACAAGTTCATCGAGACCATGGGTAAGGAATTTGAGATGAGCATGGTAGGAGAGTTAACCTTTTTTCTTGGTATGCAGGTATCTCAGAAAAAGGAAGGTATCTTCCTGAACCAATCGAAGTATGCCAAAAGTATAGTCAAGAAGTTCGGACTAGAATCCAGCAAGCCTGTTCAAACACCAATTGGAACAGCAGATAAACTTCACAAGGATCCTACATGAAAAAGTGTCGATCAAAAGATGTATAGAGGGATTATTGGAAGTCTTCTATACCTCTCAGCCAGCAGACCTGACATTAGTTAGTCTCACCTAAAGGCTGCCAAACGTGTGATCCGATACATTTCTGGAACACCATATTTGGGCATATGGTACTCAAAGGAATCCAACATTCGATTGGTAGGATACACTGATGCAGATTGGGCCGGAAATGTTGATGACAGGAAAAGCACTACAGGTGGATGTTTTTATGTTGGTACCAACTTGGTAAGTTGGTATAGCAAAAAACAGAAGTCGTTCTCTCTTTCCACAGCGGAAGCAGAGTATATTGCTGCAGGGAGCTGTTGCGCACAACTCTTATGGATGAAGCAGATGATTAGTGATTATGGCATTGATCAAGACAAGCTGATGGTTCTCTGTGATAACATGAGCGCGATAAGCATTTCAAGAAATCCAGTACAACACAGTCGAACCAAGCACATTGATGTTAGACACCATTTCATCCGAGAACTTGTGGAAGATGAAGTAGTGTCACTGGAGTATGTTGGAACACAAGAGCAGAACGCTGACATCTTCACCAAAGCTCTTGATGGAGATCGGTTTGAGAAGCTAAGGCGGGAACTTGGACTATACACCATAGTCTAAGTCCTAAAAGATCTTGAGGGCCCCCATCAGTCGAATAACAAATGGCTAAGTTTTCCTTAATCATATTTAAGTATATTCTTAGCCTTATTTAAGGGTCCCCCAAATCTCGCATATTAACTTGGTATATTTTATTACAGGAAACATATTTGTTGTAACCGGTCTTGCAGGTTTCAATATCTTATCCAAAGGGAAGTTATCTCTCTAACTTGGAACTGGCTACCTAGGTGGGAACAATGATGATTTCACGTATCTCCATGGAAAGGAAACCTTCTCTCTGCAGTCTTGAGTTAATTTAGGGAAGTTCTCCTCCCTGACTTTATTTCCTTTCGTATCTCTTTCCTATCTCTTTGAGACAATTTTGTTTCAAGATCAAAGCTCTCGCATATTGCTTCTTGTTTTGTGAAGGAAAACATGGTGACCACGAGAAATCAGAGTTCCAACACCAACACCGCACCACCAGCGACGCGAGGAAGCCCGCGTACCAAAGGCGGCAGTCGATGTGGGAATCGAGGAGGTGGACGGAGTCGCGGAAGAACAGGACGTGGCCGTGGTCGTAATCAGGTGGAAACTTCTTCCTCAACCGAAGCTCCAACCACCATTATATCTCCAGTATTGCCAATCTCTGATCCTCTCGACAATAGAGTGGAATTGGGGCGCACGATTGAGGAAACTGTTGCGGACGATGCCCTAATGGAGAAGATTCAATCGACAGTTACTTCTCAACCATCTCAAGGGGAAACTACTCCTACCACGTTGCCTTCATCTCAATCCCTTGTGCCAACCGTTCAAGTCCCTTTATCTACTCTGGCGGACGCGGCAATCCAGAATCAGAGTCCGCCTCAAGGGAAAGGTAAAATGGCTTCTCATGAAGCTTTGGCCTCTGACATTGTTGGTGCAGGGAGTTCGACCCCCATGACTGAGCACCAAGAAGGCACTGTGTCCGAGTCCCAGAACACCACCCCTAACCCCGACGTGCAGACTTCTACTAGGGTTTCGGGAGAATCTACTCCAGTGACTGCTCCAGGTCCGAATGTGGCGATTAAAAATGCTGGTGGTGGGAGTACTGAGAGTTCAGACAACGAATCTGAACAATCATCTGAGTCCACAGAATTGTCTGATGAATCAGACAAGAATGTGGAGATCAACCCTGATGAGGATGTTTCCAGTGAAGACTCTGAAGATACTGCTAATCCAGTGGATAATCGTGCATCCATCTCTGCTGAAGAGTTTCTCAGGCATGAAGGACTTACTGAAGATGAACTAAGGAGTGAAGAAGATGATCATGGTGCTGATGGAGAGCTTGAAGCAGAGGTTGAGGGGGAGCAAACACCCATTTATGATGATGTTCCCATTCGTGTGCTCGCCCCCAAGAAGGCCCCTGCCAACAAGCCTAAGAGGAAAGCTGATCAAACTCCCTCAAGCTCTCAACCTAAGAAAAGGAAAAAGGTCCCAATGGATGATGTTGAGGATGTTGATGATCAGGGAGACATTCCTGAGATCGTGGATACCAATATAGCATACAGCTCCAAATTCTACTCGCAGAGTTCCATGACATTCTTTGAGGCTGTCCTGTGTGAGAGGAAGCTCAAACCTGAGATTGCTTTCAGAGGAGAAAAATGTGACGACATTGGCTGGACAAGTTATCTCGAGAAAAGGCACCTTCTTCGATGGGCATCCGAACTACAAGGAAGTAAGCAATCCATTGTAAAGCTTTTCTATGCTAACCTTAGAAAATCAGTGGTTGTTCCAGGTAGCAGTTGGTTTGGACGTGTGTATGTCAAGAAGCAACTTGTCCCTTTCAAGGATAAAGACATCTATGAATTCATTGGTGTTCCACAGTGTGATTTTGACACAGTATTCAAGCAGGGCACCAAGTTTAACAATATCCAAATTGCCAGGACATTGACTAAGGACAAAGAGAAAAGCATCAAAGGAAGAGGGTTGAGGTCAGGCAATTTGACTCAAAAATTCTTTCTGCTATACAAGTTTATATCTGCAAATGTTATGCCTACTGCCAATCATTCGGTTGTCCCTAAAGATATGTGCCAGTTGATGTTTACTATTGATGAGAATAAGAAGGAGATCAACTATGGGAGGCTTGTCATCGATCAAATGATTGCCATAGCAGAGAATTTGAAGAGTGATAGCTCCACTCTTATACCCTTCCCTGCCTTAATATATGGATATCTGGAATCTGTGGGCATTGGAGGTCATCCCAAGGAGCTTCTGGACATCACCAAGGTGTTCAAATTCACGGCCAAGCTGCAAGACAAAGTCCAAGACATTCCAGGTCCGGATGGTCCACCTCTTCCTCAGTATGCTCTTGATCAACTCAGGGATATGCTAGCGGAACACCATGATGCCATTAGAAGGAAACGTGAGGAAATAGATGAAGAAGAGAGAGCTCTTGCTCAGATGACCCGGCTGCGACGTGACGTCTGGTACAGTGATCCGAAGGATGAAGTAACTGCTGCTGCCACCGAATTCTATGCCTCCACGGATGAGGATGACTCTTCTCAAGAGTGACTGGCCCCTTTGCCACAATGTGATCCAGAGGGGGAGAAGACCTTGATCAAAGATAGATGCCTGCCTCTGGTAAGTTTTTTATGTTCAATCTTTTTGTTGGAACTATCTTTTAGAACTTCTGGAACGATGTGTTTTGTGTTGAAATGGTTTTATATTTGCCTATGTTGAACTTTTGTTGGACACTCTCTTGTTGGTTTATTGTACATGCTCCTCTGCCTTATTTGATCAATTTGTACGGAGCATTGAAACTTTTGACAAATTTCCCACACGAGTATTTTTTAAGAAAATAGAATAATCCCGGTTTAATTTTATTTAATGAAACCAATTTATGAAGATGGAGTTGGGATTAGGGATATATTTATAGGTTGTCACATTTTGATTACTCGTGTTAAGAAACTGTGCCCCCGAAAGCGCACGGAGTCAAAAATTGCAGTAATTTATAGTAAGACCGGATCGTTCACTGGAGGATGTGCGATAGAAGCAGGGCCCACGTCGTTTACTAAGATTTTCCGCTCGGTTACTCGTTTCAGGTTTTGCATTGGTTTCTAAAACTACTCGACAATAATTTAAACTAGATTATGAAAGCAATTAAAATTATTCTACAAAGCATGGTAAAGTTATTCTATAAAGCAATTAAATTTATTCTACGAAAGCGTGTAAAATTATGCTACACTATATAGAAAGCATATTTAAAATGTGACAGAAGGGACAGGGAGAAAATAATAAAGATTGGACAAGATTCAGATGAGACACAATTAAACTTCCATTTTAATTACATAGATCTTTGCTTGGGATAGTTTGTCAGTTAGCTAACTCTCATGTTTTCTACACTATGTTCCCTTTAACAGACATGTACTTACAGTGAGAATTTACATGCTCTTAAGACCTCAAAATCTAAGATACCACAGACTTATAACTGCTCCCGTCAGAGCGTGTCATTTATCTGTGGTGGACGAGAAACACCTAACATATCATTAGTTGATATGCCAAGTACTCCTATCATCCCCCTTGTCACACCCAAAGTCTAATATTAAAATCCCGAACTAATCCACAACTCTTAAACCTTACAACCGGCGGCAAACCTCTAATTCCTCCGAGTGACCTCTATAAAAGCATTTAAAAGAAAGCGATAAAGAAAATAATAAAGAAAGCATTTAAAAACCTATCACTCGGAAGTCTCAAAAGCTATCTCATTCCGTTAGTATAAAAAAGCCCCTAGTCTTGGTGACCAGATGCAGATTTAGAACTTCCCAAATATCAGTAAGCCACAGGGCTATAACATCCGGTTAGTTATGAGATACAAATTGAGTGGAACAGACCCGTGAAGATCTATTTCGAATGTACTCACTCAAGACTCAATTTTAGGCTTTGGTGGGAGAAAATAGTAGTTAAAAAAATACTCAAACCTACCTTAGAAATTAACCAAGGCCTATATGTTGTTCCTCTAGTATTATTTATCACATCTCATCTACACCCAAGTGGACATTGACTTGAGGCGACATGTAATATCAGATTTCCAACACATAACAATTTTGAGAAACCAATTGATATTTGAAAATCAGTCCCTAAACAGGTACTAAACTCTCAATTAAAACACGGATCCTTTCAGTCTAGGTGAGACCTAATCGCTGACTCTGCTTCTAAGTTCTCAAAATCAACCCCCAGTAGAATATGAGCTAATCATAACTGCCAAATTTATCCCTCACTCAGATCCGGATTTTATAAAGGAATTTTTGTTGGAAATTTATTATGCAACATCTGATTTAGATCAAGACTTCTATGTCCAAGGGGAAGGATCCCCAAAATAATAATGACCACAACATCTACATAATAATATCATGCATACATGTATAAGAGAAGTAAAATAAAATACCCCAAAATATATGGTGGGGATAGACAGAATTTGGCTAAAAAGAGTGCCAGAAATAATTGGGGTTATCCAGACTGCAAACATCTGCCATCCGGTTCCCAATTATTCCAGATGGAATGATTTTTAGACAGAAAAGAATTCCAAGTGAAGGTGACCGCCGTCATTCAGCTCTCTTTTATCTGTGAATGGAAGAAAAACCCACATATTTTCTTGCTGTAATAATTCTCAAATAATGTTGGTCGACATCATTTAATAATACTACAACTTGAATTCAGGTTTTGAAATTAAGATAATAAAAAGAAAACTATATCTAATTAGGAATTGGCTGAGTGGCTAATCGTTATCCCTGTGAAGGGACCTTTTTGCCGGAGCTTCCACCAATCACTAATCAGACCATGCAAAATAACGAGCAATAATTAATACACAGAAGACGAGCTAATCGTTATCCCTGAGAAGGGACTTTTTTGCCAACATTGATCTGTGATATTCCTTATTACCCATTCATACACACAATAAAAAGAAAAGATGAAATTAAAAGAATATTTTTGGTATTGTGTGAGTGTTAATCACACAATAATTAAGACACTAATGGTTGAGAAGTGTAGTGGATAAAATTAGATGTAATGGGCCTAAGCCCAATACACCCATGCAACTTACACAACTCAGGAAATTAAAAATATTTTTGAAGTTTTAAAATAGAAGGAAGAGGTCAATTTGGTCTACTAGGCAAGGTGCAAAATAGACCGAATTGATGATGCATGATGGATGAAGTATTACCTTACCCATTTAATCCTTGCAAGGATATGAGACATCATCTAATTCGAATTGTCAAAGCAATTCGGTCTAAACCGAATTGGACAATTCGAATTGATGAAGTCATTCCCTTACTCAAATTTGGCTAAGGCATTTGCTTCAAAAATGAGGATGATTCGAATTACCTAGTCAATTCGGTCTAAACCGAATTGGCAATTCGAATTGGTGGAACAAATAAAATAAACTAAGGCATGAGGGGATGGCATGGATACAATGTGGTTTCGGAAGTCAATTCAGTCTATAGGAGCAATTCGGTAAAAACCGAATTGCGTAGACCGAATTGCTCGAGACCACATGAAGAGAATGAACAAACATTATTTTTAACCATGTAATTCGATCTATTCAAGCAATTCGGTATAGACCGAATCGCCTTAGAACGAATTGCATGTAATTTTCACATAAGGAAATAAACAAACATTTTTTTTGGTCATACACTTCAGTCTTCATGGGCAATTCGGTGCATGCCATTTTCACATAAGTGTATTTTTTTGTTCACAAGTGTTCATGCGATTTCTAAGCTGACGCGGTTTATGATAGATGGGATTGACCACATCATTCATTTCACATCAGTGTCATCTCGCAGTCACACTTGTGAATATTTTGTGGTTATCAAGATTTATGCATGTACAATGGGTAATAGCATGAATGAAACCCTAAAACTATAAACATGTAAATTAAAGACTAATCTACCAAAAAATAATGCAAAAATTAAGAACCATATGCATAAAAACAAGAACACCGACATTATTTAAGGAAGCACTATAAAAATAAAAATTAGATCTAGGCCAAAAATAAAATAAAAATAAAACCTAGAAAAGGGCACTATCTCTAAAATTATCTAGCTATCCAAGAACAATAAAAATAAAAATAAAAATAGATCTAAGGCTACAAACATGCTCAAACTCACATTCATACATTTATTAAAACATAAAAAGCAAAAATAAATAAAAGGGCAAAAGAACTCATACCAAATTTTTGAAGCATTTTCTTTTATTTCATCCACTAGAAAGCATTAAAAGTTCAAGAACAACCCATTATTTGGGTGTTCTCAAATTTATTTCTACACTAGAAAACTATAAAATATGGAAATGGCTACACTAATAAAATAAAAACAACTATTTACAAACTACAACTAACAAAAATTAAATTACATTGCAAAGAAGAAATTTACTCTAAACTAAGCCAAAAACCCACTGTTCTCTCCAAAAACAGGGAAGAAAAATTTTTACACTGTCTGCTGCTTTTTCTGAAGTGAAATGGAAGGGGTATTTATAGGGAGCAAACCCTAGTCACATGGGTAGAGATAGAAAGGGGTTAATTTGGTTTATGCATAAAAGAAGAATGGGCAATTCGGTTTATGCACGAAAGTTGAGGGGCTTGGTTGCAAAATGGAAAGAAAGGAAGGGAAAGAGAGAGGTGATGAGGTGGGAAGGGACGGGTGCTGGGGTCCAGGAAGGAAAAGACAAGAATTGCAAGCCTTCGGGACCTCAGCACCATAGAGTTCTTCAATTATTGGCGCGGGCCCCACTCCACTTTTTTCATTTAAAATCAATTCGGTCTCTTATCAATTCGGTCTCTCTATCAATTCGGTCTAGACCGAATTGCATCATTTAGACCGAATTGAGTACCCATACTTAATATTTTTCCTCTCTTTCTTTCAATTCGGTCTCTTTCTTTCCAATTCGGTTTGTTCTCTCAATTCGGTCTAAACCGAATTGTTTTCTTAATTCGAATTGCACCCTTTCTTGACCGAATTGCATTCTCTTCTTTTATTTCTCTCTCTTCTTTTTCCTTCTCCCCCATTTTTCTTCTTCTCATTTTCTTTCTTCTTCTTCTTCTTTTTCCCAATTTTTCTTGCTTCCTGTTTTCCATTCACTGGGTTGGGGATTTTCTTCTCCTTGGCCGGAAAAGTGGGGGCTGCCGGCGAGGGTTTCGGAAACGGAGGTTGGCAGCGGCATGAGACGATCTGGGACGGCGGCGGCCGTGGCTTGGAGGTGGTGGCCGGAATGGTGGTGATGGCAGGGGCTGTAGGTGAGCGGTGGCTGAGGCAGCGGCGGCGGGGTGAGGCTGTGGTGTTGGGCGGAGGCGGCGGCGGATGAAGATGGAGGACGGTGGTGATTCAGGACGAGATAGCAGTCTTCGTCGGACGAGATGATGGAATCGGCGGTGCTGGAAGCGGTGGCCGGCTTGCGACGGAGGATGACCGGAGGTTGAGGGAGGCGGAGCTAGAGTTTGCTGAGGGTGGTGGCTGCCGGTGATGCACCCTATGAAACCACATTTAAATGAGCTTAAACTATGTTAAAATGGACCTAAATTGCATGGATGTGACCCTATTTTACTGCTTTTTAATGCACATTTCTTGTGGTTTGTAAATATTAATAAGACTGATTAAATTGAGCTTATTTGAGTTTAATTTACCTTGTTTTATGCTTTTTAATAAGACTTTGGCAATTCTAAGACATTGCAATGATGTTTCAGGCATTAAAATGAAGAAAGAAGATGTTCGGAGAACAAAAGATGTCAAGTTCGGATTTTTCAACACTGGACTGTGCCCAGAATGCGCCGCATAGGCATGTCGGCGCCCACATCGAGCCCTGAGCGCCACATCAGGCGCCGCATCAACACTTGGGAAAATTTCGGATGGAAAAAGCTTCAGGATGCGCCGCGCGTGCTTGGCGGCGCCTAAATTGGCCTCCGAGCGCCGAAAAATGCGCCGCACACAGAAATTTGGAAAATCGTCGTTATGCGCCGCAGCTTCTTGGTGGCGCCTAAAACCTCTTTCGAGCGCCACATTAGGCGCCACAGTCGCGGTTGGGCAGTTTTCTAACCTCCCGAACTCGGTTTTAAAGGCCGTTCTTCGTCATTCTTCGACAGACAGACTCATTTTTTCGAACATAAACACTCTGTAAACATCTGCTAATGGGAGAAGAAGGCCAGAAACACAAAATCATGCCGGAGGAATGCATCAAGGACGCTGTTCTGGGCGTGTTCTTCCTATTCTAGGTGTTGCCTTTCTTTTTCTTGCATTGTAATGAATTGAAATTGCCTCTAAATGTAATCTGCTATCATGTTCTTAATTTGTAGACGGATTTCTGTATTGTTCGTGTTAGAAGTATTCTAGAACGGGAGTTCAGAATCACTTTGAAGTACGAATCTATCTTTTATGGAAGCAATAATATGTCGATGTTTAATTCTGTAATCTGGATTAATCTGTTTTGATTGTTAGAATGTGGATTAGAATCATGTACTGTCTACCAAAATTTGATCGATTATTAAGATTGGATGAAAATCTTGAATCTGCTATTTTATTTGTTTAATCTGAACTAATCGATTAATCTGCTATCATATTAAAATCTGTCTAATTTGGTTTAAGCGCCATTCTGCCTGAACTTAGAGGTGAAAATTTCATGTTTAGGTGTAATCTGCTTTTTAATCGATTAAGATGGATAAATTTGCTATTCTGCTAGAATCTGTATTAGGATTATATGTTAGACATTACTGAATTGATCGATCTTTTGTGTTTTATCAAATCTGTGATTTAGAATATTAATCTGCTAAAAGCCTGACTGATCGATCAAACCTGTATTGTCTATTTTTAGTAATCTGGCATTAATTCTAATCTGTCTGCATTTTAATATTATTAATTAAATTCAGTTTACCATGTTTTATTATTATTTTACCATAATTATTAGATTATTTACACTGTTTTGCATAATTTGAATGTTAGAATCTAATTCCATAAATTCTGCTTTGCGAAATCGGGAGATAAAAAGTAGAATTAATATTTTAGTACCGGAATTGGGAATAAATTACATTAAAAATGGATTCTGGCATGTGCACAATGATTTGGGAAATGAAAAGTGCCTATTAATTGCTATAGGAAAATTTGTATGCTTGGGAAAGACTCAAATTTAGGCCTAGAATAATGATTGCAAAATGTTAGATAATCTAATCAGCTTCCATGAAGTCCGTTTAAGCATAACTTGGAATTTTTAGTAGATTATTATATTTTTAATCTTTATAAAAATATTTAAATTTAAGAAATTGATTTTTAGAACATTGGGAAATGTCAAATCATAATACAATTTCTATTTTTTTAATAAAGATGGCAATATTTAAAATATTACAATCAACTCCCATTAGTATTTTTATCAATTAAAATTTTAATTTGCTTTATTCTAATTTAATGTCATTGTTTTTAATTTAAATCACCATTAGAATTAAACAAATCCTTTTCAAAATATAAAATATATTAAATAAACTTAAAACAATTAAAATATTCTCCAAAATGAATTAATATTCTGAATTCCCTTGGGTTCGACCCGTTCACCGGTTTTTATTACTTGATGACAACCATCCGCTTGTGGTAAAATATGAGTAGTGAAAATCACTCATCAAGTTTTTGGCGCCGTTGCCGGGGAATTATTTGTGAATTTTTAGTTGTTTTTAGTTTATTTTATTAAATATGATAGGTTAAATATTAATTTAACTGATACTTATTTTTATTTTTATTTTTATTTAAATTTGCAGTGCGAAGCAAACAGGCAGAAATAGCTTATGATCCTGAAATTGAGCGTACTCTTAGAGCAATTAGGTTAGGAAAACGTAGGAGACCAGCCCAGTTGGAAGTTTTAATTAATTCATCCTCTGATGACGAAGACTATTCTCCAACGACTGGAGTTTCAACAATACAAACTAATCGATTAATTGCTCAATTCAATAGATTAAATATGGCAGATAACAATGAAAATAATAGGGGTAACAATGGAGGTAATGGCGGTGATGTGGAACAAAATGATCAAGCTGAAATGACCATTGAGGAACACTCGCAAGGAACTAGTGGTAATCTGCTTAATAGAACTCCAAGGCCTGATGTAGATGCTTTAAGCTTTACCCTTCAGCCTGCGCTGATCACAATGGTTCAGAATAATCAATACAATGGATCACCCACTAATGATGCTGTTGAACACATAAGGAATTTCTTGGACTACTGTGATACAGTAAAAATTAATGGTGTTACTGATGAAGAAATCAAGTTAAGATTGTTCTCTTTTTCACTTAGGGATAAAGCTAAAACCTGGTATAACTCACTTCAATTAAGGGATGTGACTACTTGGGATAAAATGTTAGAAGCTTTTTTAGAACAGTTCTTCCCACCTTCTAAGGTTTTAGAATTGCAAGAAAAAATCAAGGAATTTGTGCAAGATGAGGGCGAGACTTTACTTGATGCATGGGATAGATACAACACCTTATTGGCTAGATGTCCGAATCATGGCTTTGAAGATTGGCAGCAGATGCACTTCTTTTACAATGGGTTAATTGATCACTGGAGGAACTTGTTGGATGCAGCGGCTGGAGATTCTTTTCTATCTATAGGACCTTCTAGAGCTAAGGAAATAATTGAGAAAAAGATTTCTAACATGAAAAAATTTCCTGGTAAGAAAAATGCTAGAAACAAAACAAAAGGAGGGATATATGAGGTAGAAAAGGCAGTTGCTATAGATTCTAAGTTAGATGCTTTGATGAGAGAGGTTTCTTCGTTGAAGAAAGGTCAAGCCAAAGTTGTGAGATGCGGTATTTGTCATGGAACTCATGAATCATCAGCCTGCCACCTGCTCGATCAAGGACTTCAAGAGACAATACAGTGTGAGGGTACGGAGGAGCAAGTGGAAGATGTGAACTACATGGGAAATAGGCAGCAGAATTACAACCAAAACCGACCTCAAAACCAAAATTTCTACCCTAATCAAAATTCTCAATTCCAACAAAACACTTATCCACAAAACAACCGTCCACCTTACCCACAAAACCAAAATCAAAATTACCTAAATCAAAATCGAAACTTTCAAAACCAAAATCAAAATCAGAATCAAAACTTTAATCAAAACAGAAATCAAAATCAGTCCTTCTACCAAAACCAACAGCCAAGAAACTTTCAACCCCAACAACAGCTGCAACAGAAGCAAGGAGGAGATGAGGTTAATCTAAAAGAGTTAATGAACACAATTGTGTCTCAACAACAAACAATTCAGCAAATGCAAGCCTCAATGAGAAATCTGGAAGTTCAAGTTGGTCAAATTGCTAGGGATACCTCAAATAGACAGCAAGGAACACTACCAAGCATGCCTGATCCTAATCCAAAAGAGCAATGTAAAGCAATCACTTTAAGGAATAAAAAGGAATTACCTAATCCTTACCCTACCTTAGATGATCCAGAGGTTTCAGCTGATACTGTAGACGATCAAGGTGAGGATGCAGAGGAGGAAAGTCAGCAGAAGGATTCTGAGGAGCCTAAGGAGAGTGAGAGAGTTAGTGTTGACAGGAGTAAGGATAAGGGAAAGTCTACTGTTCCAGTCAAGTCATATCAGCCACCCATCCCTTACCCACAGCATCTTAAGAAGGCTAAGGAAGATAAAGATTATGCTAAATTCTTAGAAGTCTTTAAGAATTTAAGAATTGATATTCCTTTTTCTGATGCTATAGCACAAATGCCCGTTTATGGTAAGTTCTTAAAAGAAATCCTATCAAAGAAGAGGAGTGTTGATGATGACGAGAAAGTGACATTGACAGGGGAGTGTAGTGCAATCTTACAAAGAAGGCAACCTGTTAAACAAAAAGATCCTGGGAGTTACACTATTCCGTGCATCATAGGCACTAAAGAGTTCAACAAAGCTTTGTGTGATCTGGGGTCTAGTATTAATCTGATACCTTTGCATGTCTTTAGAGAGCTTGGTGTAGGAGTCGTAAAGCCTACTAGGATGCAGTTACAGCTAGCTGATAGATCTATTAGGACTCCCTTAGGCATTGTAGAGGATGTTCCCGTTCAAGTAGAGAGCTTCATTTTCCCTGTCGATTTCGTAGTTCTAGATATGGAGAAAGACATGGACATTCCTCTGATTTTAGGTAGACCATTTCTTCAAACTGGTAGGGCTATGGTAGACATGGATGATGGTAAAATTACACTTAAAGTAGGTAATGAACAAGTGTCGTTTGACATTTCTAAGACAACTAAAACACAACACGCTAGTTCTGATACCTACCCGTGTAATAGAGTCACAGCTATCTATCAGGAGGATGAGGTGATTGAGAGAGAGTTTTTTGCTAGACACGATCCCTATAGGAAATTTGAGCAGTTAGTGGAGAGTTGTGAGGACTTAGCTGAAAGTAAGTGTGAGGGAGGATTACCTGTGCAAGTAGCTTGTGCGATAGAAGAGTCTAAGTTAGTCCCATCTGTTGAAAAGCCACCAACGTTGACATTGAAGGAACTACCATCACACTTGAGGTATGTTTTTCTAGGTGAGAATGATACTTTACATGTTATTGCAAGTAATAAATTAAATGATGATCAATTAAATGCATTAACACAAGTGTTGAGTAAGCATGTTAGAGCAATAGGTTGGACAATAGCTGACATCAAGGGACTCAGTCCAGCACTGTGCACACATCGGATTTACATGGAGGAGGACAACAAGCCAGTTAGACAGCCCCAAAGGAGATTGAATCCACATCTACAAGAAGCTGTAAGAGCAGAGGTGATTAAACTACTCGATGCAGGTATTATCTATCCTATTTCTGATAGTCAGTGGGTGAGTCCAGTACAAGTAGTGCCTAAGAAAGGAGGTATGACTGTGATTAGAAATGAAAATGGTGAATTAGTACCTACTAGACCTACTACTGGATGGCGTGTTTGCATTGATTATAGGAGATTGAATGATAAAACTAGGAAAGATCATTTTCCATTGCCTTTTATTGATCAAATGCTAGAGCGTTTAGCTGGTCATGAATTTTATTGCTTTTTAGATGGCTATTCTGGTTATAATCAAGTTCCAATTGCACCTGAGGATCAAGATAAAACTACTTTTACATGTCCTTACGGTACATTTGCATATAGGAGAATGCCATTTGGTTTGTGTAATGCTCCAGCTACATTTCAGAGATGCATGATGTCTATATTTTCTGATTTAATTGAGACATGCATTGAGGTATTTATGGATGATTTTTCTGTGTTTGGGTCTGACTTTGAAAAATGTTTAATTAATCTGGAAAAAGTTCTGATTAGATGTGAAGAGTCAAATTTAGTTCTTAATTGGGAAAAATGTCATTTTATGGTTAATGAAGGAATTGTCTTAGGACATAGAATTTCTAAAAATGGCATTGAAGTTGATAGGGCTAAAGTAGAAGTGATTGCAAAAATTCCACCTCCTAATAATCTAAAAACTTTAAGAAGTTTTCTGGGACATGCTGGATTCTATAGGAGATTTATAAAGGATTTTTCTAAGATTGGATTGCCCCTATTTAGATTGTTGTGTAAAGATGTTGAATTTAATTTTTCTGATGAGTGTATTGAGGCGTTCAATAGGATCAAGGAAGCATTGATAACTGCACCGATTATTCAGCCACCCGACTGGAGCCTGCCATTTGAGATCATGAGCGATGCTAGTGACTTCGCTGTTGGTGCAGTATTGGGTCAACGAAAGGATAAGAAACTTCATATTATTTATTATGCTAGTCAGGCTTTAAATTCTGCACAACGAAATTATGCTACTACTGAAAAAGAATTATTGTTTGTTGTGTATACATGTGAGAAGTTTAGGCCTTATCTGATTGGTTCTAAAACTGTAGTTTACACTGATCATGCTGCAATTAAATATTTGTTTACAAAGAAAGATGCTAAGCCACGGTTGATTCGATGGGTATTATTGTTACAGGAATTTGACTTAGAAATTAAAGATAGAAAAGGTGAAGAAAATCCTGTAGCTGATCACTTGTCGAGATTGGAACATGAAAAAGGGGAAGAAAAATTAATAAATGATGCATTTCCTGATGAAAATTTGTATTTAATTAATAATACTTCCTCTGATCATTGGTTTGCTGATTTTGTAAATTATTTAGCATGTGGTGTAATTCCTGATCATTTAAAATGGCATAGTCAAAAGCAAAAATTTAAAACTGATGCTAAGTATTTTATTTGGGATGAACCTTATTTGTTTAGACTGTGTGCAGACCAGATTATAAGGAGATGCATCCCGGATGAAGACTTTGAGAAAGTTTTAAAAGCATGCCACGAAGGACTTGGAGGAGGACATGTTGGACCGAATAGGACAGCACACAAGGTACTTGAAGGTGGTTTATTTTGGCCTAATATTTATAGGGATGCTAGATCATTTGTGCAAAAATGTGACGTATGTCAAAGGGCTGGTAACATCACTAAAAGAGATGAAATGCCTTTAAAAGGAATTATGCCTGTTGAGTTGTTTGATTTGTGGGGGATTGATTTTATGGGTCCATTTCCACCATCTAATGGGAAATTATATGTTCTAGTTGCTGTAGAATATGTGTCAAAATGGGTAGAAGCTGAACCATGTGCGTTGAATGATGCTAAACAAGTAATTAAATTTTTGAAAAAGCAAATTTTTACTCGTTTTGGTGTGCCTAAAGCAATCATTAGTGATGGTGGATCTCATTTTGTCAATAGGGCTGTTAATCAATTGTTATCTAGGTTTCATGTTCATCATAGGATAACAACACCCTATCATCCTCAAGCCAATGGTCAAGTAGAAGTCACTAATCGTGAGATTAAAAAGATTTTGGAAGCTACTGTAGGAAAATCTAGGAAAGAATGGGCTTTTAAGTTAGATGAAGCACTATGGGCTTATAGGACAGCTTTTAAAACACCCATAGGGATGACCCCGTTTAAATTGGTTTATGGTAAAGCTTGTCACTTGCCTTTTGAACTTGAGTTTAAATCACTTTGGGCTATGAAGAAATTAAATTTTGAATTTAAAGAAGCTCAAGAGAAAAGAAAGGTAGATCTTAATGAGTTAGAAGAAATGAGACGGCATGCTTATGATAATGCTCTAATTTATAAAGAAAGAACAAAGCTTTATCATGATAAAATGCTTAGGCCTAAGGTGTTTGAAGCTGGTCAATTAGTGCTTTTGTATAATTCTAGATTTAAAGTATTTCCTGGGAAATTGAAGACTAAATGGTCAGGGCCTTTTAGGATTGTTAAAGTGTTAGATAATGGTGCAGTAGTTTTAAAAGCTGATGATGAAAGGGAATTCACTGTAAATGGTCAAAGACTTAAACATTATTTTGGAGATGAAGTAAAATTCATCGAACAAATTAATGTTAAGCCTTTGGTTATTTAAATTTGTTTATTGAAGTAATTGCTTTGCAATTTTAATTATGTTTAGTTTTATTTATTAAATTATGAAAACCCATAAAAATTATAAAATGAAAGAAAAAGACAAAAATATTTTGTATCTTGTGCTGTAGTGTTTTTATTTGTTCTATTATTATTATTATTAGTATTATTTTTAATTGAGTAAATGCTGCTTTAGATTAAGTTTATTTTGTTGGATTTCATGCTGCCTTCATAATTGAATTTAATAAATCAAATAGTGCATGTTATTGATAATGGGAATAAATGCAACAATAGAGTTGTGTACAGTCTGACATTATTGATAAATTGATGACAACAATTTAAATGAAAGATGGAAATAGTGCTAAATAGGGAAATGTGCGTGAAACTATGCGATGATTCTTCTGGATCGATTTGCTGATGTCTCAAGGGCTATGAAAGTGTTCAGTTTCTCGCACAGATCATTCCAGTCTCCTTGAAATTCGTTCAAATCGTTGTCATTCAGATACTTGCTATCAATCAGGGCCAAGAGATCACTGTCGGCACGATCTAGCAGCTGAAGATATTCATTGATGTGCATCTCTAGATCGTTATCTTCCCTGTTAGCATAATCTGTAAGGTCTTGCAGGCTATCTCTGCATTTTCGGCATAAGTTAATCAAATCACTGTGTCGAGTGTTGTTGTCAACATATTTAGGGTATTCATTGAATAACCTATCTGTAAAAGCAATTGCACTTTCCAATGCGAGTTGCCCCCGACGAGAGAAATTGAATTGATGGACTAGTCGGAGTAGCAGGGTTTCGAATTCTGAGGCATTAGTGTCGGTAGGAACATCCTCTGTAAGGAAGCGAGACAGCTCATCAACCCAATTGTCATAAGTAATTTCTGTAGGGTATGCCATTTTTGTGATGAGAAACAGGAGTGTAGCAAAAGTAAGGCGATAAATGAAAAATAGCGTGAGTGGGAAATTGCAAAAGAGAATGAAATTCTATGTAATGAAAAAGGGAAAAGGAGTAGAAGAATTTATAGCAGCTCATTAAGTCCTAAATTAGTAGGAGGAGTCCGAGCAAAAGGGGAAATTTGAGTGTTGATTAAATCCTACATCTAGACTGGGTTTTAACAGGAAATTCGAGGTCAATCTGACTCAGTCTAGGCGCCACATGGCTATGGTGGCGCCAAGATTGACCATTGAGCGCCATTTTCAGCGCCATTGTCTTGGAGCGCCACAAAATGCGCCAAACTCGTCCTTAGAAAATTTCCCAAACAGCCCAAGCGTCGCACGGCCTGTGCGGCGCCCAAATAGTGGTTTCAGCGCCACAGTGGCGCTCGACCCGCGGGTCAGGGGTCCCAGACCCGGTTCAGATCGGGATTTATCCCCCAAAATTCTTCTCCTCCTCATTTTCTCACAAACAGACCGAGCCCCCTCCTTCCTTCTACTCTCGATCGTGCGCCACAATCCGCCACCACGCGACACACTCCGGTAAAGTTCTTCCAATTCTTGTTTGTTTTCATCAATTCTCATCCACATTCCTCAATTCTCATTCCAAAATCCCAAATGTTTGCTTGTTCAATCAAATTAGGGCTCAAGAACCCTAGTTCTTCCAACTTTGGGGATTCCTCTCCAAAGTGTTCCGAAGCTTCAATTTAGGTAAGAATTGCTATCCTAATTCAATTTTCATTCCATTCTAGTGCTTTGGATTACATTAATTTTGGTATTGGTATTGTTACTTGAATTTTGGGTTTTTGTAGAATGTGGGATAAAATTTGATCTTGAGTATCTAAATCCTAGTTTAAACTTGAACAAAATGTTGTAGAACATGGATTGAATGCATTTTGTGAAATTTTTGGATTAACATTAAAAATTTGGAATTTTTATAAATTTGAAAATCTGGAAATTTCTTTTAATTTATTAAAATGGCATTTTTGATAATTAAATGGATAAAACATCACTAGAATATGTCATTTTGGTTATATTGAAATTTTAAGCTCATTTTTATGTCAAAAATTCCATGTTTTTCATTATGTGAGTCAAATTGGGCATGTTTGATAAAAACTCTTATAATCATAATTTAGTTAATTAGAATAGGTTAATTTATCCTATAAATAAATTGGAATGGATTTAAATATTAATTTAAACCATTTAGGATAAACTAGTTTATTAAGTTAGGTTATTTTATTTATTAAATCTGGAAATTTAATAAAATGAGAGTTCTTATTAAAAAGTGTGTCCTAAATGTGAATTTTAAACTTTGGAATAAAGAGGATGATACATTTGAACAAAGTTTAGGATTTATGAACCTTAAAATGCAACATTTTGGTCATTGAGTCATATAAATCCCACATTCTAGGTTGATGTATATGTTTGCTTTATACTTAACACTTAAGTTAAACCTTTGGTTTAAACTTAAGTGTGAGGATGGGAGGCAATGCATATATATGATACTAACCCATCATTTTTGTACAATCAGGTGCCAATATAATGTATAATCCTCCAAATCTCCCTAAGAAATCGGGTTATAGGTATATACCGATGCCCGAGGGGAGGATGGGGATTTATGATCCACAGTCGCCGGATAGCATTCCTACTCCTATTCCTGATGAGCATATTTTTTAACCTCGCAGACTTCGTACTAAGCACTTGACACAGATGGATCAGCCCCAAGGATCAGGAGGCGCTTCTAAGTCCAAGGGACTTCTCTCCTATTTTAGGAAGAGTAAGTCCAAGAGTGGAGCATCTTCTAGACATACTACAGTACCCGCTGATGACCATCAGGAGGTTAATCAGCCTGACCAGCCCGATCAGCCTGATCAACCTCAGCCTGAGGCATCGGATCATTCACAGGCCCCCACTAGAGCCTCTCGGGGGAAGGCACCCGCTGCTACTTCTACTTCCTCTCGGCCTAGGAGAGGGAGATCTGCTACATTGTCTATCCAGGAGCCTGTTCCTGAGGATGTAGGTGGAGAGGAGTATGATGTTGAGGTTGAGCAGGAACAGCAGGAACAGCAGACCACGCGGGGGAAGCAAAAGAGATATGATCCCAGGACTTACGTGCCTCAGTTGCATTATATCAGAGAGGGTATTTTCGATGCTACTGTGTTTAGGAGTGCCAGGGCTTATACATTGTATCAGAGGTTCCATAACAAGAGGATGATTCCGGACAGAGGGTTTTCTGATAGAGATTTGCAGCATCCCCTGTTACGAGATGCTATTCAGTCCCAAGGTTGGGAGAGATTTGTGCGACACCCAGTCGGATCATACTCTTGGGAGTTGACTAGGCTATTTTTAGCCAATGCTGAGGAGGAGGACTCTTGGATATTTGGGACCACTATTCCTATTACCCCACGGCACATCAACCAGTTGTTTGGGGTGGTGGATGTACCTTATGGGAGAGATTTCTGGGAGCCGGTGATGCGAGCCGATGATAGGGAGGACTTCAAGAGGATGGTACTTGCATCTATGTATGAGGCCCAGGAGGATGTCCTTATTTATAAGGATGATCCGAGCAAGTTGGATGGGCCTAGGATGGATGCCCCTATGTACCAGCTACTGATGTTTTACAAAGCTAGATTGAGTCCCTCTACCCATACTTCGGGACCCACTGCTGTGGATTTATACGTTCCGTATTGTATCAAGATGGGTAGCCCGATCAACATTGGAGAGCTCATAGCACTTGAGTTGAGGCAGACACCGGGGGTGTCTAAGAGGTCAGCTCTCATGTTCCCCAGTCTTATTTGGCTCCTTTGTGCCCAGGCAGGGATAGATATGAGGCAGTTTGATAGAGATTGGGAGATGAGGCCTTCTATTCCATTCACAAAGGATTTTAAGTTGCCCGGTGTTAGATGCCAGCCTATGTTGCTTCCCAGAGAGATGCCTGGACAGTCACCACCACCTGCACCATCACAGGGTAGCCAGGAGCATTCTGAGGCTCCTTCACAGTCCACCCGGGGTACCCGAGGTGGTAGGGGCAGAGGTAGAGGGCGAGCTAGAGCTCAGTCACAGCAGCCACAACAGTATCAGGCAGAGCCCGAGCGGGCTAGGACATTGATGATGAACCAGCAGAACCTGCTGAACACAATAAATGAGCATGCCCAGCTTGCAGCTCAGAGACACCATTTCTTGGCTGATCAGATAGCCAAGAATGCACGAGCTCAGGCCTACGCTCCTCAGACACCTTCTGAGGACGACGATGATGAAGATTATGTGGGCTCTGGAGATGGTGATGATGATGCTGAGGATGGCGTTGATGATGATGCTGAGGATGGTGATGCTGATGACGGATCGGAGGAGGTTGGAGACAATGAGGATTCCGATGAGGACACTGACTGAGAGTGAGAGATGAGCAATAGATAGGCTTATGAGTGTTATAGATGACATGTATTGATAGGCCTATGTATTTGACTCTATTGGATTCCTTTTGCTACTTTTCAGTATTTTTCATTTGGATTGTACTGTCCTGAACTCTATTTCCTGCTATTTTGCTATTCTAGTCATGTTATTTCCATTATTCAAGTTATCTAGATCATGTGAAACTTTAGATAGTTGTTATTTGGCTTTTAAGGTTCTTAGTTATTTTTAAATTCAATAAAATAGCTCTTGTCAATTTCGTGTTAGATTAAACGGTTTTGAACTGTTGGATAGATCAATGAGGTGTATTTGGACTTGATTAAGGTGTAGGAAATGTGAGATTGGTATTGTTGATTGATTTGGAGATGTTGGATATCTTGGGGATGAACTTAGGAAAAACACATTCTGCCCAAATTTGGCACAGAATGCGCCACACGCACTGTGTGGCGCCTAAAAAGGCCCTGCAGCGCCACATTGGCGCCTGGACACTTGGAAAATTTTCCAAGTTTTCCCAGAATGCGCTGCATGTGCTATGCGGCGCCTAAAACTGCTCCCATGCGCCACTTTCCGCGCCGCAAAAATAAGAATTTTTCCAAGTTGCTTCAGGATGCGCCGCATCTACTGTGCGGCGCCCAAATCACCCCTTGAGCGCCACTTTTGGCGCCGCGGACCCGAGCTTTTCTTCAGAATGCGCCACACATGCTGTGTGGCGCCTAAATTGGCTTCTGAGCGCCATATTGGGCGCCACAGACGCGAATTTTTGAAAAATCCGCGAATCCAAAAGATTCAAATCAAATCCAATCGATTTTTAAGATCCAAAACTGCATTATACTGACTCTAAATCATAGATTTGGTGTATATACAGCCTTGGATCCGATTATTCACCTCATATCTTGACCAAGTCATGATTTCACTCTCTATAAAAGGGGATAGAACCGATCCTTCTTGTTCATATTCTACTAAATCTGTCTACTCTCTTCTTGTTCGATATTAAGCTTCCTAATACCTGTCCTATTCATCAAATTACTGTAAAAATTCGTTTCTCATGGGGCCAAAGAGAAAATCAACCTGAGGAAACAAGAGAAACAATGCCGGAAAGAAGCAGAAAGCCACAGAACCTGCCCCATCACAACCACCGGTTATCAGAGAACTTGATCCGGAGCCGGTTGTGAATGAATTATTGGCTCCTGATTCAGTGGATGGAAACGAAACTTCTTTCAATTCTGCCCTTGATGGAAACGAGACTTCCTTCAATTCTGCTCAACCAACAGAGGATGATCCACAGCAAGAGGAGGATGATGCTGAATCTCGAGAAGAAATTTCACCGGAGGGGGATAAACGTCCAAACGATTCTAAGGCAAAGAGGAAAAGTCATAATAGGAAGGACGATGCAATTGCAAACCCTCTGGAGGAATTAACTGGGGACACTTTCAATCCGGCTATCTTCATCAATCAGAAGGCATATTCATATTATCAAAGAATGGTGGATAGATGGATTCTTGCAGACAAGGGATTCACTGAAGCTGACATGGAGCGGTTTTCGGTTCATGATGCTCTCATGAGTCGAGGATGGATGAAATTTGCTGCGCATCCGGAAGGAGTTTACTCTTGGGAGCTTACTAGGCAATTCTTGTGTAATGCCCAGTATGAGCACTATACTTCATGGATTAGGGGAGTGCCTGTGCCCTATGGCCCTGCAGTGGTTAATGACCTTTATGGTACTGTGGATGTTTCTTGTCCGGCTACAAAGAAGAAGCACTTCCATGACCCTGTTCATGCAGAGGAAGGAGGATCAGCATTGGAGAAGAGGATTTTGAGAGAGATGTTTGAAAACCAAGAGAGAATCCATTACATAGGGAAGGAGAAGGATAGCGTTGTTGCCACATCGATGACTGCACCACTCTATCAGATCTACTTACTCTACAAGCATAAGGTGTACCCTATTTCCCACACTGCGCAGCCCAATGCAGAGGAGCTATATTTTGTGTATTGTGTGAAGAACGGGTTGCCTATTGATATTGGGGAGATGGTGGCATATGAGTTGAGTAAAATGGGATTTGATGTGAAGAGGAAGGTTCTTGGATTTCCTGCACTGATTTGGACTCTTTGTAAGAGAGCTGGAGTGGATCTAAGTGCATATGCTCAAGATGCAAAACCAAAGCCTCCTATCTGCTTCAAAACTAATTACACCAAGCCTGGAGTAAGATGTGCAGAGCTAGCTTACCCTACTTCATCTCGTAGGGCATCTACTCATCCCACTGATATACCTAGTACATCTGGTACTAAGGTTGAGCCTGTATAGAGTGCAATTAACAGAATGACTTATGAAATTCATCAGCTGAGAGCCGAGATGAAGAAAAAGGAGGATAGTGCACAGACACAGATTGTACGACTTTCCACCAGACTTGAGTACTTCATGTCTGAAAGTCTATGTGATCGATACATTCCTCCTACTACTAGTTCGAGCTCTACAGGAAGTGATGATGTTCCTGTGGAAGATGAAGTAGATGATTCAGATAGATCTTTAGAAATCTAGATTCTTGAGTAGATAGGATTGTTTCCCTTTTGATTAAATTTGTCATGAGTATATTAATTTAGTGGTATTTTGCTTACTTTGAACTAGTATCTTGATGTAAGAATTGCTAGATTTGTGGTATTTTGCTTTTGGTAAATTTATATAATTTAAATATTTTAATTAAATCTGTCCATAATTATTTAATTGATAAAATGTGCCTACAAAATAAATCAAAATCTGAAATTAATAATAAAATCTGAATTTAAATAAATTATGATGAGGTTTAATTATTTTAATTTATAATTTACCATGTGCTCTAATGATCATCTTTTGTATGACTGAATACTATATATATATAAAGAAGCAGGATATGCCAAGGAGAATCGAAAAGGGGACATCCATGTTGGTAAAAAAGAAATTCTAGGGATCTACATACTCCAGGTGTGATCTTTCCATGTTTTATTTTATCAATCTACATGAATTATTCTGGTAAGAGCTTAGTTTAATTTTATGTTATTTTCGTGTTTTATTATGCTTTAAATAAAATGGTACATGCATGAATTGGGTATATTAATTATGTTAGATTTAAATTATGTTTTCACAGTGGTGCTATTATTTAAATTCTCACATCACTGCCAATCTGGAGAAAATCAAAACAAGTCTAAACGTTCTGCTTGGATCTGATTTTACAACTTAATGAGTATTAGGTTTCCTAGTTTAAAGTACTAGACTTTGTTAAACGGTCATGTTGGTTGTTCAAACTTGGGTGACGATTCTATTTACCTTGCAGAAAGCCTTTGATTAGTTAGACTGGTTTATTTGTTATGTGGAGAGTTATCATTATTTTTATATGAATATGCTCGTTCCATGTCTCCTTAAATGGTTAGTTACAATAAAGTCAGAGTAAAACCCCCATAAAAAAAAAAAAAAAAAAAAAAAAAAAAAAAAAAAAATTAGAAATGCAAGATCAAAAAAAAAAGGGTTTAAAATAAAGGGGTAGTAAACAGAATATTTATAAACTCTTGGCTATATGACTGGCACGTATTCTTAGACATGAGTAGCTTTTGGAATTCAATCGTCTACAACTCAGCCAAAGTGTCTAAGGATAATTGTGAAACCGAGTTATTAATTGAGCATTTTTTAAGACAGGAATAGAAAAGCATATTTACATTATTTCCTCTCCCGTTTCGAGTTGCTATGTTTGATTGATCTGCTTTTTGTATTGTAAGTGCTTTGGATACCTGGTTTTGATAGCTGATGCATGACAATTTACCTTTGTCTAGCGCATTAAACTCTGAACCCTTTTAGCTCATTGCGTTGTTGAAATCTATGATTTGGCAGAACTGAAATGACTTCATCTTTATTATCTAGATTGGCATGTGATGTGATCATTGGTTTCATTGCTCAAGGGACGAGCAATATTTAAGTGTGAGGATGTTGATGCACCCTGTGAAACCACATTTAAATGAGCTTAAACTATGTTAAAATGGACCTAAATTGCATGCATGTGACCCTATTTTACTGATTTTTAATGCACATTTCTTGTGGTTTGTAAATATTAATAAGACTGATTAAATTGAGCTTATTTGAGTTCAATTTACCTTGTTTTATGCTTTTTAATAAGACTTTGGCAATTCTAAGACATTGCAATGATGTTTCAGGCATTAAAATGAAGAAAGAAGATGTTCGGAGAACAAAAGATGTCAAGTTCGGATTTTTCAACACTGGACTGTGCCCAGAATGTGCCGCATAGGCATGTCGGCGCCCACATCGAGCCCTGAGCGCCACATCAGGCGCCGCATCAACACTTGGGAAAATTTCGGATGGAAAAAGCTTCAGGATGCGCCGCACGTGCTTGGCGGCGCCTAAATTGGCCTCCGAGCGCCGAAAAATGCGCCGCACACAGAAATTTGGAAAATCGTCGTTATGCGCCGCAGCTTCTTGGTGGCGCCTAAAACCTCTTTCGAGCGCCACATTAGGCGCCACAGTCGCGGTTGGGCAGTTTTCTAACCTCCCGAACTCGGTTTTAAAGGCCGTTCTTCGTCATTCTTCGACAGACAGACTCATTTTTTCGAACATAAACACTCTGTAAACATCTGCTAATGGGAGAAGAAGGCCAGAAACACAAAATCATGCCGGAGGAATGCATCAAGGACGCTGTTCTGGGCGTGTTCTTCCTATTCTAGGTGTTGCCTTTCTTTTTCTTGCATTGTAATGAATTGAAATTGCCTCTAAATGTAATCTGCTATCATGTTCTTAATTTGTAGACGGATTTCTGTATTGTTCGTGTTAGAAGTATTCTAGAACGGGAGTTCAGAATCACTTTGAAGTACGAATCTATCTTTTATGGAAGCAATAATATGTCGATGTTTAATTCTGTAATCTGGATTAATCTGTTTTGATTGTTAGAATGTGGATTAGAATCATGTACTGTCTACCAAAATTTGATCGATTATTAAGATTGGATGAAAATCTTGAATCTGCTATTTTATTTGTTTAATCTGAACTAATCGATTAATCTGCTATCATATTAAAATCTGTCTAATTTGGTTTAAGCGCCATTCTGCCTGAACTTCGAGGTGAAAATTTCATGTTTAGGTGTAATCTGCTTTTTAATCGATTAAGATGGATAAATTTGCTATTCTGCTAGAATCTGTATTAGGATTATATGTTAGACATTACTGAATTGATCGATCTTTTGTGTTTTATCAAATATGTGATTTAGAATATTAATCTGCTAAAAGCCTGACTGATCGATCAAACCTGTATTGTCTATTTTTAGTAATCTGGCATTAATTCTAATCTGTCTGCATTTTAATATTATTAATTAAATTCAGTTTACCATGTTTTATTATTATTTTACCATAATTATTAGATTATTTACACTGTTTTGCATAATTTGAATGTTAGAATCTAATTCCATAAATTCTGCTTTGCGAAATCGGGAGATAAAAAGTAGAATTAATATTTTTAGTACCGGAATTGGGAATAAATTACATTAAAAATGGATTCTGGCATGTGCACAATGATTTGGGAAATGAAAAGTGCCTATTAATTGCTATAGGAAAATTTGTATGCTTGGGAAAGACTCAAATTTAGGCCTAGAATAATGATTGCAAAATGTTAGATAATCTAATCAGCTTCCATGAAGTCCGTTTAAGCATAACTTGGAATTTTTAGTAGATTATTATATTTTTAATCTTTATAAAAATATTTAAATTTAAGAAATTGATTTTTAGAACATTGGGAAATGTCAAATCATAATACAATTTCTATTTTTTTAATAAAGATGACAATATTTAAAATATTACAATCAACTCCCATTAGTATTTTTATCAATTAAAATTTTAATTTGCTTTATTCTAATTTAATGTCATTGTTTTTAATTTAAATCACCATTAGAATTAAACAAATTCTTTTCAAAATATAAAATATATTAAATAAACTTAAAACAATTAAAATATTCTCCAGAATGAATTAATATTCTGAATTCCCTTGGGTTCGACCCGGTATTCACCGATTTTTATTACTTGATGACAACCATCCGCTTGTGGTAAAATATGAGTAGTGAAAATCACTCATCAGCCGGCGATGTGTGGGGTGAGGGGGCTGCTGGATTTGGTGACGGGAGGCAACGGTGGTGGCGACGCCGGACATGGGGCTGGAGAATGGAGGTGGACGGCAGAGTTTGAAAAATAATTTGGGGGTTTTCTTCTTCCTTGTACAGCTTGGCCGGAGAAACGGCGACCACGGCGGTTGTTGGAGGTGATGTTGGAGAAGATGGAGGAAGCAGCAGCTGGAGTCGTGGGTGCGGCGGCTTGGAGGCGGAGATGGGCAGTGGTGATGAGATCTCGCTGGAGCTGTTGTGGTCGGCCGGAAAGGGACTGGCCGGAGCAGCGAAAGAGATGACCGGAGCATGTACCTCACGTGTACGTCACGTGTCTCTGTACCGTTTGCAATTAATTGTTTGGGGAGGATAAACACGTGAGGTCACGTGTCTGTCTTGTAGTATCAATTTTTTTTTTTTTAATAAGCCGAAGCCAAGCAAACAATGTTGTAGTTTCAATTTGTAAACATTAGTGTAGTGCATTAATTGTTACACACTACACTACTTTTCTTTTTTCTTTTTTATCTTTTTATATGTATATATATATAGAAATATATATAAGCAAAATAAATAATTGTGTATAAATATAGATACTTATTCTAATTGATTATTTGGCTTGTGTTCTATTTAATGGATCCGTGTTCCACCGAATAGACATCGCCGACCATATTTCTCGAATTAAATTAAGAATGGAATTTTTAATATTTTTATCATGTTTTTGGATTTTTTTTAACACAAATTTAATAAAATAATAATATTTTTGTGTTTTTCAATACCAACTTATTATTTATACAAACTTACACATATCTGTCAAATTCAACCGCTTTCTTATTTAAATAAGATCGGAATGCGATCAAATATTCATGTTTAGACACGGAAATAGATTGAAAATAATGGCCAATTTTGGCCATTATCAACATCCTCACATTTAATACTGATCGTCCCCGAGCAGTCAGAGTCAGTGTTCCTACGAACATAGACTCTGCATATTCAATCTATTTTCTTGGCTTCAAAAATTTCATTCTTTTTAGATTGGGAATTCTCTTGATTGCAGTGTTTAATTAAATGATATTTCTCACTTAATCAGGAATGCAAATCAGTCATTATTGATAATTCTTCTGAATATCATATTTAGAAATAATCATTGATTTAATTCTAGAATTAAAGTATGACATGAACATAAATTAAAAGCAGAGCCTCACATATAGTATATGCGGAAATTTCACTCACTCTCAAATTTGGGGTTTTATCATAATCGCTCATAATCAAATTTGATTAAATTATCTCATATACTTGCAATTGGACCAACTCGCCACCGGCTCACTTCTTTAAATCGAGATCCCGAGGTCTTATTCAAGGGTTATAACGGGGCATACGGTTGTAACATTTGATACGGAAGGAAATTATTGGGCTAAGAAGTGACAAGAATTAATATCGTCATAACATGGCATATTTTTATTCAAAAATTTATGATCATCATTATTTTTCTTTCTTTTGTTTTTCTATTGCATGACATTAGACTATGTCTAATTTGCTTTGTCATTTGCACTTTATTTTTGTTGAATAGATCTCAACATTTTTTTTCTTTTTCTTTTTCTTTTTCTTTCTTTTCTTTTTCTTTTTTTTTGAATCGGTTTTTGGATACCGATTAGTATTTTCTTGATGATCAAAAATTGTAATGCCTTGATAAAATTCATTCTTGCATACTTGGGTTTTGATTTTTTTTTTTTTTTTTGGCTTTTTATAAGGCTAGGAAAATATAAAGGGCTTCAAAGAAAAATTAGGCTTAAAGGCTCAAAGTGGTTAATCCTAAAGGGAAAATATTTTTGGGTTTGGAATTCAAAAGAAGGCCAAAAATTTTGGTTTCTAGGTGCCTCAATCATATTCTCGATTTTTGGAATATGACATGGTCTTGAATCGGTCCCAATTGCAAGTTCTAGTGTCCTTTAACTAAAATGGTTTTCACACATCAAAGAAAATAATGAGCAAAAGTGACTCATGGCTCAAATCTCACATGGAATGGTTGATTCATGTCATACACTATTCTTAAATATAATCTTTGAAAAATTCTTGCACTCTATTCAATTAAATTTTCAACATGAAGACTCATTACCCAACAAGATGATTATATCATTAAATTTTTATAGCTCAAAACCTCAAAAATTCATATCATTCATGTCTTCAATTATATTATCCCAATTTAAAAGTTTGAAAATTTAATCATAAACCAAGATCTCATATGTGGATTTAAACTGACAGATTCATGCATGCTTCGTACTGGGTTTAAATATAAAATATTAAAAATAAACAAAATAAAAATAAAAATAAAACACACACATTTTTTTTTAGAAATATTTAAGTGAAGAGTCAACATCCTCACATTTTGAGCCTTGCTCGAAATGTGAATAAATCGATTCCTACTTAAACAAATTATTGAAATCAAAATAAAATAAAAGAGGAGGGAGGGAGGGGAAAGGGTATAAATGGGGTTGTGGGACAGGGATCAATTCGGTAAAAAGGAGACCGAATCATCAATTCGGTCTAGACCGAATTGATGAATCCCCAATTGTTTGTGAGGGATTCGGTCTCTAGGTTAATTCGGTATAGATCGAATTGACTTGGAGACCGAATTGAGGGAAAGGCACAAACAACTCACAAGCAATTCGGTGTTTACAATCAATTCGGTATAGACCGAATTGACATAAGACCGAATTGGAGTGAGGAAACCGAATTGGACATTTAGAAAAAAAAAAAAGGGGGGGGGGGGTGCTTTTGTGAGGCAATTCGGTTTATTCAGGCATTTCGGTATAGACCGAATTGCCTTGTAGACCGAATTGGTCACTTGCAAAAATGAGACTAAGAATCAAATAATGCCTTCGTAGATCAATTCGGCATAGACTGAATTGCTTAAACAGAATTGCTACTTAGCAAAATTAACACCGAATGTATGCCTTGGAGGATCAATACGATCTTTTCAGTCAATTTGGTATAAACCGAATTGGCTTGGAGACCGAATTGGTAAAATCACCAAGGCAACACTTAGAAAAATTTTTGAAATTTTTCCATTTTTTTTTAACATTTTCTAAAATTATGCATTTTCTACAAATTAGTCATGGAAACACTGAACATGCATATTTACACAAAAAATTATCAATCTATAATTAAATGCTTGCATAAATTAAGTTGGATCAACACTGCTATTTTATGGATTTATTCCGGATTTTAAATTTCTTTAAATTCCAAAACTAATTTCCATTAAATTTAGTATTAATCCAATCGGGAACCTGGTTTTTGAAGCTTTATTTTCTTTTTGGTGATCCCACAAATTCCTGCAAAGCAAACATAGAATAAGTTATCGGATTTTCTTAAAAATATCAACATCCTCACATTTAGAGTCTTAGTACTCTAAATGTGATTTAATTGATTAATACCAGAATTATTTAATATAATATACACAAGAGGGTTATATATATATATATATATATATATGATTTTGACTTGCAGAAATTTAGGTTGGATTAATTCTGTGCTTGTGAAGATTATTCCGGATTTTAAATTTCTTTAAATTCCGGATATAATCTTCGATCAATTACAGAACTAATCCAACCGGGAACCTGTTTAGATGCTCAGTCAGAACAGGGGCGACGGCAAGTGAGATGGTGTCTGTGGCTTGTCCGATGGTGGTGAGCAAATGGTAGTCCGAAGGTCTGCTGCTCCATTTGTTGTTTCACCAGTGATGAGGGTTTCCTCAGCGCAGTGGTGGTAATGAGGTGGATGGGCGATGGAGCAGCGGTGGAGCTTCGTGATCCGGAGGTGGTGGAGATGACAAACACGTGAGACTCGCGTGTTTTGCAATTCACAATTGCAAATTAGTGTAGCCCCAATGCTACACTTCTCCATTTAACTCCTTACACCAATTTTGGCGGCTCCATGATTCTTGCAAGAACAAAATACCCAATTGGTTAGATTTTCCCCTCAAATCAACATCCTCACATTTAGAGTCTTAGTACTCTAAATGTTTAATTGATTTGAGGGTACTTCTCTGTTCTGAATTACATACACAAAACTAAGTATGAGTAATCAGGAGTGTAATTCTCTTAATAAACGACGCTGCATCCTCCCCGGCAACGGCGCCATGAAACTTTTAACAAATTTCCCACACGAGTATTTTTTAAGAAAATAGAATAATCCCGGTTTAATTTTATTTAATGAAACCAATTTATGAAGATGGAGTTGGGATTAGGGATATATTTATAGGTTGTCACGTTTTTATTACTCGTGTTAAGAAACTGTGCCCCCGAAAGCGCACAGAGTCAAAAATTGCAGTAATTTATAGTAAGACCGGATCGTTCACTGGAGGATGTGCGATAGAAGCAGGGCCCACATCGTTTACTAAGATTTTCCGCTCGGTTACTCGTTTCAGGTTTTGCATTGGTTTCTAAAACTACTCGACAATAATTTAAACTAGATTATGAAAGCAATTAAAATTATTCTACAAAGCATGGTAAAGTTATTCTAGAAAGCAATTAAATTTATTCTACGAAAGCGTGTAAAATTATGCTACACTATCTAGAAAGCAGATTTAAAATGTGACAGAAGGGACAGGGAGAAAATAATAAAGATTGGACAAGATTCAGATGAGACACAATTAAACTTCCATTTTAATTACACAGATCTTTGCTTGGGATAGTTCGTCAATTAGCTAACTCTCATGCTTTCTACACTATGTTCCCTTTAACAGACAGGTACTTACAGTGAGAATTTACAAGCTTTTAAGACCTCAAAATCTAAGATACCACAAACTTATAACTGCTCCCGTCAGAGCGTGTCATTTATTTGTGGTGGACGAGCAACACCTTACATATCATTAGTTGATATGCCAAGTACTCCTATCATCCCCCTTGTCACACCCAAAGTCTAATATTAAAATCCCGAACTAATCCACAACTCTTAAACCTTACAACCGGCGGCCAACCTCTAATTCCTCCGAGTGACCTCTATAAAAGCATTTAAAAGAAAGCGATAAAGAAAGCAATAAAGAAAGCATTTAAAAACCTATCACTCGGAAGTCTCAAAAGCTATCTCATTCCGTTAGTATAAAAGAGCCCCTGGTCTTGGTGACCAGATGCAGATTTAGAACTTTCCAAATATCAGTAAGCCACAGGGCTTATAACATCCGGTTAGTTATGAGATACAAACTGAGTGGAACAGACCCGTGAAGATCTATTCCGAATGTACTCACTCAAGACTCAATTTTAGGCTTTGGTGGGAGAAGATAGTAGTTGAAAGAATACTCAACCCTACCTTAGAAATTAATCAAGGCCTATATGTTGTTCCTCTAGTATTATTTATCACATCTCATCTACACCCAAGTGGACATTGACTTGATGCGACATCTAATATCAGATTTCCAACACATAACAATTTTGAGAAACCAATTGATATTTGAAAATCATTCCCTAAACAGGTACTAAACTCTCAATTAAAACACAGATCCTTTCAGTCTAGGTGAGACCTAATCGCTGACTCTGCTTCTAAGTTTTCAAAATCAACCCCCAGTAGAATATGAGCTAATCATAACTGCCGAATTTATCCATCACCCAGATCCGGATTTTATAAAGGAATTTTTGTTGGAAATTTATTATGCAACATCTGATTTAGATCAAGACTTCTATGTCCAAGGGGAAGGATCCCCAAAATAATAATGACCACAACATCTACATAATAATATATGCATACATGTATAAGAGAAGTAAAATAAAATACTCCAAAATATATGGTGGGGATAGACAGAATTTGGTACACAAAGATGGATTAGCCTGAGATAAGAAGAATTTGGCTAAAAAGAGTGCCAGAAATAATTGGGGTTATCCGGACCGCAAACATCTGCCATCCGGTTCCCAATTATTCCAGATGGAATGATTTTTAGACAGAAAAGAATTTCAAGTGACGGTGACCGCCGTCATTCAGCTCCCTTTTATCTGTGAATGGAAGAAAAACACACATATTTTCTTGCTGTAATAATTCTCAAATAATGTTGGTCGACATCATTTAATAATACTACAACTTGAATTCAGGTTTTGAAATTAAGATAATAAAAAGAAAACTGTATCTAATTAGGAATTGGCTGAGTGGCTAATCGTTATCCCTGTGAAGGGACATTTTTGCCGGAGCTTCCACCAATCACTAATCAGACCATGCAAAATAACGAGCAATAATTAATACACAGAAGACGAGCTAATCGTTATCCCCGTGAAGGGACCTTTTTGCCAACATTGATCTGTGATATTCCTTATTACCCATTCATACACACAATAAAAAGAAAAGATGAAATTAAAAGAATATTTTTGGTATTGTGTGAGTGTTAATCACACAATAATTAAGACACTAATGGTTGAGAAGTGTAATGGATAAAATTAGATGTAATGGGCCTAAGCCCAATACACCCACTTACACAACTCAGGAAATTAAAAATATTTTTGAAGTTTTAAAATAGAAGGAAGAAATCAATTTGGTCTACTAGGCAAGGTGCAAAATAGACCGAATTGATGATGCATGATGGATGAAGTATTACATTACCCATTTAATCCTTGCAATGATATGAAACATCATCTAATTCGAATTGTCAAAGCAATTCGGTCTAAACCGAATTGGACAATTCGGATTGATGAAGTCATTCTCTTACTCAAATTTGGCTAAGGCATTTGCTTCAAAAATGAGGATGATTCGAATTACCTAGTCAATTCGGTCTAAACCGAATTGGCAATTCGAATTGGTGGAACAAATAAAATAAACTAAGGCATGAGGGGATGACATGGCAATGTGGTTTCAGAAGTCAATTCTGTCTATAGGAGCAATTCGTTAAAAACCGAATTGCGTAGACCGAATTGCTCGAGACCACATGAAGAGAATGAACAAACATTATTTTTAACCATATAATTCGATCTATTCAGGCAATTCGGTATAGACAAACATAAGGAAATAAAAAAACATTTTTTTTTGTCATACACTTCAGTCTTCATGGGCAATTCGGTGTAGACCGAATGGTTAGACCGAATTGCATGCCATTTTCACATAAGTGTATTTTTTTTGTTCACAAGTGTTTATGCGGTTTCTAAGCTGACGCGGTTTATGATAGATGGGATTGACCACATCATTCATTTCACATCAGTGTCATCTCGCAGTCACACTTGTGAATATTTTTTGGTTATCAAGATTTATGCATGTACAATGGGTAATAGCATGAATTAAACCCTAAAACTATAAACATGTAAATTAAAGACTAATCTACCAAAAAATAATGCAAAAATTAAGAACCATATGCATAAAAACAAGAACACCAACATTATCTAAGGAAGCACTATAAAAATAAAAATTAGATCTAGGTCAAAAATAAAATAAAAATAAAACCTAGAAAAGGGCACTATCTCTAACATTATCTAACTATCCAAGAACGGGATCCGTTAGGGTGCCGCGACATGATGTGCTGCGGATGCTTCTAGACCGTTGATGTATTTTGTAAATTGATGGTTGAGATTAATTTAAGGTTAAAATAGTAATTTTGCATAAAAGTAAATGTAACGGAAATTAGCGTCGCTGAAATGTTCTTGATAGCATCCCTTCATTATTTTTGGTAGCATCCCAGAATTGTTTTTGGTAGCATCGCTGAATCATTCTTGGTTGTATCGCTGAATTATGCTTGGTACCATCGCTGAATTATGCTTGGTACCATCGCTGAATTCCTCTACTTGAGGTCGCTGAAATATATTTGATAGCATCCCTTCATTACATTTGGTAGCATCCCAGAATTGTTTTTGGTAGCATCGCTGAATCATTCTTGGTTGCATCGCTGAATTCTGCTTGGTACCATCGCTGAATTCCTCTACTTGAGTATTTGATAGCATCCCTTCATTATTTTTGGTAGCATCCCAGAATTGTTTTTGGTAGCATCGCTGAATCATTCTTGGTTGCATCGCTGAATTCTGCTTGGTACCATCGCTGAATTCCTCTACTTGAGGTCGCTGAAATATATTTGATAGCATCCCTTCATTATTTTTGGTAGCATCCCAGAATTGTTTTTGGTAGCATCGCTGAATCATTCTTGGTTGCATCGCTGAATTCTGCTTGCTACCATCGCTGAATTCCTCTACCCGAGGTCGCTGAAATATAGTATGTGATAGCATCCCTTCATTATTTTTGGTAGCATCCCAGAATTGTTTTTGGTAGCATCGCTCATTCTTGGTTGCATCGCTGAATTATTCTTTGTAGTATCGCTGAATTATGCTAGAAACCATCGCTGAATTCCTCTACTTGTGGTCCCTCAAATATATTTTATAGCATCACTTAATTATTTTTGGTAAGATCGCTGAAATGATCTATTAATAAATTTGATACGTATCTTTGATCATAAAAAGATACTCCCTCCGTCCCATGTAAGACGTCTTGTTTGACTTTTTGACACTATTCATTGTTCAACTTTGACTCAATATTATTGTAAGTATATATTTGAAAAAAAATAGTCGAGTTCGGTCTTGTTAGATTCGTCTAATCGTATAGTTTTAGAATATATATTTTACATAATTTTTACTTGAATATATTTTAAGTTATTAACGATTAAAAAAATGCATTGGATTGTGTGCAGAAGTCAAAGAAGACATCTTAGTTGGGACAGAGGGAGTATTATTTAAAATATTAGATATGGATTACCAAATATTTGATATGATTTACCAAATATTAATATGATAACATACTAAATATAGAGTTACCAAATATTAGATATGATAACATGGCTAAAATACTTGCTTTGTCGCTGAAATGGTTTGTTATTAAAATGGACTATTATTGTGTTATTACATTTATACCCTTATTAACCTACAACCGTTAGATGCTTTTGAATGGCTATGATTGATGCCTTGATGTGCTGCGGATTCCATGATTGCACCATAACCGAACCCATCCAAGAACAATAAAAATAAAAATAAAAATAGATCTAAGGCTACAAACATGCTCAAACCCACATTCATACATTTATTAAAACATAAAAGGCAAAAATAAATAAAAGGGCAAAAGAACTCATACCAAATTTGTGAAGCATTTTCTTTTATTTCATCCACTAGAAAGCATTAAAAGTTCAAGAACAACTCATTATTTGGGTGTTCTCAAATTTATTTCTACACTAGAAAACTGTAAAATATGGAAAATGGCTATACTAATAAAATAAAAACAGCTATTTAAAACTACATTACAACTACAACTAAGAAAAATTAAATTACATTGCAAAGAAAAAAAGAAATTTACTCTAAACTAAGCCAAAAACCCACTGTTCTCTCCAAGAACAGAGAAGAAAAATTTTTACACTGTCTGCTGCTTTTTCTGAAGTGAAATGGAATGGGTATTTATAGGGAGCAAACCCTAGTCACATGGGTAGAGATAGAAAGTGGTTAATTCGGTTTATGCATAAAAGAAGAATGGGCAATTCGGTTTATGCACGAAAGTTGAGGGGCTTGGTTGCAAAATGGAAAGAAAGGAAGGGAAAGAGAGAGGTGATGCGGTGGGAAGGGACAGGTGCTGGGGTCCAGGAAGGAAAAGACAAGAATTGCAAGCCTTCGGGACCTCAGCACCATAGAGTTCTTCAATTATTGGCACGGGCCCCACTCCACTTTTTTCATTCAAAATCAGTTGTATCATTTAGACCGAATTGAGTACCCATAACATTTTTCCTCTCTTCTTTCAATTCGATCTCTTTCTTTCCAATTCGGTCTGTTCTCTTTCGGTCTAAACCTAGTTATTCTCTTAATTCGAATTGCACCATTTCTGACCGAATTGCATTATCTTTTTTTATTTCTCTCTCTTCTTTTCCCTTCTCCCCCATTTTTCTTCTTCTCATTTTCTTTGTTCTTCTTCTTTTTCCCAATTTTTCTTGCTTCCTGTTTTCTTTCCATTCACTGGGTTGGGGATTTTCTTCTCCTTGGCCGGAAAAGTGGGGGCTGCCGGCGAGGGTTTCGGAAACGGAGGTTGGCAGCGGCATGAGACGATCTGGGACGGCGGCGGCCGTGGCTTGAAGGTGGTGGCCGGAATGGTGGTGATGGCAGGGGCTGTAGGTGAGCGGTAGCTGAGGCAGCGGCGGCGGGGTGAGGCTGTGGTGTTGGGCGGAGGCGGCGGCGGATGAAGATGGAGGACGGTGGTGATTGAGGACGAGACAGCAGTCTTCGTCGGAGGAGATGATGGAATCGGCGGTGCTGGAAGCGGTGGCCGGCTTGCGACGGAGGATGACCGGAGGTTGAGGGAGGCGGAGCTAGAGGTTGCTGAGGGTTGTGGCTGCCGGCGATGTGTGGGGTGAGGGGGCTGCTGGAATTGGTGACGGGAGGCAACGGTGGTGGCGACGCCGGACATGGGGCTGGAGAATGGAGGTGGACGGCAGAGCTTGAAAAATAATTTGGGGATTTTCTTCTTCCTTGTACAGCTTGGCCGGAGAAGCGGCGACCACGGCGATTGTTGGAGGTGATGTTGGAGAAGATGGAGGAAGCAGCAGCTGGAGTCGTGGGTGCGGCGGCTTGGAGGCGGAGATGGGCAGTGGTGATGAGATCTCGCTGGAGCTGTTGTGGTCGGCCGGAAAGGGACTGGCCGGAGCAGCGAAAGAGATGACCGGAGCTTGTACCTCACGTGTACCTCACGTGTCTCTGTACCGTTTGCAATTAATTGTTTGGGGAGGATAAACACGTGAGGTTACGTTTCTGTCTTGTAGTTTCAATTTGTAAACATTAGTGTAGTGCATTAATTGTTACACACTAGTACTACACTACTTTTCTTTTTTCTTTTTTCTCTTTTTTTATATATATATATATATAAATATATATAAGCACAATAAATACTAGTGTAAAAATATAGATACTTACTTCAATTGATTATTTTGCTTATGTTCTATTTAATGGACCCGTGTTCCACCGAATACACATCACCGACCATATTTTTCGAATTAAATCAAGAATGGAATTTTTAATATTTTTATCATGTTTTTGGATTTTTTTAGCACAAATTTAATACTACCTCTGTTCCTTTTTAAATGCACGTTTTGACTTTTGGTACTGTTTATTGAATAGCTTTGACTTGGCTTTTTAATACAATTATATAAGATAACATATAGTCAAGTGGGATCTTGTTGGATTCGTCTAATCGTATAGATTTAGAATATCAATTTTTTATAATTTTTACTTGTATGCAATTTGAGTTATGAAGCATTAAAGATATGTATTGGATTGCGTGAAATGTGGGTCCGTAGCATTTAAAAAGGAACGGAGGAAGTAAAATAATAATATTTTTGTGTTTTTCAATACCAACTTATTATTTATACAAACTTGCACATATCTGTCAAATTCAACTACTTTTTTATTTAAATAAGACCGGAATGCGATCAAATGCCCATGTTTAGACACGGAAATAGATTGAAAATATTGGCCAATTTTGGCCATTATCAAGCATTAGATAGGGTAATAGGGAGTTTTTGCTATGTAATGGTGGTTGGGGGTGTTTATTTTGTTTTTCGTGTGTTGTTCATGCATCGGAGGATCTTTGATATTTCTGGCTCACATTATGTCAAAAATGGGGAGATTGTTAGTTCCTTTTTTTTTGGCATAATGTGTTCCACTCCGATGCTGAACACTAGATAGGTCCCCAAACCTCTTCTTATCTGCATGATCTATTTGGCAAGATTTTCTTGTGATCGGATAAGGTCAGCTCCGCATGGAAAGGCGAGGCTCTCAAAGGTCATCTACTCATTTCCTTAGGATGGGCGACCGAGTTATGGCAAGAACATCTTCCCATCCAAGGGAATGTATCGGCTATGGAAGGAGGAAGATTTCGTGGGATACCTTTATTCCCTTCCATAGCAATCGGATTTCAAACAGCCTTTTTAAGAGGACAAATTGCAGTGGAAGATCTCACTCGTTCATTATCGTTTTTGAAAGCCTCTGAAAGTCGTGTGGGAAATCCTTATACAATCTCCTCACCCCGTCCGAGTGTCTCATCAATTGTGTGAAGGAGATTGTTCCTTGAGTGTTCATTTGTTGCATCGTGCACATTGTACCCTTGATTTGTTTCGACACTTTCAATCAAGGGCTTCACTCAAGTTCGTATCAACAAGAGATACTGCCCTACATTGTTACATCAAAGGGAGGATCTTTTACAGGTTCACCTAAGGGAAACTTGGAGAAGGAGTCTTCAAGGGGTCGAAGAAGAATCGGAGCATTCTCACCAGAAAAGGGAGTATCTGGTACTATCGATCATCATCTTGGGTGTTGGAGTAAAAGATTACTTGTTCACTATTGTTCGTGTTACAACGTAGTGTTCGAACACATAGTGAAACTCTCCTGGATTGGTATCCCCCAGACGTAGGCCTTGGGCCGAACTGGGTCAACAACTCTCTATTTGTTCATTTTTCTTTCTTGCACTTATCTATTGCTATATTGTGTTATTAACTAACCTACTGATAGTCTGCTTAAGTAAGTGGTTGAACAAACAGATTCGAATAAGGACTTAGGCTTGACGTAAGTGGGATTAACACATTTAATATATAATGATTCTGATCTGTACGCAGCCAAATCCTATATAATTCGCTTTGGACTTTACTTGTAACTTGTTTCCCAAATGAATGAAGAAAATTTCTGCTACCGTCCCATTTCTTCCTACTACATAGAACCTGTTTGGATAGAGCTTTAGAAAATGTGCTTTTGAGTTTTGTCAAAATTAAAAGTACTTTTGATAGAAAACAAGTGTTTGGATGAACTTACTAAAAAAAGCAAAGATTATGTTTTCACAAAATAGAAGCCAAAAATACCTATTGAAATATTAAAAATCTGAAATACCCAACTGACCCTTAAAACGGTAACACACAAGAATAACAACTCACAACGGCCACTGCCCCAATACAAAAACTCACATATCATACAGCTGACTTTTTTTTTTTTTTTTTGAGAAAAGGTGAATCTTTTATTTCACTAAAAAAACGGCCACTGCCCCAATACAACCATCCCTTTTACATCCAACCCCTCAGCCCGCACGACTCAATGTGTATTGACCACCCATACAAAACAGAAAACTCTATCCACACAGAAACGCACAAGACAAAAGATACAATGGTCCTCACAGAAACACACAAGACAAAGGTATGTTTGGGAAATAATTAGAGTTTAGCGTCTGGAGTTTGAAATTAATGGTAATAAATAGTTTCAAATTTGAATAATGGTGTTTGGTAATGCAATTTTAAATTAGAGTTTAGAGTTTGGAGTTTGAAAAGTTAAAAGTTGGGGGAGAGAAGTGTTCTGAGTTTAGAGATTAGAGATTAAAATTTGGCGGTTACTGTAATTAGTGTTTACTATAAATAGGATTTTAGATTATTTTTAGTATGTATTTTAAAAGCTAAACGCTAATCCCTAGCGTCTTTTCCCAAACGCAAACAAAAGATACAATGGTCCTCATACAGCTGACTATTTTAAACGGGAAAAAGAGAATATAGTCACATAATTTAGCAAAATTTTCAAAACAGTCCAAAAAATATTGTATTAGATGACACCGTCCCATAAATACCCTAATCATTGCCAAATCCGTCCATGAATCGGTTTTTCCCCTAATCATTGTCGAACCCGTCCATTAAACTACCCTAATGGATGGACCGGTTCGACGATGAGTAGGTATTTAATGGACGGATTCGGCAATGATTAGCGGAAAAACCGGGTTCATGGACGGATTCGGCGATGATTAAGGTATTTATGGGATGGGTTCATCTAATTCAATCTTTTTGGACTGTTTTGAAAATTTTGCCAAATTATGGGAGTATACGGGTGTTTTTCCATTTTAAACTGTAACACAGAACCGTATAAACTTACAACTAACAGTACTAGAATCCTACTCCCTCCGTCCAATTATTTATGTCTCGCTTTCCTTTTTTGTCTGTCCCAACTCTTTTGTCTCATTTCCATTTTAGGAAATGATTAACATAAACCACTCAACCTACTTCCATCACATCACATCAATAAACAAATATATTTAAATTTCAAACACACTACCTGTTAGGTCCGTTTGCGTGGATAACCAATTAAGTAGTCCTGAAAACTAGTTCAAGCACCTTTCGTGGACACGTTAAACAGTTTAAGAAATTAAGCAGCGGAAAGTAAATAAACTGTGAAAATAAAGAACTCAAGGTTTGTTGACCCAGTTCGGCACAAGCCTACATCTGGGGGATACCAATCCAGGAGATTCACTAATTGTTTTGGTTTGATCCTCGATCTAAACAATAGTGAATTGTTTCGCCCAACTCCAATCACCAAGCGGACTGAATTGTCAAACCAAGACACTCCCCCTGTCTTGGTGAAGATCTCCACGACCTTGCTTCAATCCCTTGAAGGCTCCTCCTTCAAGTTTGCCCTTGGTCGAAACCTGTTGGCGACTCTCCTTGATTCTTTCAGTTAAGCTCTTGAGTTTGACGACTCATTGAAAGCCTTGATTGAATCCGTCTACTTCAATCAAGCAAACAGTGGCACTCTATCGATCAATCCACCCAAGGAAGTGTTGATCGGATTTCTTCCTTCGAAATGATAACTCGCGAACACGGAAGGAATATGATTCTCTCTTCACAATATCCTCTCAATTACTCAAGTGTGTAAGTCAAATTATTCAGCGTGCGGATCCATTCCTTGGTCGCCCTATTTGAAGAGAATCACCTTGTCTCTATTCTAAGGTAGAGGATCTTCTTTCCATAAATGCGCGGATCCTTAGAATAGAGTTGCCCGAATTAAAAGATTGTAGTTTCCATACTTCGTGTGCAAGATCCGGGCAGAAGATCAGCTAGCCGTTGTAGAATATTTCTGAGTATATTCGCCAGCTCTTCTTCCTTTGCTTAGTTTGTCTGCTGTTGACGAGGTTGGTCCAACAAAGTAGTTCAGACATCGGTTGTGAACACATTTGCTCAAAACTGGTTCCCAACAATCTCCCCCTTTTTGGCAGAATGTAGGCCAGTATAAGAGTTGATCCAACCGATGTCCAAACAATTGACACAAGAACAATGATGTAGAAATACTTCCCATTGAGACCCAACCACCAATTACAATGATTCCCGAACATAAGACAAACTATACTAATGCTCCGTACAAGATAACCTATCACATATTCTAGGAGCATTCACATCAAAAGCAAGCACATGGCAATAGTCATAAAATAAAACACGTAAGATCACAATTCAATTATTACAGGCCATTGTGCAGATGTCCAGCAAAAAACAGTAGTTCACAAAAGTAGTTCAAACAAAAAAAAACTTTACCCTTCTTCAGCAGAGACTTTCTTCCACCAGGCTGCCCCATGTCGATTGTAGTGCATACCAGAGGAACCGATCAACGGCTACATCAACTTAACTCCCCCTCTGGCGCACATTTTGCCCAAAAAGGGCATGTCACTCAGACTCCTCAGAGGAATTCTCATCCGAGTCACTGGACTCCTCTGCTGGATTGGTATCCAAATCCTGTTCATCATCAGACCAAACATCAGGAAGCTGTCTGAACAGCTTTTCAGCAGCTTGGACACGACTGTGCACTTGAGCCTCCAGCACTTTGAGGTGATTGATGTGGTCTGTGAGTTCATCTCGGAGCATGGAGAAGGCGTCTTTAGCAGGGATCCTGCCTCCTGGTCCAGCCAAGTCTGGCTTCTTCTTTGCAAGGTTTGAGGAAAGTTTGAAGTCGGCAATGTCCTCAGGATGATCATGCTTGCTCCCAAGAATATGGAGATGCTTCAGGTACTCAGATATGAGGCCAGGAAAGGGAAGAGTGGTGTTGTACTTCCTTTTAATTGTGCCCGCGAACGCCAGCATTTGTTCGAGCACAAGGGCTCCATAGTTGATCTCGTACTTCTGGTCTATGGCAAACAATAATTTACACATGCTTTTTGACACAACAGAGTGGTTAGCAGTGGGCATGATGTTGTGTGCACATAATTTGTAAAGCAGTGAAAACTTTTGGGTTAGGACACCAGCACTTAACCCCTTTCCTTGAAATTTTCTCCCTTCAACTCCAGTGAGAGTCTCAGCAATAGTATTCATAGGGAACTTGGCACTTCAAGAATAAACTGATTTCAGATGAGTTCGGGGTACCTGGAGAAAACGGTTCAGTGCTCGAGCTTTGAGTTCAAACAGTTGGCCATGTGCATAACTGAGTTCAAACCAGGGGCTTTTGGAGTTCAGGACTTCAGAGCTCAGGTTTGCATAGAAATGCCTAACTAGCTGTCCCTTATATTGCTTGATCTCCATTCCCCAGAATAAAAGAGATCTGTCCTCCAGGTATTTGTGCCATCCCATTTCCTCATACCGCACAGCTGCAAATCTGATCTCAGGGTGCACCTTCATCCTTTCCAGAACGGTTGAGAAGTATTGTTCGGACACTACATAGTAGAAGGCTGTGGATATGGCGTTTCCAGCATCAATGATCTCTGGCTCATGTTCTTCCGACGAGGACAAGACAATTTTTCTCTTCTTGGATCCAGTGGCCTTGGAAGACTCTTCAGGTTCAGACCGAGTCCGCTTTTTGGGTTCAGACTCCTGGGGTGAACGCCTTTGAGGAGTAGGCTCTCGGGTTTCTGGCTGGGTCACCGTTTCCTGCACAGTGACTGGTTCAGTATTGACTTCGACTCTTTCTTCAGATTCTTCCTCTTTGGAGCTTTCTTCATCGGATTCTTCCCCCTCGCTTTGAGTGTCTTGAGATCCCAACTCCTCGGACTGGTTGTCAGTGGGATTCTCCCCCTCAAGTGGTTCCTGGACATCGGTTTGAGGGTGCTCAGAGTCTCCTCCGGACTCATCATTCTGGTCGTCATCCGAGTCTGATGAACTTTCATCTTCTTCGTCTTCTTCCCGTTCAATTTCGGTTTGAACAGTTTCTTTGACAGGTACAGTTTCCTCAGGTTCTGGTCTCAACATATGCTTTCGCTTTTGACTGGCAGTCCAGGCAATTTCTTCAGTGATCAGGTTCACAGAATGGTCCCTTTCATCATCACTTATGTCGATCATTGATTCATCTCGAGAGCTTTCATCAGCATCCTCTTGAACATAGTCTGAGTCGAGTTCTTCCTCATCAAGGGGTTCTGTGCTCGGTTCGGACGCCTTTGGTGAACTCATTTGGGTCGCTGTAGTAGTGTTCTGCAGGGGTTCTTCAGGGGTTGATTCAACAGTGGTGACTGGTGCTGGATTGGTCGGAACACTTGGCACAGTTGCTACATTCTTTGCAGGGGTTTTCTTCTTTGGCTTTTCAGTGGACACCTTCTGTGCATCCTTGGCGGTCGCAGATTTTGGGGGTGCAGTAGGTACGTTCACCGATTTCGATCCCATGGTTGGCAGATTCTCCAGAATAGAGTCCAAGGGCTTGAGTGCTTTGGCAACTTCTGTTTCCACAAGTTCACTTACGGAGGCGTTCTTCTTTGCAACAGCCTTCTCCTTGGTTTTTGAGGCAGAGACAGCTTTTCCTTTCGTCTTCGGAGCCTCTGAGTCTTTCTTCTTCAAGGCCATGGCACCAACAACTTCAGCTCGAATGTCGAGAGGATCCTGAACACCACCAGGGGTTCCCCTTTCTCCGGCAGTGGAAGGAGAAGAGGAGTGAAATGGAACAGCAACTAAGGATGGAGTTTCAGAGATGGTCTGCTCCATGATCGCCTTCTGTACAGCCTTCGCACGTCCCTTGGCACTGGACTCCTCGGGTGAGATACCCTTTTTGCTTCCGGCAGTCGGGGAGGGGGTCGGGTCTTGTGATTTGGAACCTTGGCTTCCTCGTGTCTTCACCATTGTAGCTGAAAGAAAGACTTTTGGCAAGAACAAGTGAAGAGGAATATTGGTTTGCTTGTTACAAAATAAGAGGGACTGTAGAGATTATATGAGATCGAGAGAAGAATAGCTTAGGGGAATAAGATCACAGACGGATTTTGGTGGAGAAGAAAGGAAACTTCCCTTGATTAAAGAAGGAAAGAAGATCACAACTTCCCATAACCATAATCATCACGTTTTTGAACGTGATTTTGCAGGTAACCGTTCCCGCCTCACGTGCCTTTCACATCAACTTCAAATTTGATTTCAAAAATTTTTACTCTTCTTATCAAGGTATGGATTGGATTCTGCAAATCAAGTCTTGAACGAAATATAGTTAGTTCCAAATACAATTTTTAAGGTAATAAAATATATACTTAATTGAAATAAGGAAATTTGCAAAAATAAAACTTATTCCACAGATTTAGGGATTTATGTGATCATGCATAGCCCGAGATCTCTTCTCAATTTTTCGAATCTTTCTCGATCAAGAGCCTTAGTGAAAATATCCGCATGTTGCTCAGTAGTTCCGACATGTTGTATGGACACTATTCCTTCTTCGACAAGATCCCTTATGAAGTGATGCCTGAGTTCAATGTGCTTTGTTCTCCCATGTTGAACAGGATTTTTGGAGATATTGATCGCACTCATGTTGTCACATAGTATAGTGAGAACTTCTTGATCGATTCCATAATCCAGCATCATTTGTTTCATCCATAGTAGTTGTGCACAACAACTTCCAGCGGCAATGTATTCAGCTTCGGCAGTTGAGAGAGATATAGAGCTTTGTTTCTTGCTATACCAACTAACTAGGTTAGTTCCTATATAGAAGCATCCTCCAGTTGTGCTTTTTCTATCGTCCGCATCACCTGCCCAATCTGCATCACTATAACCAAGTAATGAAAGATTAGACTCTTTAGAGTACCAAATACCAAGATCACTGGTTCCTGAGACATATTTGATCACTCGTTTGGCAGCCTTTAGGTGTGATTCTTTGGGGTCGGCTTGGTAACGAGCACAAACACCTACTGCATAGCTTATGTCTGGTCTACTTGCAGCTAGATATAGAAGGCTTCCGATGATGCTTCGATAGAGTTTCTGATCAACACTTTGACCACTAGGATCTTTGCTCATTTTGTCATTAGTCCCTATAGGCGTTCGAGCTGGTTTGCTGGACTCCATGCCAAACTTCTTGACAATGTTTCGAGCATACTTGGTTTGGCTTAGAAATATTCCATCTTTCTTCTGAGCAACCTGCAACCCAAGAAAGTAAGTTAGTTCTCCTACCATGATCATTTCAAACTCCTTACCCATTATTTCGATGAACTGGTCTTTGAGCACATGGTGTGTTGATCCAAAAACAATGTCATCGACGTAGACTTGAGCAATGAGGATCCCTTTGTTCTCTCTTTTGATAAAAAGAGTCTTGTCCAAGCTTCCTCTTTCGAATCCATGTTCAAGCAGGTACTTGGAGAGCCTTTCGTACCAAGCCCTAGGAGCTTGTTTCAGTCCGTAGAGTGCCTTGTTGAGCTTGTAGACATGTTGAGGATGATGGGGGTCTTCAAATCCTTTAGGTTGTTCTACGTACACTTCCTCATTCAACCAACCATTTAGGAAGGCACTTTTGACATCCATTTGATAAAGCTTGAATCCTAGTGAGCATGCGATCGATAGTAGGAGTCGGACTGCTTCAAGTCTTGCTACAGGAGCAAATGTTTCACTGAAGTCGACACCTTCGACCTGGGTGTAACCTTGAGCAACTAACCGAGCTTTGTTCCTTGTAATATTCCCTTTTTCATCACTTTTGTTGCGAAAGATCCACTTGGTTCCGATTATGTTCTTGTCTTGTGGTCTTTCAACCAGGGTCCAGACTTCGTTTCTTTCAAACTGGAGAAGTTCATCCTGCATGGCATTTATCCAGTGTTCATCTTGAAGAGCTTCTTCAACTCTGGAGGGTTCGATCTTTGAAGTATAGCAGTGCAAGCCAGCTAGTTCTTTAAAGTCGATCTTTTTCCCCCGAGTCTTTCTTCTTTCATTTACATCACCAATAATGTCTTCAGGGTCATGGTGCTTGTGAATGCGTCCATTTAGGTCCTTTTGAGGTTCTGCTTCTCGTGACAAGGTGTCTATGATTGGTGTTTGGACTCTTTTGGTGGACTGGTCATCAGATGTGGGTGAGCCTGTACTGTTTTGAACATCCTGACCACTGGGAGTTTCATCATCATGAGGTGGAACATCCTCGTTGCTGGTCACATCTTCTATGGTCACATTAGTGGACTCCAGTACTTTCCTTATCTTAGGAAGATATACTCTATATGCACGACTGGTGGTAGAGTATCCCACAAATATTCCTTCATTGCTTTTTTCTTGAAACTTCCCAACATGTTCCCTGTCATTTAGAACAAAACACTTGCTACCAAAAATATGAAAGTAAGTAATTGAGGTCTTTTTACCGTTCCAAATCTCATATGGAGTCATAAGAGAGTTTGGCCTCAAGTAGACTCGGTTTATGGTGTAGCATGCTGTGTTCACGGCTTCGGCCCAAAGAAATTCAGCCACTTTCTTGGAGTTGAGCATCACCCTAGACATTTCTTGTAGAGTTCGATTTCTTCTTTCGACTACTCCGTTTTGTTGAGGTGTTTTTGGAGCCGAATATTCATGCTTAATTCCATGTGTTGCACAATATTCTTCAAAGAATTGATTTTCGAACTCTCGTCCATGATCACTTCGAATCCGTTTCACCTTGGTGTCCTTTTCGGTCATGAGTCGATTGCACAGCTTCTCGAAAGCTTTGAATGTGTCGCCTTTTTCCCTGAGAAAATCTATCCAAGTGTACCTGGAGTAATCATCAATACATACAAAAATATATTTTTTACCTCCCAAGCTTTCAACTTCCATTGGACCAATAAGATCCATGTGCAGTAGGTCAAGACACTTGGTTGATCCAGGGAGTTCCGACAGTTTGTGTGAACTTCTGTGCTGTTTGTTCTTGGCACACTCGTTGCAGAGAACTGCACTTGATTTATTGAATTGAGGAAGACCTTTGACTGCCCCGGTTCTGCTGAGTTTGATAAGATCTTTAAAGTTGAGATGTCCAAGCTTTTCATGCCACAGTGTGATGTGGTCCTTTCCTGCAGCTGCACCAAAATTGCAAGTATGAACGAGATGATAGCAATTATTCTTTGAGCGCAAACCTCTCATAATGCATTCTTGATCTTGATTGAGCACTTGACAATCTTTCTTGATAAACTGCACCACAAGGTCCTCATCACACAATTGACTGATGCTTATCAGGTTAGCTTGGAGTCCATCAACAAAGAAAACAGGAGACAGTTCCTTCGAGCCATTGTTCTCAATGGTCCCTTGTCCAACTAGGGCACCCTTTTTTCCATCTCCAAATACAACGAATCCTCCATCAATCTCTTTGTAGTGTTTGAGCAGACTCCTTTCACCTGTCATGTGTTTGGAACATCCACTGTCGAAGTACCATACTTTGTCCGCAACATTCTTCTTTTGTGAAAGAAAGGCAACTTGACATTTGTTCTGAATTTTAGGAACCCATTCGCACTTGATGGAGATCAGCTTCATCTTGATTTTGTCATTTGGCCAGATGATTGCTTTCAGTGTTTGTAGATCTTTTACCAAAATCCCACAGTTCTTGGTTTTGTGGCCTTCAAGCTTGCAATAATCGCATCTGAGTGGGATTGGAGGTGGTGGTCTTCTTGTCCATTTGTTTCTACCTACAAGATGGAATGATTTCTTGATAGTTCGGGGTTCACTTAGCATTCCTCCGGACACAAACTTGCTTTTCTTTTCTCCTCGTGAAGTTGAGGCTTGATATCCCAAGCCTTGTTTGTTGTTGCTCGGCCTTCCCATAGCAATTACATCATCTAACTTGGCTTTTCCTTTGTTTAGAGCCGCCAGAGTGCTTTCAGCCTTGGCAAGTTTGTCTTGAACTTCGGTGAGTTCTGTGTGAAGAGCGTCTTTCTTTCCAAGCATACTATAGTACCATAGTTTATAGTCAACTTTTTCAACCTCCAGTTCCTTGTTCTCTTTCTGAAGCTCAGCATTTTTCTCACGTAGTTCGTTCACCAGTCCAGACAGCTCTGTGGACGCCTTTTCAAGTTCCTGATTTTTGCTTGTGAGACTCTGGAGTTGTTCTTTTAGGCTTTCATTCTCGACATGTAATTCTACTGATTCAGCAATGGATATTTCCAGCTTCTCGAAAGTTTCTTCGTAGAGGTCATTGAGTTTACTGACGCTTTCATCTTGATTCCTAGCAAAAGAGTGAACCATGTTAGAGGAAACCATATTGACTGAGTTGGTACGCATACCTGTCTAAGGTTCATCATCACTGTCCGAATCCCATGTGCCGACGAAGGCTACTCCATAGTTTACACCTTGTTCATCAGACTCCTTCTCATCTTCAGAGTCACTGAATGTTACTTGATAGGACTTGCTGGACTCCTTTGGTCTGAGATTGGCACAGTCTTTTTTCATATGGCCTCTTCCCCCACATTCAAAGCATATGATCTCCTTGTCATCCTCAATCCTTGAAGATTATGGTTTATTTTTGTCGAGAGACCTCGAGCCTTTCTGAGTGGATTTAGAGTTTGATGTCCCTGCATCCTTCTTCATGGAGGAGTTGAATCTAGATCTACGGTTCTTGATGATCTGATTTAGTCTTTTGGACAACATGGCTAGTTCTTCTTCGTCACTGAAGTCATCATGATTTTCCATGGAGAAATCTTCCTCATCCTTGGTCATAGATTTGAATGCCACTGGTTTACTTTTGGTCCTGGGACAGTGATCCATTTCCCATGATTGTAGGATTCCCATTAGTTCATCAACCTGCAATTTATCAAAGTCTTTGTATAGTTCAAGTGCTGCAACCTTTGCATTGAACCTTTCCGGAAGCGTCCCAATGATTTTTCCTACAATGTCCTGTTGAGAATACACTTTGCCAAGCTGAAGAGCTTGGTTGGTTAGATCACGGATGCGACCAATATATTGGCCGACAGACTCATTATCATCCATAGAAATCTTATGAAATTGTGCATCGAGAGTAATGATTCTAGATTTCTTTACCGGAGCCATACCCTCGTAGGTATTGGCTAAAGTAGTCCAGACATCGTATGCAATCTTACATCCAACGATAAGTCTGTATTGATCTTTTGTGAGAGCATTGTGAATTGCATTCAGGGCTTTGGAGTTCTTTGAAGCGGCAAGCTTCTCAGCAGTAGTCCATTCACTCCTTGGTTTGATGGTTTTTACACCGTCTTCTTCTTTTACTGGTGGATGGTACTGGTTTTCTACTGCATTCCAAGCCCCTTCGTCCAGAGCAATGAGGAAAGCCTCCATTTGATCTTTCCAATATGCATAGTTTGATCCATCGAGCAATGGTGGTCTGGTTACAGATCCGCCTTGGTTTTCCATGCCTTTTGTCTGGATCTCGCTTTCCAAAGCGTGTGGCTTTGATACCAATTGTTAGGTCCGTTTGCGTGGATAACCAATTAAGTAGTCCTGAAAACTAGTTCAAGCACCTTTCGTGGACACGTTAAACAGTTTAAGAAATTAAGCAGCGGAAAGTAAATAAACTGTGAAAATAAAGAACTCAAGGTTTGTTGACCCAGTTCGGCACAAGCCTACATCTGGGGGATACCAATCCAGGAGATTCACTAATTGTTTTGGTTTGATCCTCGATCTAAACAATAGTGAATTGTTTCGCCCAACTCCAATCACCAAGCGGACTGAATTGTCAAACCAAGACACTCCCCCTGTCTTGGTGAAGATCTCCACGACCTTGCTTCAATCCCTTGAAGGCTCCTCCTTCAAGTTTGCCCTTGGTCGAAACCTGTTGGCGACTCTCCTTGATTCTTTCAGTTAAGCTCTTGAGTTTGACGACTCCTTGAAAGCCTTGATTGAATCCGTCTACTTCAATCAAGCAAACAGTGGCACTCTATCGATCAATCCACCCAAGGAAGTGTTGATCGGATTTCTTCCTTCGAAATGATAACTCGCGAACACGGAAGGAATATGATTCTCTCTTCACAATATCCTCTCAATTACTCAAGTGTGTAAGTCAAATTATTCAGCGTGCGGATCCATTCCTTGGCCGCCCTATTTGAAGAGAATCACCTTGTCTCTATTCTAAGGTAGAGGATCTTCTTTCCATAAATGCGCGGATCCTTAGAATAGAGTTGCCCGAATTAAAAGATTGTAGTTTCCATACTTCGTGTGCAAGATCCGGGCAGAAGATCAGCTAGCCGTTGTAGAATATTTCTGAGTATATTCGCCAGCTCTTCTTCCTTTGCTTAGTTTGTCTGCTGTTGACGAGGTTGGTCCAACAAAGTAGTTCAGACATCGGTTGTGAACACATTTGCTCAAAACTGGTTCCCAACACTACCATTAATAAATTCAAACTCACAACCATCACATCACACATAAATAAATCATTTAAAAATTTCAAATTCAATACAATCATATCGCATAAATTCTTAATTTACCCCCACTTTAAACACTAATATACCTCTACATTAAATAGTAACTATCCCACATAAAATACCGTGCCCAAAAGAAATGAGACACAATAAATGGGACGGAGGGAATATATTACAAATCTCTAAGTCCACTTTGTACTACAATACAACACATACAAAACCAACGACATTCTCCTTTGTGTATATATATACACATTCCATATCAACACTATTGTACATTCCTTATACACGTTTTTAGTTCTGCCACAATGCCTATATTATACACTACATAAATAATATTCCTCATTGCACCATATATAAAATAATAATTCATCACAACAATTGTCACAATTTTGTAAGGAAACAGTTTTCTACAACATATCTTAAGGTTAACTAAGAGTAAATTTCAATATCGTTGTCCTGTGAGCTCAGTCACAATCAACTTAAAAATAGTTTAGGGATAAATAATCACAACTAAAAGAATTCTAGGCTGTATCTAGATTCCCTGCCCACCAAACAATAATAATAATAAGAATATGACAAAGGAAAGATTAAAACTAATTAATATTTAATCATCACGACAAGGATGTGTTTATATCTTTATAATTGACTTTTGTGATGTGAAAAAAAACTATCTAATTGCACTATGAAGAATAAGCCATGGGCGATATGGCAGTATTAACTTCACTTTGCCCACATTTTGTGTTGTATCCTTTGAATTATTCTACACTAATTATTTGTTTTTGGATGTCCAGCTCTACGTACTCGTCATGTTAAACATAAGGTAACATGACGTTGTTGAGAATGTACTTCGTCCTTTCCTTATCAAATGCCACGTTCAAGCATTTTATATGCAATTCATGATACTTTTTCAATATTTAATAACTCAAATTATATACAATTAAAAATTATCAAATTTGATATTTTAAAATTAAGTTATTAGATGAATTTAACAAGATCTCACTTTTATCTTATTTAACTATATTAAAAGAAATAATTAAGCTTACTTAATGAATACTCTCCGTCCCGCGAAATATGGCTCGTTTCTTTGGGCATGGTAATTTAGGTGGTGGGGTTTAGTGGTTAAAGTCGTGTGCGTATTTGTGTTTAAAATGTTAATGAATTTTGACTTTGTTTATAGTTTAACTTTGACTTAATATTATGGAATAATTTATTAGAGAAAAATATTTAATTGTGGTCTTGTTAGAATCGTCTAGACATCCATTCACTGTTACGTTTGACTTTTTGACACTATTCATTGTTTAAGTTTGATTCAAATTTTTATCATAGTTATGTAAGAAAAAACATAGTTAAGTGAGATCTTGTTAAATTCGTCTAATCTTGTAGTTTTAGACTATCAAATTTTTATAATTTTTTATTGTACATAATTTAAGTTATTAACCGTTAAAAATGTGTATTGGCTTACGTGTCAGGTGGGTCCTTAACAAAAACATTGAGACGGAGGTAGTATATTTTATATAATTTTTTATTTGTGCCCATTTGAAATATGAAGAATTAAAGAAATGCAAGGGACTTGTGTAGAAAAATAAAAATGTATTGAGAGTTGTGTAGAATAGTAAAAGAGATTACTTTTAATGGGATTTGAAAACTATTAAAACTAGATTTTTTTTCCCGCGCTCCGTGCACGGGTTTAGTGTACAGGTGTTAATTTTTTTAATACAAACTAATATTAATTCAATTAATATAAATTAATACTTCCTCCGTTCCTAAATTATTGATGCATTGGGTGTTTTGTTACAGTTCATTGAGTAACTTTGATTCGACTTTTTAATACATTTATATAAGATGAAATATAATCAAGTGTGATCTTGTTGGATTCGTCTAATCGCATAGATTTGAAATATCAAATTTTCATAATTTTTAGTTGTATGCAATTTGAGTTATTACGGATTAAAAATATGTATTGGATTGCGTGAAATGTAGGTCCGTGGCAAATATTAAGGAACGGGGGTAGTAGATGATTTTATTTTAGTATATTTATGTACAAAAAATTATAAAATATAATTTCTGTTATCATTTTCTTTTTCAAAATGACAAAAGAAATAATTTTTTAAATTTTTTCATAATATATACCAAAGCATAATTTCAACTTTTTATGCAAAGAAAATATCAATAGAAAAATTAATTCATTAAGATTTCCACCATCATAATAATAAATAATTAAATACATTAAAACATTCGCTTTTGTAACTCATTCTTAATTACCTGCAAAAATTATGTATTTTTTTGGGAACATTAACACCGATGTGTCATCGAACCTTCAACTATGGTTGGAAGACAGGGTACATGACCATTTAGGTCAAGTCTCATTCCCACCTACAAAATTATGTTGATTGTATATAATAATATAAATATTGAAATATAATATGATATGCTATCAGTATTAATAATATAATATATATAGATTAATGACTAATAAAAATATATAAAAATAAAGTATCATGATACTATTTTTTATGCACATAAAATAGTAGTATATTGGAATTTTTTTACTGATGTAGTACTTATTTTTTCTATATTATGTAGTTTTTTGAAATTATTTATTTTTTAATAAAAAGTTAAATTTTAGTACTCCTAAATATTTTGAGTGAAAATAGTATATGATTTTGCTTTGCTATGTATTTTATGATAGATATGCATATTTTTAAAATAAAACTACTGTTTAAACCTATAATATACCATTCTTAAAAAGAGATTAATTATAAAGATGTTAATTATAAATTAAAAGGTTAATATAGCCAGCACAATAAAAATATGATTACAGGATTTAGATAGAGATCAATAAATTGCAATCCAATGGTCATTGAATTTTATAATGAGGTGATTTTACATTCTAAACCTTTGATATGCATCTTTATGATAGATATGCATATCTTTGAGGTAAAATTACTGTTTGAACCCACAATATATAATTTGTAAAGAGATTAATTATAATTTAAAAGGGCAATATAATCAGCACAATAAAAATGTTGTTTCAGGATTTATTATAGAATAGATTCTAATTATATTTAAATTAGTTTAATTTATCTAAAAATGGAAAGTGACCAAATTTCGCGGAACACTCTAAAAAAGAATACGAATTTCGTTGGACGGAGGGAGTAATAATTACTATGCACATGTGTCATTTTTCTAGGAACAGAGATGTGTCGTTATTGTGAAATTTTTTTTAATGATAGTTTTTTTTTTGGAAATATGACGTCAGTGGATAAATTTGTTTTTTTTTTTTATCGTGTGTAAAATTGAAATAGAAATTTTAAATCATTATTCATTAATTTTGGTAATATATATACTACAGCGGTGGGCATGTAATATATATACTCCAACCCAATAATTTTGGCTACATTTGAATTTTAATATTATTCATTATTTAATTTCGACTCAAATTATCGTATTGATATAAATAAAAAAAATTATCAAGTATGGTTTTGTTATAATCGTTAAATCATATAGTTTTAGAATATAAAATTTTTACTTATAACGCTTTGAAATATTAACAGTTAAATTAAAAAGGGTTTTAATTCCAGAAGTAACGTATTGCGGTAAGGGAATGCAATTCGATAGCGGATGGTTGGGCAAAACGTGGAGCTGCAGGGGGTGATACTATTGAAAAATGGTTTTAATTCCAGAAGTATAACGTGATAGCTTCATTAGTTCAAAATTACAATGTATGTCTGAGTATGTTTGTCGACAGTAGTTTGTTGTGTTGTTGTAGTCTTGACTGGTGTTGGTCGCATATGTTTTGCGGTACGAAGGCTAAATATGAAATATAGCTATTTTGGCTTCTCAAAAAAAAAAAACAGTTAAATTAATATTATACTCCCTCTGTCCCATTAAAAATGTCTTACTTACTATTTTTGGATGTCCCATTACAAATGTCTTCTTTCTATAAATAGAAATAATTTTCCCCTCCAACAACTATGTGGACCCCACCATATACTCACAAACCAACTCTACCTTAATTTCCGTACCCAACAGTAACAAGACACTTGGAGTGGGACGGAGGGAGTATTAAATTTTGTGTAGAAGAGAAAGTAGTCAAAATTATTCGGACGGAAAAGTACTTCCACTAGCATACGGATGGATAACTTTAAAATGGGCATGCTTTTTTAGGTATTGGGGCTGTTTGGGAGTTTAGCAGATAGCAGAAGCAGATAGTATATTTGACCAGCAGATTTGATAAGTAGATTTGAGTAGTAGATTTGACCAGCAGATATTAATAGTAAATTTGATTAAAGGTGTTTGGTAGACCAACATATATCAATCAGCAGATAGCATATTTAGTATGTGAAATGACCAATAAGGGCATAAACTATTTTAATTAAATATGAATACTCCAGAAAAATGGATTTGGGGAAACTGTTTTTTTTTTTTTGCAATCGGAGGGGTAGCGCCGGTAGCTGCTCGTGAGGAGGGCGACGGCAACGTTCTATTCAATACTCCAGAAAAATGGATTTGGGGAAACTGAACATTTTTTTGCAATCGGAAATATGGAAAAATGCATTTAAGAAGAAGGGTATTTTAGTTGATGAAAAAATCCACTGAATCTGCTTGTTGATATGCTTCAAATGGAAGCAGATTGATTTTTAGCAGATTTGGCTTAATGTGCTCCCCAAATCTGTTGTTTGCCAAACAACCCAAAATAGCAGATACATTGGTCAAATCTGCTCATTCCCGATCTGCTACTCTTTCTACTCTCTCCCAAACAGGCCCATTATAGATTAGATATTTAATAATCATACTCATTTTTGCCATTAAAATTTAGATAATGTCACTATTTGGCAAATTAGTTAATTGGTAAGATAATGTGAGATAAAATAAAAAGATAAAATAACTTAAGACCGTGTTCAAATAATTTTTTTTTTTAAATTGCTGCAAAACGGCCAAATCTATACATTCCAACCTTAGAATTGAGGTTGATGATTCCCAACATACCCATCCATCCCTTTTATTCATTTGTAATCTGTGTAATCATTTGTGGGGCATGAGCTACACCACCACCCTTTGTGGGGTTCCTCTAAAAAATGTTAAATAATACTCCCACACTCCCACTAATTGTGGCCACTTTTTTTTTGTGCACGAGAATCTAGATAGTTGTGTTTAGTAGTTAAAGTGGTATGTGTAAAAATGACTAATTCATCTATCAAATTTATAATGGTTACATTTGAATTTTAACCATATATGTTATTTAACTTTGACTCAGTATTACCTTAATGATGTAGAAAGGGAAAAATGGTCAAATGTGGTCTTGTTAGAATCGTATATTTGTATAGTTTTAGAATATAATATATAATTTTTACTTATATTTATTTTGAGATATTAATAGTTAAACAAATATATAGAAAGTATAGTGTCATTATTGTAGGGTTTTAGTCATGCTTATATTGATTTTATTTTCTTAAAATGTAAAGGGACCATTGTTATTGGAACAACAAAAAAGAAAGAGAGCAAAAATTAATGGGAGGAAGGGAGTAATGATTTGTGCTCATAAAAATAAAGACTGAAAAAACGGAAAACAGCAGCTCTGCGCCGTTGTCTGAACTCTGAATATGCCCGAGCATACTTCATACCCACTTAACTACTCCATATAGAGAGAGATATAGAGACAAGCATGTATATGTATAGTTGACTGGCTGGTATTCAGAAATTTCTGTGTGTATTCGATGGAGTCTGACCTGACCTCACACCTTTCATCACACAGAATGCGCGCCACTCGAATTTCTATATTTTACCACTTCCCGCCTTCCGCCACACCCCTCGCCCTGTTCCTCCTTTTCTACTACAAAAGTCTTCCTTCCTGGTTCACATGGCGGCCCCTCCGTGGCGATTGCTGCTTTTCTGTTTTTTTCTAGCACTTGGATTTGCTTTGGAGACGGCCCGTCCGCAGAATAGAAGTCCTACTAATGCTAATGCTACCACCGATCCTGATGAAGGTGCGGTAATTTTTTTCCAATTTTGGACAGATTTTCATGATTGATTGCGTGCATAGTTATTTGGGGAGAATATCGATCGGCTTGCTCTGGACGGCATCTTTCTTTCTTTCTTTCTTGTGCTTTTTGAATCAATCCATGATTATCTCAGTACACAATTTTCAGAAATTGGAAATATTTTGGCCTCGTTTGGGTGCATGTGTAATATCTGGAGTTCAAATAACAGACTGCCGGTCTGCTACCTACTACTCTCGTACATTTGTTATTTTCTGGGTAGCAAGAATTATTGTTGGGACTTGCGTGAATAATACAGATTGGCCCCCTGACCCCTGTTCCAGTTTATCTCATCTCTTTTCTTTATTTATTACTTAATTAATTTATTTTTATCTGTTTCATCGGTTGGAGTTTAATTATCTTTTCGAAGAACTTTATCATCCATTAGAATAAGATTATGGGTATTGGGCTATTGGCAGTAAATTATGGATTATTTTTTAAAATTTTTTTATTTACCATCTGATAGCGTTATTTTCTGTGTGTTATATTTTGAGGAAAATGGCAGCCGCTCTGCTGCTGTACTCAACAATTCTTGTGTTCCGTTTATACATACTGCTACTTATTGTTGATTTCCTTCCGTAGATGAATAATTCGATCAATATAACTACTGGGAGTTATGTATAGTTTTATTGGCAGGGAATATTTCTTCTTCAGATCGAATCATATATATAACCAAGTAGGAGTATATTTCTTTATGCAGTCCTTTTCTTGCAAGTATCTATCTCATGTTGTTTCTCACTTAATCTACAGCAAGAGCTTTGAACACCATGTTTGCACGATGGGGAATTTCAGCCAGAGAACAATGGAACATCAGCGGGGAATTATGCTCAGGTGCTGCTACTGACACAACTCCAACTGGAAACGTTAATCCAGGCATTAAGTGCAGATGCAACTTCAATAATGGCACAACGTGCCGCATTACTGCTCTGTAAGTGAACATACCACGACACATCTTACAGGACATGCGGGGCAGACATTTTTACTTCCTTACATTCTAATGTGGTTTTTTAGCCTACTTTAATGTTGTCCACGCGGTCTAATTAGCAATTCTGATCCTTTTTACAATTTTACAGGATTGTTATGGAATTGGATGTTGTTGGTCCAATTCCTGATGAACTATGGACTTTGACTATGATAGAGGATATGTACGTCTGCTTTCTATTTATGGTTCTATTTTTGTTATTATCACACCAGTAGTATATAGTATGTTTAGTATCTTGACGTAAATTTGTATTGGTTGCGTGTATGTGGTTCCCTGTAATTTGCAAAACCCTGAAAGCATCAATCTTCTTCTCTTATCTGTTTCAGAAATCTGGCTGAAAATTATTTGACAGGTCCACTTTCTCCTTCCATCGGCACCCTTACTCGCCTGCAGAGATTGTATGTTGTCTTTACCTCTCTTGCTTCCCCTGTTTTCATACTTGTAATATCAGTTGTTTCTCAATCCATCCTCTTTGTTTGGGAAAAAAGTTGATGGTTGATTCTCTGTGGTTAGGACGGTTGGCGTAAATGCATTATCAGGGCCAGTTCCTGGGGAACTTGGAATGCTGCCAGATTTATATTACTCCCTCCGTTCATATTTAGTAAACGTTTTATGTAAAATTTAGTATACCAAGAAAATGTAATGATTAGTCCCCTAATTTCCATATTTGCCCCTATCTATAAAAAGTTAAAATTAAAGTGGAGAAAGAGTGCACAGTATTCTAGGAGTAATATTTATGAAAAAGTAAGGATAATATTGGAAAAATATGATATAGATAGGTAAAATGACAACTATTTTGGAATGCTTTTTGATTTCTAAAAAGACAACTAAAATGGAACGGAGTGAGTATTTGTGAGTCTGATTTGTGAGTCTATGATAAATGAGCTGTATCCAACAAAATCGTCCTCATGCTTGTCGCAACATATACTCTAAAAATACGTAATCATGGAAATTGGAATTTTCTTCATGTATTAATACTAAAATAGTACTACTAGTATTTTAATCTTATTTATGTATTAGTTAATTGCTTATGTGCAGGGATTTTGGCATAAACAAATTCTCTGGGCATTTACCATCAGAGTTAGGAAGTCTATCAAATTTAGAATACATGTAAGTATTTACATCGCTCTATAACTTAATTTTAAAAATTATTTATTCATTAAATGTGTTTGATAATTATAATGCAATGACTTAATTCATTTTACCAATAACTTTTATTCATTTTAGATTCAGATAAAGGTTTTTTTAGGCATACGTTGGGGTTCGATCCCCACCTGCCCCCCTTATCATCTCTTTGTAATTTGTATGGCTTGTGCTCCACACATCTTTGCCGATACATTAGTATCAATGTGTACCAAAAAAAAAAAAAATTAGGCCACACATATAATTTACTTTTGGTCCACTAAAGATTGAATATCTGGATTTCGGCCACCAATAGGCATTTGGGCAGAATTTAAAGTCAATTTGACCAATAGCATACAAAAACAGACCGCGTGCAAGCCATGCATAACGCGATAGACCAAAAGCATAAATTGTCTCCTTTTGGTGGCAGATTTTACTTTTTTTTTTTTTTAAATTTTTACTTATATTTTTTTTTAATTTTTTTTGTGCGGCCCTAGCGGAATTGGAAAGGGTCTTTGGGGCCATCATCCCCGATTAGAAGTTTAACAATTTATGTAATTTCTTTGATTATTATAATTTTGTAAAGATATTTAATTATAATTTGTGATTTTTAATATCTGTTTAGCCACTGGTTCGTGCCAATGACCTTTTTTTCCTCAAGGGAGCCTATCGGAAAAGGATCAAACCGATTAAGGGTGCGGAATTCAATAACGCTCCCAAACTTGACTGATTATTACTTGAATTTCATCATGATCTTAACAAAATCGACTGAGGCATAATTTGTGAATCGGTGAATACCTGTCTCGGCTGAATGTAATATTCTAATTTCTGACAAGCATGGTATAGACTTAGGCATAATTTGTGAATCGGTTAATACCAGAGTTCTGCATCCTTGAGAATTCAGCTTAAATAATAGATCGCCCGATCCCTACCTCTTTCGTCCTCCTGAGCTAGTAATGCTCATATGGACTCTTCGGCCGCTATGTACAATTTTAATGGTCGGTCGAGGACTGGAGGAACCAACACGGGTGGATTGATCAAAGCTTGCTTTAAGGCTCTCTGTTGGTCATGTCCCCACTTGAACTCCTCTTCTTTCTTTAATCTTAGCAGATCGGTCAATGGTTTTCTTTACCGGCCACGTTAGCCAGGAATCTCCTTAGGAAATCGATCTGGCTTAAAAACTTCTGCGGACCCTTCTTATCTTGGAGTGGTCTAGCTTCCTGGATAGCCTTGGTTTTATTTGCATCTACTTCTATTCCTTGTTATGCACCAAGAATCCCAAGAAGTTTCTTGCCTGCACCCCAAAAGCACACTTGGCTGGATTCATCTTGACCCCGTGCAGCCTCATCCTTGCAAATACTCTTCTTAAATCGGCCAAATGGTTTTCTATGTCTCTGGATCGGACCATGACATCATCGATGTAGACTTCTACACAATCTCCTATTAAGTCATGGAAGACATAATTCATGGCCCTTCGGTACGTAGCCCATGCATTCATCAAGCCAAATAGCATGACTACCCATTAGTAAATCCCAATGGCTCCAGGGCATCTGAATGCAGTCTTGTGTACATCTTCTTCGGCCACAAAGATTTGGCTGTGTCCAGAATAGCCATCCATAAAGGATAACATTCCTTGTTTTGCAGCCGAATCAATCAATAAATCGACAATAGGCATCATATATTCATATTTGGGAGTTGCTATATTGAGATTTCGAAAATCAATACACACTTTCAACTTCCCATTCTTTTTAATCACTGGTACACTATTTGATAACCATTCTACATACTTAGCTGGCCTAACAAACCCGACCGTTAACAATTTCTCTATTTCTTCTTTAATTTTTTGGACAATTTCGGGTGCTGCCCTCCTGACTGGTTGTTTATGTGGCCTAAACCCCTCCTTGATAGGCAGCCTATGCTCTACAATTGATCTTTCCAAACCAAGCATCTCTGTATAATCCCAGGCGAAACAATCCTTGAACTCCATCAAGATCTCTTTGAATCGGCTGATCACGTGTTGGTCCAAGTTTGCACGTATTGGAATTTCTTTCAGATTCTCGTATGTTCCAACATTGATGATCTTTAGTGGGTCTTGTGCTTTAAAGTCTGGTGTGCGCTTCAGAATAGTGTCCATCAGTTCACTCCACTTTGCCTTTTCCTTCTCTGGTTTGAGCTCGGCCGACTCGAGCTCGGTTGTCCCTATTCTTTTTTCTTCCATAATTTATCTTCTTCTGTATTGGGCCATAGGTCGGCCTGGTATCTCACTTCAAACCCCAGATCGGTCCAGTCGCATTCGATAACTTCCAGATATCGATCTCCCACGACGGCCAAGAATGGCTGTATGGGTTCCTCGTATAATACCGCATCAATTCGCCCGGCTGAACTGACTGGGAATGGAAGTTGATCTCCTTCTACTTCCTCCACTGATCCACCGTTCTTCCAGAACCATAACTTCTGGTGTAGGGTCGATGGCAAACACCTAGCGGTGTGTATCTAGTGTCGGCCTAATAAAGCCGCATACAGGACATCAGCATCAACTACAAAAAACATAGTCGGAATTCAGATCGTTCCAACTGTCACGTCAACCAGTATACATCCTTCTGCCACCGTCTGCGCTCCCACAAAACTCAACACTTTCATTCGAATGGGTAGCAAATCCTCTCTGGTTCGGCCGATTTTGGCCAAAGTAGTAAGCGGCATTATGTTTACTGTTGCCCCTCCATCCACAAACATTCTTCTCAATGGCCTTCCATTAACCCAACCTCTCACATATAAAGGCCTCACATGTTGGGACATCTTTGAAGTGGGAAGCAAAATAGTACTCGGCTGAGCGTCGGGGGCGAACGCCTTGTATCCTTCTTCCATGCTTTTCTCAATTTGGACTTCTGGCCGAATCGCTTCCATCTTGGCGAAGCAGAAATCGACTACAGATTCTTCCTCGCCGAAGTATTCTCATTCCTTTTGACAGAACATCACTGTTGGTTCTGTGTCAAACCAATACTCCTCGTCATTTGCTGCCGTGATGCCTACCATACCAACAATGGATATGAAGTCAAATTTGAATTGACCAATTGAAAGAGTTTCAGTATTCGGGACAATGGATGTTTTTGGTTTCCATTCCCTTGTGCGGACTGGTCTGGGCTTCCACTTTTCTTCTACCTCTCCTAGTCATCGTTTATCTGAACTTCCTGTTTTGGCCGACATTCGGTTTTATGTTTCAGTCGATCTTCGTTGTTCTTCCCCTTATCTTCCCTTTGCTTTATGCCTTCGGCTGACTTGATATGAGCCGAAAACATTTTATTTAATATTCTACTTTCGGAAAAGTGCCCCTCACTTAGGAAATCTTCCTCCATGTGCATCATTTCATATTCCTCTTCAGCTGCGGCCGCTTTTCGCCGCTGCATTCTCCTTTTATATGTACGATATGATCCATCCCCAAAGGGAATGGAAGGATCACTTCCCATTTGAATCCGAGTCTCAAATCGACTTTGGCCTAAATACCCTCGTTTCGGAGAATTCTGAACCCATTGACCAACCTGGGTATTAGCAGGTGGTCTCCTGAGCCTCTTCATTGCCAAAGAAACAACCTCCTCATGGACTGTAATCTGTATTACAGTCTTCCTGTTCTTCCTATCGGCTGTTAACTTCATCTCCGAGTCCCAACCATTGGTGATTATCTTTAGGGTCAGCTTCTCTTTTACTTCTTCATACTCCGACCTTTCTTCACCTTTCGACTGCTTGATCCATTCTTTAACTTCATAATGACCCATTCGGTCGAAAATGTCCGACACCTTCTCCTTTTCCTTCTGGGGTGAACCAAGTCGTCCCCATACTCCTGTCTTCTTTTGATCTGATGGTTGTTCTCCTAGCCGATCGTGCACAGATCTCTTGCTAGTTGATGGCTGATCTCCCAGCCAATCGTGAACAGGCTTCTTCTGCTCTGGATGTACCATTACCATATTAGAATCTGGGAATGAGTTTTTATCGATAGCCATTAATCTATCTGGGAATTTTAGCTTCACATCATCAATATGCTTCTGGACCATCTTTCTGAAATGTCCGCAGATTGCAGTGGTACGGGTTGCAGAGGCGTGAAACTTGCACCATCCAACATCCATTTGTTCCTTAGTCGGCTGTGGATGATTGCCTTTAAACTCAAAAAGTCCATTCTTTAAACAATAATAAAAGATTTCTTCAATCTGAGATAGATCGAACGTATAGAATCTTTGTGAATCGTCCTTGTCTCCTCACCTTCCTTCTCCTTCCCTCTTACTGGCCTGAGGGCTGGACAAGTCATAGGTTTTTTATTTACTAATTCAGCTCTTGCTACTTCCGCTAGGGCGGGTACATCATCCATATTGAACTCTTCCCCAATCTCACACATATCCAAAGATTCTGCGAAGGACGCAACTGATTGGATGGGTTGAGACCTCCCGCTTTGACTTCTACTTGACTTAAAAACCGTTTGTTCTGCCAAATACGTTTCCATTCTTATTGCTTCGGACGTTAGTTCGGCCATAGTCTTCGGCCTCGTCACCATCAACCTATCCTTAATTGCAAACTTCAGATTCTGCTTCAAAATATGTATATACTCATGATCTGGCAACATCGTCTTCATCTGAGCTTTAACCGCGTAAAATCGGTCTCCAAAAATTCATTGACAGTTTCTCCTGCCTTCTGCTTAGTGGAGGTTATCTACTACCGAAACTTCTGGACTGGTATTATAAAAGCGGTCATGAAACAACCTCTCCATTTCTGCCCAGGTGTTGACTGATCCTGGTGGTAATTAATATACCACTCAAAAGCTGGACCAGTAAGCGATAGGCTGAACAAAATCAACTTATGAAAATCATTTTGTGCTATTCTAGTGCACTAAGCTGTAAATCGGCCAATATGCTCTATTGTTGATCTGCCGACTTCTCCTAAAAACATGTTAAAATCAGGAACCTTGACTTCTCGAGGCAGCGGATATTGCTCCTCTATGTAATCAGGATAAGGTTTCCTATACATCGGTCGATTTTCCTGACCGATCAAATTTCCAAACTGTGTTCGGATAATTTTCCGCTATCAGCTCCCTTTCTACCAATTGCGGCTGATTCTGCTGGAATGGTGGATATTGTTGTTGCACCACTGGAGCAGGTGGTTGCGCAGCTGGTGGAGGTTGTGGCTGATATGGTTTTTGTTCATACCTACCTTGGGGCGAGGCATAAGGTCGTGGTCCCTGCCCTCCTAGCGGCCGATAGACCTGTTGATGGTAGTTAGGTTGGACATGAGGATTTTGAGCCACAGGCGGTGGATTTGGAATCATTGGAGGTGGATTCTGCGCTACCTGTGGATTCAAAGCTCCAAACGGATACATATTGCGAGCTAGTTCGGCTCTGAACATTGCTGGACCTGTGAATCCTGGGGGATAATCCCTTGGATTGGCCGTGCGTTCTTCGTGTATTGGCAGCAAATCAGTTCTCGCCGCCGTATTAATCGCCGGAGTTGCATGTGGATCAACTGCCATTGTAAGTATGTGTCCCACTAGGCGTGCCACTGTTTGGCCACTGGTTCGTGCCAAGGACATTTTTCTACTCAAGGGAGGCTATTGGAAAATGATCAAACCGATTAAGGGTCCAGAATTCAATACCGCGCCTAAACTTGACTAATTATTACTTGAATTTCAATGGCAAAAATGAAAAACAATGGGAATCTACCGGTTGCTAAAAAACAACGGCGGATTATCCTCAACTAGCTACCAAAATCTACCGGTTGTTAAGGAACAACGGCTGATTTGGAAAAGTAACCCCTACAACTAGGCTAAAATCTAGGAAAGTTGGTAAAGGAAAGCAGTAAAAGATACAAGAAAGTAAATTGACATAAAGGGAATTTGGATTGGATTGGTCTCTCTTGCTCAGGTGCCTAGAACCTCTTATTTATAGTCGTAGTGGCGGAGCTGAGTAACCGTTTTCCGATCGCCTCCAGAGCCAATCTGCTCCTCTTCTCTTTTCGGCCGAACTTGCTTCTGCTGGTTTGGGCCGACCCCACTGGTCTGATCTTCCTTTATTCAGCTTTTGGTCATGGGCCTCAATTATTCTCCCTTTCACTCCGGCCTCAGATGTTTATTCTTTATGGCTCAACTATTTGACCCATTTTGACCCATCAACCTGGATGGTCACAACAATATCTAGTAATTACTCGATATTTTTCTTGTTGTGGAATATTTATTTTAAAATTATATTTTTGATTTTTTAAATTGATAGAATTGTGAAAAGGATTAATTTTATGATTATGATTATTTGTTTGATGATATCTAGAATTTAAATTAAAACACATGGTTAAGAATTCAAAATTTTACTTATATATATATATGTATATATATATATATATATATTTGGATGAATATTTTAAATTAACTAGTGAAAATGCCTCGTTTTTACTTTGATTGTCTTTCAACTTTTGTGTGGTAATTTGTGTAGCATGAATTCTTACCCAAAAAAACATAATTTTCTTTTTTTATTATTTAATTTAATGTGTTGAAAAAAATAATTAAGTGATAGCAGGAATTATTTTAAAAAAATTCAAAGTAAGCTCGAGGATTGAAACTTCTGTGGTTCGGCAGATTTATTCTTTCCCTTGTTATCTTGATTTAGCCTCTTTCAGAAAGATCACATTTCATTTTGGCAGCGTAAAATTGTAGTTCACATATTTATTTTTTATTTTGACAGACTCTTTGATAGTGCTGGTGTCAGTGGTCCAATACCTCAAACATTTTCAAGGCTCCTGAGCTTGAAGGAAGTGTAAGAGCACTGACAAAAATTGAACATGAAAAAAGGAACTACAACTTTACTTTCTTTAAACTTAAATGACATAATCACTTGAGTTTTGGTTTTCAGGTATGGATCAGACAATGCACTCACGGGTCGGATACCGGATTTTATAGGAAATTGGTCAAGCCTCACTGCACTGTGAGAAAAAGATATTTCTAGTTGTTAATGGTGCATGATATTGTTTTATCTTCCTCCAAGTGCTTCTGAAAGAATATGGTGGCAATATAGAATGAGAAGTGCATCATTTTTCTAGGTTCCTTGTTATTCTCCCATGATTGATTTTCTCAACCATGTTTACAGGAGATTTCAAGGAAATTCCTTTCAGGGTCCAATACCACAATCTTTCTCTAATTTGACCTCTTTGAGAGACTTGTAAGCGTCATCATTCTATGGTGTATGCATATTCATGTATAACAACATTTGCTTTGTTGTTGCAGAAGCTAATATTTTCATTCAAATATGTCCAGGAGAATAAGTGATCTATCTAATGGGAGTTCATCACTGGACTTCCTCAGAAATCTAAAGAGTATATCTACTTTGTAAGGATATCAACACAGCTTCTGTTTTTATAGTACTCCCCCGTCCCATTTAACCTGTCATGTTTGATTTCTGCACACAATCCAAATCACATTTTCAATCAATTTTCAATCGTTAATATATCAAAATATTTACAACAAAAAATTATGTAAAATATATATATATATATATATATTATAAAACTACATGATTTCATGATTCTAACAAGACCCAACTCGACTATTTTTTTTCAAATATATTTGCAATAACATTGAGCTAAGTTAAACAATGAACAGTGCCAAAAAGTCAAACAGTACAACTAAAGTGGGATGGACGGAGTACTACTTTTTAACATTTTGGCAAGTTCTATCCATGACTTTTCTTTTTTCTTTTTTGTCGACAGAGTTTTACGAAATAATAACATTTCTGGTACCATGCCTTCATTTTTTGGTGCTTTCCCGTACATGAAACTGCTGTAAGTATTCTAGTCTTGGTTGTAGCTCAACATATTTTTTTTTTAGGTGAATACAAAGGTATGACCTCATGGACGAAGTCTAATTACTTGAGAATCGGATGGGCATTGAAGGGTTACCTCTCTGCAAAATTCTGCATACATAAAAGGCTAGAACCCGTGACGTTTTCTTAAACTGCGAAAGCCCCATACCACTCAGTCCAACCTCATTAAGTGCAAATCAACATACACTACAAGAAAAAAACCCGATAGCTACCATCAAATGCGGTCGTTAAGAGGGAGTACGGGTCACTATTTCGATTTAGTGACCGTCTTAACGACTGCAGTACGTCCGGTCGTTAAAAGCTCCGTTAGTAAACCTCCAGTTACCAGGAAAAAATTCGGACCGAATTTAGCGACCGAAATATTGGGTCTCTCAATTTTTTTTCAATTTTTTGGTTTTTTTATTTTTGCGACCAATGACGAGGCCTCATCTCTAACCACTTTCATTAGATTTAATTCACTAAATTGTTGGTGACAAGTCTCGAACCCATCCCCTTAAACATTGAAGTCCATATGTGTGCCATCCTGCTATATTGCATTTCATATCTTATATTGTAACGCCTTTATATATATATATATATCTATTGAACATATATATATATAAATAATTAAATCATATTATTATTAATCCATTTTAATTTATTTCATTTAATCATCTGTTATTTTTGCCTTTAAATAATTATTTTAATTATTTTATATTTTATTTTTCAATTTAAATATGAATTTATTATTTATCTAAATATTAAGTTAAAAATATAATTATTTATTTTAATATATAATTAAATTAATATTTTTCATTTTTATTTTATTTTAATTTTTAATTATTATTATAACTTATCAAGTTTAATTATTTAATTATATATTTTAATTACTATTATTTTAAAAACTATATAAAATACAATGAAATTAAAAAATAAAATTAAAATTAATTAAATAAATAAATTCAATAATTAGATAAAAATAAATAAATAAAATGATGTTTAATTAAGTTAAATTATAAAATAATATGATAAAATAAAATATAATAAATTAATTATCTTAAGAATAATAATATTAATTAAAAAATAACAAAATAAAGAATTAAAAAAATGAAAAAAAATGGAAAAACATTGGCGACCGAAAATTTCGGTCGCTAATGCAGTCAAGAAAGTTAGCTACCAAAGTTTTGGTCGCTAGAGTATTTTTTATTTAGAAAATTACTAGGGGAGAAAAAACTAGCGACCAAAATAGTGACTGATTTTCTCTTCGACGCTATTTTCGGTCGCGAATTTGGTATAGGACAACTAATTCAGTCACTATTTAGCGATAGAAAATTTTGGTCGCTATTTCGGTCGCTACCAGCGACCGCTTTCATTCGGTCACTAAGTTGATTTTTTCTTGTAGTTATATTTTAGCCATGAGAACATTAAAAACCAAACTAAACCGAGTTAGATATATCGGGAAAATAGCCAAATAAATCCGTTATCTTTTAAATTTTTGCAAATCCATCCATTAAAAAGTTATGGGCTCAATTTCTCCACCAACTTTCCTAATCTCGTCTCAATCAGGCCTCTTCTCAATTAATGGGTGAATTAACGCACGCAGCATGTCTTTTCTTGTCTCTGGTCCAGATTCGTTTTCCACCCGGCATATTGGTCCACTTAGACATCTACCTACGCACCTAGGACAAGCTCATCTCTCTCAACCCATTTCCATATAGGTTCAGGGTTTCGAGTTTGGTGTCATAACTTTGCTAATGGTCTTCAAAATAATCCCACCGCGCCTTAATCACCTTGCTGACATAGTACGAGATTAGTGCAAATAATTAATTTAATTGTGTCATGTAGGTGCCACTAGGCATTAAATGAGTTTAACGTAGATATGTGGATATTTTCTAACCCATTGGTTGCATATTTGTAGAGTTGGAATGAGACCATTAAATTAGAAATAGGGTTAGAAAATGTCGTCAAACTAAGTCAATGTCCGCGTGGCACCTACATGGCATAATTAAATGAAATATTTATAATAATCTTGTGCGGCGTCAACAAATGTGGGTGATTAAGCACTGATGGGATCATTTTTGAGATCATTAGCAAAGTTATAGCACAAAATTAAAAAACTCCAAACTTATGGCACCAAATTGGAAAATTGGCAAAATTATGGCATAAAATTGGCATTTTTTGCTATCTGGAGCTACAGTAAAGAAATTCTAGCACACCCACCCCATGACCACCGCTGCCGCCTGCCGCCACCATGTCAACCAGCATCCAAATCGGTCAAATAAGTAAAGTGATCTTCATCGTAAAGAAACCCAAAATGAAATAGCGGAAGTAAAAAATTGCTCAATTCAATTGAAGAAGGAAATTCCCACATGTTATTTGTACACATTTAGCTGCTGTTCTAGTTTTTAGCAGTACACCACGCAAGACAGCCATGGCAGCTATATCTAAGTGTAAAATTTCAGCATTCCACCCAGCCACAGTTTGTCAACCTGTAGGGGCGTTTGGTTTGGGGCATCTAAGATTCCCAATGGGAATCTTAGTAGGGAATGTTACATGCATGCGTTTGGTTTGCCGTCATCTTTTACATAGGAATATCACATTTCCACCGAGGTGGGAATGTTGAGGGTTTTGGGTGGGAATCACGGGAATGTGATTCCCACCCAAGAGGTATGTATTCTTAGATTACCACATCAATTTCTCCTACTTTTGTACTAAAGTGTCATTTATACCCTTACATTTTATACTTTTTTTTTTTTTTAATTTTATACATTTAGATATTTGTATTCTGAAAAATGATAAATATGTGAAATTTAATTTTAAAAATCAATTGAAAAATTTTAAATTTTTAAACATATTTTTGAAATAAATATTTTTATATTTGCTTAAAATTTATTTATCTTCTATATAAAAAATAAAAATAGTAAGCATTTCGTGATATTAAATTACTAATTATCATACAATAAATTATATATAACGATTTTTTTTATATTTTTCAAAAATAAATCGGTTTAAATATTATCACTATTTTGTATCAAAATGACATATTTATAAATTTTTTCAATTAAATTCAAGGACATTATAGTAAATTGATTAGAAATGGAAATCTGAGATTCCCAATCTAACCAAACGTAATAATTTTAAATTAGCAAAAATTAAGATTCCCGGCAATCTCATATTCTCAGTAATCTTGCATTCCAGCACTACAAGAAATTGCGGGAATACCGACCGGTATTCCCGACCGTCAAAATGCGGTCGGTGATGCCGACCGCTTTACCGACCCCAGAGTGACGGTCGGGAAAAAGTGACCGTTGGGGCTGGCAGGGTGTAAAGGCGACCATTTTGCCGACCGCGAGGTTATCGGTCGGCATCGCCGACCGGGTTGCCGACCGCAAATGCGGTCGGCAACCTAGGGCAATAAACCTGGTTTGTAACTGCGAATTACAGCAGAAAACAGTCCCCAATCCCCAATTTCACTCTCGCGATTCACCACCCCCACCGGCCAAAACTCCGACCCCGCCCCGACCGACATCCTCCGCCGACCACCGCCGCCGACCACCTTCCCTCCGACGAGCTCGACACTCGAGTCATTCGAGTGAACTAAGGAGGTTGATGGTTTTGCATTTGGAAGGGAAGCAGTAGCGCCGTTCCCGTCCGACCGCCGCCCCCCGCGTCGAGGCCACCGTCCGGCGCGACGCCTCTCGCCCGCCCGCCCACGCCCACGACGTCCCTCGCCTGCCCCTGCCCCCTGCCGAACCTCCGCCGCCCCTGCCCCCTGCCAAACCTCCGCCGGCCCCTGCCAAACCTCCCAGTCGCCGCCGCGCCGTCCACCGCCCTTGCCGATAAGCATTTCGAGCCACCCACGAAAGCCCTTCCTTGAGCCACCTCAGTCGAACAAGGTATTCGATTGACCAATTACCTCTTCGATTGTTGCCATTTTTATTGCATTGTATTCGATTGATTTTTGGTATTGAATTAATTTTATTGGAATTACTGATTGATGCTCAACCTGTGTATTCGATTGATTTTTGGTATTGAACTCATTTGTAGTTGTTGATTGTATGTAATTATCCTCTAGTTGGCAAAATCATCTTTCCCATTGTTGTTGACAATTTTTTGCTTGAGAAAAGCTGGAAGAGCTTTGATTTGGTGCATAATTGGTACAATTTTTTGTATACTTTACTTTGAATTGAATTCGTATGCGAATGTGAAGTCACTTTGTAGTTTAAATGAATTGTTGAGTTGGAAAGGTTATTTCATGGAATTTTCCTATATTGTGTTTATATGTACAATCATGAATTGTATTAGTTTTTTTTAAGCCATTCTGATATGTTGGTCGTATATGTGCTGTTGGAGTTAGATTTTTATAATTTAGGATGTTATTTTCGATGTTCTTATATGTTTTTTAAAACTGTTAAAAGCATATGGTTAGATGTTTATATTGTGTTTATAGGTCACATATACGAATATATATGTGACCTATATGGTTAGAGGTTCTATCCGACCTCATTCGAATATTGCAATAACAGATACACTTGGTCCCGAATTTAGGAAAGCAAAACCCCACTCAATAGGCGATCTGCATTGGTCTCTCGCATAGCAAGGTAATATATAATTCGATACATGTGAATTAAATGTGTTATATGAATTTTAAGATGTAGCTAATTTAATGGTTTGTTGGTCCCGAATTATTTTTCGTTTTAATGTTGCTTGATATATTATTGAATTGCCTTTTATTTGGTTATTTGTAGTTCCGCAACAGTTGGTGGTTAAGAATTGATTAGAACTTCTGTTAGATAGGATATTTAACGAAAATATAAGTAAGTAGATATTATATGTACTATTTTAGTAGAATTGAGCATTAGGACCTCTGTAAGATAGTATACACCAAAGAAAACATAACTTATAGCTCAATTGGATAATCCTAGGATCGGTCGATAATTAATTGTGTAACATGTAATAAGTCATCCATTCGATAATATAACCATATTTGTAGGTGATGGATAGGAGTTGGATGTACCGCTCTTGCCGTGAACTCGGAGAACTCACTAATAGAAACACTTGGCCTACGGCGTGTAACCGAAATAGGGGGAGTTGAGGAGAATACAGTAATAAGCAAGACATGTGGATGGAAAAAGAGGAGTATATTCTGGGATCTGCCATATTGGAAGACGAATTTGGTTCGACACAATTTGGATGTCATGCACATTGAAAAGAATGTGTTTGAAAATGTGTTCAATACTGTGATGGATGTGCAGGGGAAGACCAAAGACAATGTGAAAGCACGCGAGGACATTGTAGCCATGTGTAACAGACCCGAATTGCATAGGGACCCCCGGACAGGGAAATATCCAAAGGCAGTGTACACAATGGATAAGGATAAGAGGGACGTGTTTTTGAAATGGGTCGCAAGTTTAAAATTTCCGGATGGTTGTGTATCCAACCTAGGTAGATGTGTAGACATGAACAAACATCGAATGTTTGGCATGAAAAGTCATGATTGCCATATATTCCTGCAGCGGCTACTACCAATTGGATGGCGGGAACTACTCCCTAAAAGTGTGTGGGAACCAATTACAGAATTGAGCAATGTTTTTCGCACCCTAACTGCGAAGACATTGAAAATGTCGGATATAGAGAGGCTATCCATAGATATTCCAGTAGTCCTTTGTAAGTTGGAGACAATCTTCCCACCAGCCTTCTTTGATTGCATGGAGCATTTACCCGTCCACTTGCCTTTCGAAGCTTCACTTGCCGGACCCGTTCAATTCAGATGGATGTACCCGTATGAAAGGTATTATTTATATGTTGTTATTTATAAAATGTATTGCATATTACTCACATAATTGTCCTACATTTAATCCATATGTACCATTCTTATTCTAGATATCTCAATCGATTAAAGCGTACCGTGCGAAACAAGGCACACGTTGAAGGTAGCATTTGCAATGCGTATATGGTTCGTGAGGCATCAATTTTCTGCTCTCATTACTTTGAGAGACATGTATTCACGCGCGAGCGGAATGTGCCAAGGAACGATGATGGAGGGACAATTCAATACGACGAACATCTTCCGAGCATATTCAAATATGCGGGTCGAGCCCAAGGAAAGTCTAAGAAGAGATTGTTGTCGGTAGAAGAGTTAAAAGCCATTCACAATTACCTCCTCATGAATTGCAAAGAGATGGACCCTTATCTCGTGTAAGTAGTAGATAAAATTTGTTTTCATAATAAGATATGTAAATTAATGTTCCAATATTTTCTGTATAATAACAATGTCCTCTTCATACAAATAGGATGTACGAACAACATCTACACAATATCAGGCCGAGAATAAGCGAGGCAGATAAGCAAACTGCAATAGCAGACGATTTCCCTCGTTGGTTGGAGGAGCATGTGATTCAAAATCCGCCCGAAAATCCATGTTTGAGCCATATAGCACAGGGGCCACTTCCCACGTGCAATTCATATAGCATGTACTTCATTAATGGGATGAAATTTCATACGGAATCACACGGCATGAACAGATCGACCTACAACAGTGGTGTTTGTCTACCGAGCACGTCAGGAGACTACTACGGGATCATCGAAGAGATCATTGTTGTAGAGTACCCGGCACTGCCTCTCAAGCAAATTACCTTCTTCAAATGTAAATGGTTTGATCCACGCGAAGGCATTGGAACACGCACCCATTTGAATTACAAGTTTGTTGAGATTAACAAGTCAAAGTCCCTCCCAATATATGATCCTTTTATATATGCTTTCCAAGCGGAACAGGTGTGTTATGCGTCGTTCCCAACCACACGCTCAAGTGCCGGTACGAATGAATGGTTGGCGGTATGTAAGGTGAAACCTAGGGGTGTAATAACCGTTAGATCTGGGGAAGAACCCGACGCATTTCAGGTCGACGCCCCAGAGCATCTGAGTATCGCCACTACAAGTTTCACGTCTGGAAGGGAGCGTCTAGCAGACACTGTTGTCCAATACATGGACCTTCAGAGGGATGATGACGTTGTCTCAGAATCTTCGGATGACACTGCTTCTAGTTCAGATGACACTGATCCGGATGATCCATCTCAGGAGACTTCGGATGAGGATTTCCAACTTTGAAATGTGATTTACGTCTTATATACTTGCAGTACATTTCACTATCTTTGTACATGTTTTATTTGGAAATATCGCTAATTCCTTATAAATTTGGCCTTGTACAGATGTCTGACCGAGGGGGGGGATCGTCTTCGAACACGCCGCAGCGAAACATTACACCGGCCGAGGAGGCGGAGAGGATCCGGAGGGCGAGGGAGGCTTACAGGCGACGGATGGCGGGTAATTGTCACGATACTTATCTCTATTACTATTTGATGAAGTCACAGTTTCCTAATTATTACTTCTTGTATTTCAGTTGCTAGTGCCGGCGCGGAGGACCAAACCGGCGTGCACGATTCCGATGAGGCTGTGCCAGAGACGCCACCCCCACCCCCACCTCCACCCACACACACACCAGGTATTATCTGTTTTAAAATATAGTTACCTTAAAAATTGCATATTAATATACCCATTTGTTCGGTTTTAGGATCCGTTGGCTCTACGCAATCTACTCCTCCCTCTGCTCAGCAGGGGAATGACAGGGTGGTTCTGGCGCCGAATGCCACTGATGGGATGTAAGTCATATTACATTAAAATCGATTAATAATTTGATTTGTATCTTTATGGAAAATGTGTATTCATGTTATGTCTGTCAACAACTTTCATTGTATTACAGTATTGACTTCCCGAACGCAGTCGTGAGGAAGATTACGGATATATTTCCCAGGCGTGCAGATGTAAACGGGATTAGCTGGGGGAAGGTTTCAAAGGAGACAAAGGAGTTCTATTGGGGAGAGTTCCAGGTATGATGTGTAATAATGTGTAATTTTCACACCACTTATTTTATTGAATATTAACTCAATCTGCAGAAAGTTGCTCGTTGGGCTCCCGAGCATGCTCTTGCTGTAAGGAAAGAATGGGAAAAGAAGAACATAGCACGGTGAGTTGTAAATTACAGGATAAATGAGTTTTATTGTGTAATACGTGGGAGTATCATTACCTTAGTTGCAAGTAATTTAACAGGTACAAGGATTACACGTTGGACATACGAAGTAAGAAAAAACCGATGCCGGGCGATGCAGTGGTGGCTGAGAATTGGAGACGAATATGGGATTCCCAAGCCTTCAAGAATAAGAGCAAGACGGGAAAGCTGAACAGACGGCGCGGTCAGGAGGATGCACCGGCCCTCCCCACACACACTGCAGGATCCAAGACATTCCGTGCCACCCGTGATGACATGGTATTTTTTTAACCTCACTTAGTTCTAATTTTATAATATAGTTGAATGACATTGTCTTATTACACTGATGATTTATGAAATTTATAGTCGACTGCTAAGGATGGGCCAGTTCACTTGCACGAGCTCCATGAGCACACACATACAAGAAAGCACCAGAAGGATAATTGGGTCCGAGAAAAGTCGAAGGATCTTCAGGTACAAATTGTAAATATCGTGGGAGGATTATGGTTTGCCTAGATACTAACTTATTTAAATTCAATTTTTTATCTTATTAAACAGGATGAGTTTAATGCCGTTGTTGAGACTTTGACCCAAGATCCGGAGATTGGTAGCAGCTTAGATCCAGATCGCCTCTTCGTAGACGTTGCTGGTGGCCATGACAGGCGGAAGGCGGTCTATGGCATAGGCTCAGTAGCCAGGTCGCTCAGGCCTACGGATGCAGTTCATTCCACCCCTCCACCGCCTACTTCTCAGTATGTCACGCAGGCACAGTTGGATGCGCAGTTTGAGGAGTATAGGGCGACTCTAGATCGGCTCGCACAGTCACAGATGACCATGGCGGAGCAGATGGAGAGATGGCTGGGAGTTCGGGGTCCTCGGTCTCCCGACCGCGGGGATGATGGATTGGGAGGTGGTGGTTCTGCTGTTCATTGACTTGTCGTTGATTATGTCATTTTACTTAGCTTGTCAACTTTGGATACTTGTCGTGCTTTGATCATTTTGTACTTATGTTTGTGGACCTTGTTTAATTGAACTTGTTGGCATCGGACTTGAAGTAACGTATTATAGTGATCGTTGACTAGCAATCATATGTACTTGTCGTCTTTTCGAACCTTTATTGTTGTTTGGAAGTTTGGCATGAATTTAGATTAAGAATTCTGGCTTGTTGAGATTGTTGGTTGTTGTTTGCTTTGATATGCAGGGTGGCATGAAAAAAACCAGCCAAAACAGGCTGCTGTTTCAGGATTACCGACCGCATATGCGGTCGGTAATCGGTCGCTAAAGAGAGGGACCAGAAGGTCCTGCAGGCCGAATTACCAACCAAAGGTTGGTCGGGAAATCGGTCGATGAATATTGCCGACCGCATGTCGGTCGGCAAAACGGTCGCCAAACTCACCGACCCCTCAGCTTTTGGTCGCCCCACGGATGCATACCAGGAATATACCGACCGTCATTTTCGGTCGGTAAGCCGGTCGGCAACTCCGGAGACGACCCGTCCAACGGTGTTGCCGACCGCATTTGACGGTCGGTATTCCCGCTTTTTCTTGTAGTGCAGCAATCTCATTCCCACTAGTAATCTAAGATTTCTCCAAACCAAACGGACCCGTAGAGTTTTAATGTCATTTTACCTTTAAACCCAAAGCATCTCAAGAATTGCCCGAATCAGAAGAAATTAAAATCTCAACCGTAGCTCGGGCAATCCGATTCCATGAATTCCGTTGAAGATTAGAGCCAAAAACCATGGAGAATGGACAATGGGCAAAACAGGAAGTCCCCCGACACGCGATTTCAACCAAATGAGAATGTATACCAACAATGACGACGAAGGTGACAATTTAGCGACTGGCTCAAGTCATGGCATCTCACTCAGGTGGCCGGTCGAAATTGATGAGAACCTCGGCTACGACGACAATGGTGGAGATGTGGACTGAGCATTCAATTCAATCCTTCCCTCCCACTCTCTTTGTCTCTCCCACCTGTCGGTAGCAACGGTTCCAATAATGCCGTTGTCGTTGCCTTTAAGCCCGTCGTTCCGTCGAAAGAAAGCGGACTTATCTAGATCTGAACCTTTTGTATCTCTTTTTAGTTCATTTGTATATTTTCTACATTGCATAGCACCACAAATATGATGGTTTAATTTGATGTTTCAGGGATTTGAGCTTCAACAACTTGACGGGAACGATTCCAGATGCACTTTTCAATCTCTTTGATCTCACAGATTTGTAAGTTACCATGTACTACTGGCAGTTTTAGTTCTCATCACCCATCTCCTGCCAATTAAATGACAGCATTGTTTTATACGTCGCTCAATGTTCAGGTACCTTGGTAATAACAAGTTAACTGGGACACTGCCATCCAAGAGGCCTTTTCGTCTTCAAAATATGTGAGTTCAATTGCCTACTTAATAGTGTTAGTTGGAAATTTTTTGGTGAAAATTTATAAATACGAAAGTATATATAAACAAAAGAAATACTTTTATTTGCAAGTGTTTAAGGCACAGTAATATTCATTAGCAAGCCATTGTAAATGTGCACTGACATTCCATTATTTTCTGTAGAGATTTGTCATACAATGAGTTATCAGGAAGCCTTCCCAACTGGTTTAGCGAACTTAACTTACAAATGTATGATCAAATAAATTCCACTCTTTTTTAGATTCTTCATTTATTTCTATATCCATTACTTTGTGTTTTGCTTTCTAGCTCCTAGTATTTGATATATATTTGTATTTTACCAAACTAACTTGTTAGTACTAATATCAATTAGTATCTCTTTTCTGGATGCAGTAATGTGGTTTCAAACAACCTCATCATTGACGATTCTAGTGGCAGGTACCCTTTATATGAATAACCATACAATGCCAAATTCAACAGAATTTGGTTTACAGTTAAATGGTTCCTTTTGGTTGTAAATTTACATGTTTTGTTCAGTTATTCATTCAAATCATGACCACCGAACCAAATCTTTTGTGTTCAGTGCTTTCACTTCTGGATTGAATTGTCTTCAGAGGAATTTTCCCTGCTATCGAGGATCTCCTAGATGTGAGTGATTCAAATCTATTACAATCTCTTCAACCATAATTAATTGATAAGCTATATGTTTGTTAATTGTGACATGTCCTCTTATGGCGAATTCAAATGTTCCTAACACCATCAGTAGAATTATGTTATTTACATTTGCTTATACCCTATATATATTGATATTACCATAAAATAGTTTATATAATAACCTTATGTCTGGAGTAATGTTCATTAAATAATAATAATAATAAAAAATCACAGAAGCTTTACTCCTTTTCGATATGTCCCGGTAAAATAGATAAACATAACCAAGAAGCTGTTGTCGATATCACCATGCAGTAATGTAAATGCGGAAAGTAAGCAGCACATCAAGAATTTGTTGACCCAGTATGATACCATGATCAACATCCGGAGATAGCCATCTAGGCATTTTATTAACTCTCAAATGTCACAAAACTCTCTCTTTTACAACCCCTAACACCTTACCACGGCAGGACTCAACACTCTCTAGAACTTATACTGTACAACCAATCTTATTGCTCAATGCAACGAGTTGTCTAACCTTGTAATAGCTATTTAATCAATAAACTCCGAACACACAAAACCCAAATTCAGCTTCACAACTATTTTCCCAAAATATATTTCTAATCAAGTTATGAAATGGCGGAAGATCAAATAACTAAGACTCTCTATCAAAAAGACATAACTCACAGCCTCTATCAGGAGGTCATTATGATAGCATGGACACAACAACAACTTTAGTGCATCAATCGATTTCCTCACAGCCTCCATAAGTTCTCCAATGGTTTGATATGTGTAAAATCTATCGGGTTGCCACCACAAATGATGGAATAACACTAAAAAGGTGAAGACACCCGAATCCCAAGGCCTATAGGACTAATCCTAGGTCATAACAACTCACTAGTGCTTTTTGTCTTATCTGCTGCATCCAGGTATGTTGTTCACTGGTTGTTCTCACATCCCGCAGACAACAATCATCTGCACAAAAAGCTCAAATATATTCTCTAACTTTGAGTACTTTTAAATTCAAACCAATATTCTCTAACTTTAAGTTTGCCAAATATTTCCTCTGTTTTCTTTTAATTGCTACGAGACCCACTCAACACGCAGTACAACGCACATTTTTAGATCATTAATAACTCACGTTCGGTACAAATAAAAATTCTAAAAGTTAAATATTTAAAACTACACGACAAGATGAATCTAACAATTCACTTGACTATATTTTAACTTGTATAACTATGATAAAACGTTAAGTGAAAATGTATGTGTGAACAGTAACCAATTCTCAAATGGAGCAAACATCAGAAAATGGAGGAATTAATCGAAATAAATTGAATTAACAACTATAAATAATGAATGATTAGATAACACAATAAATTCAGTTTAGTGTGATGCATATTGGTATGTAAAAGATAACAGATAGTCGGTGATGGTTATGGTGTAATCTGGAGCGTTGTTGCCTGATTCGGAAATAATAAGATTTGCCCCCCAAAAAAAAAGAAAAAAGATAACACAAGGATTCTATAATCAAAGTATAACTCAGCGGCGGATCCAAAAAAATTTTAGTTGTGTCACAGAAATTATGAAAGCTAAACTGAAATTAGGGATGGTAGCAATACAAAAATACATGAGGAAACTAAGTTGGAATAGATAACAATGATATCACCACAAAAGTTGGGTGGGTGACTAAGCCAAATATATATATATATATTTTTTTGTCTATGTTAATATAATAATTTCATCAATTTAAGTGATGTCACCCAAATACAAAATATTTTAAGCTTAAAATAGTAATTATATGAATTTAAGTGGTGTCATGTGCATATATAATTATTATTGGCGTGTATGTGGATCCGCCCTTAGTATAAGTTATGGGGTGTGGCTTGTGTGCTGTCAAGAGCACATACTGATAAAAATAGAATGATGAATATGTTAGGTCCACGGGTTAAGCAAGTGAGAAACTTTGTACAGTGGTTCACTGAGAGTATCTGAACACAACCAATGAACAAACAGATTACGGTATCAAGTGTAACAAAATGCACAGCGGAATAAAACAAGCACAAAGTAAATAAACAACACAAGAGTTGATGACCCAGTTCGGCTGTCGGCCTACGTCTGGGGATACCAATCCAGGAGATTATTTCACTATGTGTAATCAACAATGGTTTACAACCACACACAATAGATGAAATAACTTGAATGCCTCGGGTGCTTCTTTGGAAAGGAAGCCTCTCCTTGTGCTTGAAGCGCTTTCTTCAACCCTCTAGTTTTCACCATGTTTAATCTGCAAAGAGAGACTTAGGGCAAAGAACAAGTGTGGAATGAGAAGGAACAGGACAAATGGACGATAGGAGAAGAAGAAACGATTGAACCAGGAAGTAAATGATGAGAAAGAATAAAGCCTGCTCAAGTTCATAGGGAATCAAAACCCTTCCCGCCAGAGATTAGACGTAGTAATGATCAATCCTGCAGTAGCTCCCGGACCTGCTCATCAGATGAATCCTTTGATATGACAAGAATGGGCCACTCTGATGGGCTTTAAGTCTCCCCCCCTTAATAGAATAAATCCTGCAGCCCAAGTGTTAGTAATCACCAAAATAAAAGAATTGGGCCAAGGAATTACTCTGTTTACACCATGGGGGAGGGTCCGATCCAGTCTCTTAATCAAGATAGCAAAGCCCAAGCTCACGCCTAAGGGCTTCAAACCTTTCACCATTCAGAGCCTTAGTGAATATGTCAGCATGTTGTTGTTCAGTCCCAACATGTGAAATGGACACGATGCCATCCTCAACCAATTCTCGAATGAAATGATGTTTGATCTCGATGTGCTTTGTTCGGCTATGCTGGACTGGATTTTTGGAGACATTGATAGCGCTCATGTTGTCACACAACAGGAACAACTCTTTATGATCAATGCCATAATCTTTGAGCATCTGCTTCATCCATATGAGTAGTGCACAGCAGCTGCCCGCAGCAAGAGACTCGGCTTCAGCAGTGGAGAGGGAGATTGAGCTTTGCTTCTTGCTGTACCAACTCACCAGGTTAGTACCAACATAAAAGCATCCACCAGTGGTGCTCTTTCGATCATCCGCACATCCAGCCCAATCCGCATCACTATATCCAATAAGTTGCAAACTGGAGTCCTTAGAGTACCATGTACCGAGATCAGCAGTACCAGCTACATATCGAATGATTCTTTTTGCAGCAAGGAGATGTGATTCTTTAGGATCTGCCTGATATCTAGCACAAACTCCTACAGCAAAGCTGATATCCGGCCTGCTAGCTGCAAGATATAACAAGCTACCAATAATACTTCGATATAATTTACAATCAATAGATTTACCAGAAGTATCTTTGTTCAGCTTGTCACTGGTTCCAATAGGTGTTCGAACAGGCTTGCTGGACTCCATTCCAAATTTTTTGACAAGGTTCTTGGCATATTTGGATTGATTCAGAAAAATACCCTCCTTTCTCTGTGTGACCTGCAAGCCTAGGAAATAAGTTAGTTCTCCGACTAGACTCATTTCAAACTCCTTACTCATGATGTTGATGAATTCATCCTTCAGAGCTTGAGAGGTTGACCCAAATACTATGTCATCAACATATATTTGAGCAATCAGAAACCCTTTTCTTTCTCCCTTGATGAAGAGAGTCTTGTCAGCATTTCCTCGCTTATACCCCTTTTTAAGCAGGTAGGAAGACAGACGATCATACCAAGCTCTTGGAGCTTGCTTTAGCCCATAAGGAGCTTTGTTCAGTTTGTAGACATGGTCTGGATAGTGAGGATCTTCAAATCCTTTTGGTTGCTCCACATAGGCCTCTTCCTTCAGCCATCCATTGAGAAAAGCACTTTTGACATCCATCTGAAAAAGCTTGAATTCAAAGGTACAAGCAATAGCAATCAGCAACCTTACTGCCTCAAGTCTATCAACAGGAGCAAAGGTTTCAGAGAAATCCACTCCTTCAACTTGTGTTTACCCTTGAGCTACAAGTCTGGCTTTGTTCCTGGTGATGTTGCCATTCTCATCAGATTTGTTTTTGAAGATCCACTTCGTTCCAATCACATTAACATCTTCTGGTCTCTTCACCAAGGTCCATACTTCATTTCTAGCAAATTGTTCCAGTTCCTCTTGCATGGCCAAAATCCAATGTTCATCTCCCAGAGCTTCTTCAACCCTGCTTGGCTCTATTCTGGAGGTGTAGCAGTGTAGACCTGCCAACTCCTTATAGTCAATCTTCTTCTTGATCCGAGTCCTTCTTCCCTCATTAAGATCACCTATCAAATCTTCTTCATCATGGTTTCTGTGGACTCTCCTTGAGGGAGTTAGAGGTACTGAACCAGCCTCTGCATCTATACCTTGAATTGGTGACTTCTCCTTGTTGGCAGCAGGAATTTGTTCTGAGTTGATCACACCATCATCTCCAAGAACTACAGCATCAGTGGGACTATCATTTCTGCAAGGCTTGTCATCAATGGTGACATTGGCAGATTCAATCACCTTTCTAGACTTGGGAAGGTAAATTCTGTAGGCTTTACTTGTGGAAGAGTATCCCACAAAGATTCCTTCTTCACTCTTCTCTTGAAACTTTCCAAGGTGTTCCCTGTCATTTAAAACAAAACAGGTGCTACCAAAAATATGAAAGTAAGAGACAGTGGTTCTTTTACCTTTCCACAATTCATAGGGAGTTTTCAGTGACTGGGATCTCATGTGAACACGATTGGAGATATAGCATGCATTATGAACTGCCTCAGCCCACAGAAATGGAGGAGCACCCTTTGAGTTGAGCATCACCCTGCCCATTTCTGGAATGGTTCGATTCTTTCTTTCCACCACTACATTTTGTTGAGGTGTTCTAGAAGCAGAGAACTAATGTTTGATACCAAGTTCACTGCAGAACTCTTGAAAAGCATGGTTCTCAAATTCTCCTCCATGATCACTCCTAATCCTCTTGATTCTGCATTCTTTTTCGGTGATCAACTGTTTGCTCAGCTTGATGAAGGCCTTGAGTGCCTCACTCTTTTCCCTGAGAAAAGATACCCAAGTATATCGAGAATAATCATCAACACATACCAAAACGTATTGCTTACCACCAAGACTTTTGATCTCTGTAGGACCAAAGAGATCCATGTGAATGAGTTCAAGACATCGGACTGAACCAGATTGATCAGTGGATTGATGAGATGTCTTGTGTTGCTTATTCTTTATGCAATCACTGCATGTTGCAACGTCATCCCTTCTCATGGTTGGCAAGCCTTTGACAGCTCCTGTCCTGCTAAGCTTGATAAGATCCTTAAAGTTCAAGTGTCCCACCCTTTCATGCCACAAATGGGTTTGAGAGGTACCTGCACTTTCAACCAACAAACAAGACTGTGACAGCATATAACAATCATTTTTAGATCTATAACCTTTGAAAATGCATTCCCATTTGGCGTTGAGTACTTCACAACATTCATCATCAAAGAGCATTTTGAGCTTGTTGTCACAGAGGTGACTGATGCTAATCAGATTAGCACACAGACCATCAACATGGTATACTGTCTTGAGGGCTGGAAATCCTTCCTCAGCAATGGAGCCTAGGCCAATGACCTTTCCCTTCTTGCCATCACCAAAGACAACATGACCACCATCAATCTCTTGGTAGTTAGATAAGAGTTCTTTACTCCCAGTCATGTATCTTGAGCATCCACTGTCAAAATACCAACATGACTTTTTCCCTGACATAGAAGTGGTGTGAAAGGCCACATTGCAAATCATCCTCCATTTGGCTCTCCATTCTCTTCTGGAAATAGACCTCTTCAAGTCTTCATTAGGCCAGATCATTGGTCTTCCAGACATAGCATCTCGAGCAAGTAATCGACATGACTTGGTCCTATGACCATAGGATCTGCAGTAGTCACATTCCAGGGGTTCAGCTCTAGAGTTTTATTCCTTGTTCTTCTTCCTTCTAGGGACCTTGCTGATGCTGGCTCCTTCAGTTGAGTTATCAAAGGAGCTCCTTTCTTCCCTAGACACATCAGAGGAGCTGCATCCTTCTTTGAGAAAGACTCTTTGAGAGAAGGTACTGCAACCTTTTACATATCCAATTCCTCTCCTATCTCCGTGAGCTTTAGAGGAGGCAAGGATTTCTTCAAGAACATCCCTTCCTTTGTTTAATTTGCTGGTCAGTTCCTCAGACTTGGAGACTTTGGGTGAGAGTTCCTGGACCTGATTGGTTAACTCAGTCACTTGTTGTTGGAGATCATCCTTCTGACTAGTAAGATTTGTGACTTGATCAACAAGAGCTCCATTGACTGTGGTGAGATTGTTGACTTTCTCAGACATCCCAATCACTTCTTGTTGAAAGTTGTCCCTCTCAGTACTGAGCTGCTCGACTTAGTAAGTTCCCTTTTTTAAGACATGAGTTCATCTGCCTGGACTGAAAGCTCATCCACTCTAACAGACAGATCCATGTTGACAGGTTCCATGCAGGCAACCATGTATTCCAACTCATCTCGTCTGGTCACAGCAGCTCTGAGGTCTCCCCTTTGAGCAAAGTACTCAATCTTGAAGTCATTGAGTTCTTGAAGGTACCTTCTCACTTCTTCTCCTTGGATACAATATTTGGCTGTCAGTTCATCAAGTTCCTAATTAAGATAGGAGATTTCTTGCCTGTTAATTCTCAGATCGAGAAGAGCACCCTCCAATTCTCCTAATGATTGTTCCAATCTGAGATTGGTCTCATCATACATGTTGCTTAGAACTTCCAGACCAAGACTGTCATCCCTGTAAGAAGAAGTAGAAGTTTCATCAGCAATAAGGGTATTGACACGAGAAGAAGTATTACCTGTATCTGATTCAGATTCAGATTCTGAATCCCACGATCCAACGAAGGCAACTCCATCTCCCTCTTCTTCATCACTGGATTCAGGGCTATCATCCTCACTGAAGGTGGCATAGTAGGTCTTTTTTACATCAGAGCCCTTGTTCTTGAGATTAGCACATTCAGCACGAACATGGCCAAACCCCTTACACTCAAAACATTGAGGGCCTTTAGCATCAGAGGTTTCCTTGGACAACCTCTTGACAGGTTTCTCAGACCTTCTCTTGTCTAGTCTCCTGCTTGATGAGCTCTCTCCTTTTCTATTTTCAAATTGCTTGGACTTCTTGTCTCTGAGAAAGCGAGCTAGTTTCTTGGTAAGCAGGACCAGATCCTCCTCATCCAGATCATCATCTTCATCCTCATGAACTGAACTGGATACTTTGGTGGGAACAGACTGAGACTTGGTCTCCACCTTGAAGGCAGTAGATTTCCCTTTGAAGCTTTTGCAGTGAGTCATTTCCCATGATTGTAGGATCCCCATAAGTTCATCAACACTCATGGTTGCAAAGTTGGCTTGAAGTTCAAGAGCAGCAATCTTGGGATAGAACCTTTCAGGAAAGGTACCTATAATCTTAGTGACTATCTCCTCATTGGAGTAGGTTTTCCCAAGCTGTTGAGCTTGGTTGGTTAGAGTAAGAATCCTACCAAAGAAGTTATTAACAGACTCATGCTCATCCATACACAGTTTATGAAATTCAGCATCAAGAGAAATGAGTTTAGATCTCCTTACAGAGGTGGTACCCTCATAAGAGTTTACCAAGATCTCCCAAGCTTCAAATGATGTGGTGCAGTTAGAGATGAGGAAGTATTGGTCATCTGACACAGCACTGAAGAGAGCATGAAGAGCTTTGGAGTTCATGTTGGACAGACCCTTCTCTTCCTTGCTCCAGTCATTCATGTCTTTGGGAGTGGTCACACCATCATTGGTGACACTGGGGGCAACATATTTGACTAGAACAGCATTCCATGCCAAGTCATCTATGGACATCAGAAAAGATCGCATCTTGTTCTTCCAGAAGGCAAAATTTGTCCCATCCAGAAGAGGAGGCTGAGTATAGTTCCACCTTTGACTCATCTTGCTTCAGAAAGATCTCTCTCGCAAGAGTGTGGCTTTGATACCACTTGTTAGGTCCACGGGTTAAGCAAGTGAGAAACTTTGTGCAGTGGTTCACTGAGAGTATCTGAACACAACCAATGAACAGACAGATTACGGTATCAAGTGTAACAAAATGCACAGTGGAATAAAACAAGCACAAAGTAAATAAACAATACAAGAGTTGCTGACCCAGTTCGGCTTTCGGCCTACGTCTGGGGGATACCAATCCAGGAGATTATTTCACTATGTGTAATCAACAGTGGTTTACAACCACACACAATAGATGAAATAACTTGAATGCATTCACTCCAAACTTCAGGCGGATAGTTGTGATGACCAGCTGCTTTCTCCAGCTCTGGTATAGGCTTCCCACCTATTTCAACTCCTCAAAGAAACCCACTCTGAGTTTCCCCTGAAGTAGCCTGTGAAGCAAACCTCCTTTGTTGAATGAATAAAAGAGATGTGGTGTTTCCTCCGGTTTCGCCTTAAGCACTCTTCTTTAATGTGACTCCGATTCAGTAACGGAACAGAGGACAAATAGAGAACAAGAGAAGTGCTCAAGGCTTGCTCGATCTTCCAGCAACAGATACCTTCTGTGCACACAAGGCTGGAGATCGAAGTTTCTTCTCAACGATTGTTTCCGAGAGCTCTAGAGAGTTTCAGAGTAATTTCAGAATGTAGATAGTGAGAAGTGTTTGAACCAATCCTCCAAAACTCTCTTTTATTCAAGAACCCTGCAGGTTCAAACGGTCTTGTTGCCAAATGGGGAAAGAGCCGTTGTGGTTAGGGCAAAACTTGTTCAAATGATCTTTCGTTAATACAAGAAGGGTTCCTGCAAGCAAATATTAGTTTTTACCCTCCTGATTAGGAAAGATCCGTTGGGATTGACCTGAGTCTTCAAGGAAGTTCTTCAGTACCCACAGGTAGACTGATGCTGTGGATGTTCATCTATTGAGTTCAATCATCGACTGTGAACTTCCATCAAAACCTTGACTCAACAGAATACACATAGAAAAATGATGTCAGTCAATGAAAAATGATGACTGTGTAAAATGATGTGTGCGCATGAAAAAATGATGAATATTATAAAATAAGCAACATCATTTTTCATGGAGCTAATATCATTTTTCATAGCGTGGACATCATTTAGCATGTACAGACAAATTAATTGCCAGTTCAAGAACCTGTAAGTTATGGATTGAAATATACAGAATAAATAACGAGTAATTAATTTTTTTTTGGGAGAGCCATTGAAGTCCTGGGAAAGGAGTGGTGGGAGTCCATGCCACACAAATTAATAACGAGTAATTAATTGAAACTTATCCAATAATTAATAACAATAAATAGAACTTACATAAATAAATTCTACCATTATCGTAACTGAAGCTGTTTCATCGAAATTTGAATTGAATCACCAATGGAATAACACTAGGTCGGGAAGAATTTGTCACCAATATACATTGGGGTCAAATTCTATGTTTACACGACTTATGAATCAAGTTTGTAGTAACAAAAAATACACATAATTTTTATGTGTCTCTTGTGCACAACTATGTGCACTCTTTACGCGCACACATACATCTCACCTTGCTTTTCAAAGAACAAGTGAGGGTCCTGCTCATGGCAGAACCAACACCCTTATCTGTGTAACAAATCGGAATAAAATAAACAAGATTATATTAAATCTTAACAAATTAGACATTAACAATAAAAAGTCATATCAAGTCGAATAACATTTTGATAACAAATCCGATAAGATCAAATCAAGTATTTTATCTTATTCCATAATTTCCAATATCTCCCACTCGCACATAATAGAAGTGCTCATGGGAAAACTTATTTCTCATTTGAACGTCTCAAGTTGTCCTATAGGAAATTTTTGCTGAGAAATAAAAACCCATATGGTCCCTTAACCCGATTTCACAATCAGTCTCAAAACTTTTAAATTAATATAATCCGTCCACTAAGTTTTTTAATTTTAACCTAATCCATCCCATACCCTTAATTGTGTTTTTTTAGTGACGTGGCAAGTAATTATGGAAACCTTACCATATTGACCATATTGACCATGGTTGAATGCTTAGCTGGCATTTAGCTGCCATATTTTCGTTCCATTCATTTGTTGCTTGATTTTCGAATTCGATTCCAACAGGAGATCCACGGCAGTAGTAATATTTTTGGTATTAGAGCCACTTGTTGGATCAATCTTTCTAGGATTCCATTGTTTCGGTCAAACTGGATAGAAAACTCCAGGATTATCGTTTCCCATTCAATTTACGGTTGATCTTTAATTCTCTACCATAATCTATTCCTTTGTTGAAATCGATTTTACATTTGTGATCTACGTTACATAAGCTTTCATTCGAGCCATATACCGAGATTTTTAATCGCCAGATTTTAAAACGCCCAAATGACTGTTCATCGTCTTCAACCTCCAGCTCGAAATTTTCAGTTTCTGATAACTTTCTGTTCGTGCGATTTGTTGTCCTTGAAATCATTTTTTGGCTTAGACTAACACATAATTGTTGTTGTTTTGCTAATTGGACATCATTTTCGTGTCAAATTCTTTGAGAGCCCCCATTGCCAAGAGTTATTGGGTTTAAGAACTTGAGAGTTTTGGGAATTATTAATGTGTTGGTTCAAAACTGTGTAGAAGGGGGTTATTTTGGTGTAATTGATTGCTCGATTGGTGCTGAAATTAAAAAGATTGGAGTTACTGTAATTTTCGATTTTGATCGAAAAAGTGGCCGGAGTTTGTTGTAACCGCCCCCGGAGGGTAGGTGTTTGTTGTAGCAAGCAAGGCAGTTGTTGTGCCAGCTATCAGTCACGTGTTTAACAACTGATGGAAAGTTCTCGAAATTATTGGAGAAGAGAACCGAAGCGAAATGAGCTTGACAAAATTCTCGAGCAGTGTCACGCTTCCAGAATCACGCTTCAATGGAAAACAAAGCGTGAGTAAATCTGTGAAGATTCTGGTAAGGTTTCCTAATTACTTGCCACGTCACTAAAAAACACAATTAAGGTGTATGAGACGGATTATGCTAAAATTAAGAAACTTAGTGGACGAATTATGTTAATTCAAAAATTTTTTACAACCAACATGTATACAGAGAATGTTGTTGTTAGGTTCAATTAATGAGATAACTCTAATTCCTGTCGTGTAAACTTGCACAATTAACGAGCAATTAATATATCCAACTAATAGCAATAAATAGAACTTACACAAATTAATGTTGAAATTATCACAACAGTTGTTCGACCAGAACTTGAATTAAATCAACAACGGGATAATTTTAATTTTTAGGTCATGAGGAATTTGTGACAAATATAAATTGGGCTCAAATCCTATGTTTCCATGACTTATGAATCCTAACCAGCGTTTGATTTGCAAAGAATACATAATTTTTTTGTGTTTCTCTTATGCACACCTATGTGTACTCTCTTTTTGATATACAAGGCATCTCACCTTCCTTGTCTTCAAAAAACAAGTGAGGATCCTATTGATAGGCAAACGAAAAAGATAATATCGAATCTTAACAAATCAGATCCTGACAAATATATCTGATAACAGATAATAAATCAGATCTAATCGAATAATATTTAATAACAAATCAAATAAGATCAAATCAAATATTTTATCTTATTCCTTAATTTCCAACTGTCAAGCAACAATATCTTACAGACATTTCTTGGTATGCAAAATTCGGTTCCAACAATTGCATGCCACCTTCTCTCCCAAGATCCTTACTGTGGAATGTATTTTGCTCTGAGATTTTACTGTGAATATATATTGATCAGTTGCATTTGAATGGATGTATTTGGATTGAAGAAAGGATTTGAAGTCTCGCGTGGGGAATTTGAAATCCCTTCCATTAATATAAACAAGTGGAAGGATTTGTTATTATGGATTTTGAATGGAAAAAATGTCAAAATGGTGCTGTAACTTTATCCATTTTGGTGCCATAATATTTGAAGTGTTCTAATTTGTTGCTATAACTTTGCAAATGGTCTTTAAAATAGTCCAATCGGGCCTTAATCACCTCAATTGATATGGTACGAGATTAATGTAAAATAAATTTAATTTTTGCCATGTAGATGCCAAGTAGGCATTGACTAATAAGTTTCACCTATACTTTCTGACCTATTTGTTACCCATTTGCTGAGTGGGAATTGGGAAAGAGACAATTGAATTAGAAATAGGGATACAAATTGTCCATTATTTAGGTAAAACCCAATCAACGCATCTGTGGCATCTACAAAACACAATTAAATTAATTAGTTTCAATAATCTAGTGCCACGACAACAAGTTGAAGTGATTAAGGTCCGATGGGACTATTTTTGAGACAATTAGCAAAGTTATGACACCAAATTAAAAAAACTCCAAAATTATGGCACCAAATTGGAAAATGGGCAAAGTTACGTCACCATTTTGATATTTCTTTTTTTTTTTTTTTTTTTTTTCCGATTTTAAATCTCCACCAAATCCCTCAATCCAAACATAACCTAAATTGGATTCAGCACTACAAAGTTGTTCACTGAATTTGACTGATTGTTCCTGCATGATGACCTGCAGATTCTGGCTTTGCAATTAATTGTGGTGGGCAACAGATTACGGCCTCAAGTAGTATTGTATATGAAAAGGATGATTTCTCTCTTGGTCCGGCATTATATTACATGACTGACACAAGAAGATGGGCTGTTAGCATTATTGGTCTGCCAAGTGATGGCAGGAATCCGGAATATACAACCTCAACTCCCTCAAAAATCACAAATAGTTTGGATTCACAACTGCTCCAAACTGCTCGAACTTCCGCTAGATCATTACGATATTATGGATTAGGCATGGAAAATGGTAACTACACTTTGACACTGCAATTTGCAGAGTCGGTGATCGTAGGAACACGGACTTGGAAGAGCCTTGGGAGACGTGTTTTTGACATTTATGTCCAGGTAAGTGTTAAATTTAAACTTTCATAATGTGGATTTTGTGCTAATTCTTATCTTATTCGAAATATTGTGTGTTGTTGGAAGATACAACATGAAGGGAACCTTTGAGTAACTAAACCATGCATTGTATGTCAAGCTTGGAACAAAAAATGCTCCATTTTGGCAGTTGAATAAAATGCATCCTCTATCTACGTACAAATTCTGAAATTTGGTTGGTGTGTTAAATCAGAATAAGCTAGTGCTGAAAGTTGAAATTCTAAATCACTGTTGATTCCAATGATGTTTTGAAGAGAAATTCAGTTATTTTTATACCATTGTCTTGTTTGAAATGTAGTTAACACATCTTCTTTCTCCATGTGTCTCTTTTAGTGTCAAGTGACCAACTTTTCTTTCTTCAGGGAAATTTGGTGGAGAAAGATTTTGACATTAGAAGAGCAGCAGGGGGTGCCTCTTTAGTAGCTGTTGAAAGGAAGTACACGGTTGAGGTGTCTGAGAACCATATTTACATACATCTGTTATGGGCAGGAAAAGGGACAAAAGGGACCTGTTGTGTACCCAATGATGGAACATACGGTCCCTTGATTTCAGCAATTAGTGCTACACCAAGTATGTTCAAGTTCTGAAGCAGGATGTTCAGTGAAAAAAATTTATTATTGTTTTCTTATTCCAATTCTGACTGATCGCACACACATTATACAGACTTCGTTCCTACTGTTTCAAACCCGCCCCTTGGTGGGAGGAGCACGAATCGGGCTGGTCTGATTGTAGGGGTTGTTGTTGGAGTTTCAGTTGGGATAATACTATGTGTATTTGCAGTATTCTTTGTGCTCCAGGGAAAAACGAAACACAGAGATTTTGGGGATGCAGGTAACAGAAATTAGTCCAAGGACTTTACATTACAAAATTCCTCCTATTACTTTCAAGTTATTTTCCAGCATTTACAGTTGTTTAAGGTTCACGCCTCAAATGATGCATGAGATCTCTGAGTTGGATTAAAACATAAAGAATAAAAAGAAAAAAAAACAAACATTAATTTTAATGCCTTGTATGAAATTTGCAGAGTTATTGGGTATTGATTCTCGACCCTACACGTTTAGTTATGCTGAGCTCAGATCTGCCACAAACGACTTTGATCTCTCCAATAAGCTTGGAGAGGGTGGATTTGGTCCTGTTTTCAAGGTAAAGATTACTTTGAACTTTATCATCAGAAACATATCAGAAAATACTCTCTTGTGATGGTATCTCACTGAGCCAACATAAACAGAAACAACTGACATTTGAAGTAAAATTTCGAAGAACTTTTTTATTTTATGTTTATTTTTTTTTCTGTATATTGTTGGAAATCTTAATTCTTAGTAAGTAATAGGGAACCCTTGGAGATGGAAGAGAAGTTGCTGTCAAACAGTTGTCTCTGGCATCACATCAAGGAAGAAGCCAGTTTATTGCGGAAATTGCTACCATTTCTGCTGTGCAACACCGTAACCTTGTTAAACTCTACGGTTGCTGCATTGAGGGAGATAAACGGTTGCTCGTTTATGAGTATCTTGAGAACAAGAGTCTCGACCAAATATTGTTTGGCACTGGTGAACAACAGCTTTTATGCTTCATATCATACCTACTCCATACTGCAAGAGAGATTGAGTTTCAATGCAATTGATTTGTTCTCTTATGAAATAGGTGGTAAAACTTTGTTTCTCGATTGGCCAATGCGTTTCAATATATGCACGGGAATAGCGAGGGGTCTTGCTTATCTCCATGAGGAATCTCGTCTTAGAATTGTTCATAGAGATGTGAAATCCAGTAACATTCTGCTTGATTCTGACCTCACCCCTAAAATATCAGATTTTGGCTTGGCCAAATTGTTTGATGATAACAAGACGCATATAAGCACTCGAGTGGCTGGCACAATGCAAGTTTCAAGTATTTCAATTTCCATGTTTCTCTTTCAGTCTTTCTTGTGCCCAAGCTCTGATTTTTTCCTGAATTGGTCAATTTTGCAGTGGATATCTAGCACCGGAGTACGCTATGCGCGGGCTTCTCACTGAGAAGGCCGACATATTCAGCTTTGGTGTCGTAGCTCTTGAGATCATCAGTGGAAGGCCAAATTCTGACACAAGTTTGCAGGATGATATGATTTATCTTCTTGAATGGGTACGTATGCTCTTCTAACTCAAAACCATTTCACCACTACCCCTTTTCATATACTACTAAACATACATTTCATTTCATTTCACAGGCTTGGAACCTTCATGAGAAAAACAAGGTGATTGAGCTGGTTGATCCATCTCTACACGATTTCGATCAGGAGGAAGTAATGAGAATCATCAGCGTAGCTTTTCTCTGCATCCAAGCGGCCCCAGCCTTACGCCCTCGAATGTCCCGTGTTGTGGCCATGCTCTTTGGAGACATTGAGGTTGCTTCTGTTCCCACACGCCCTGCTTACCTCACCGGTTGGCAGTTCAATGACATGAGCAGCTTCATGTCATCGAACACCGAGAGCACGACATTCAATTCAGAGACCAGTAACTTCAATACAAGGACGAACAGGACCATGGAAATAGATGCGGGGTGGTCCCCCACAGATCCTGCCAAGGCGATGCTCAATAAATCATTGCATTGGTAAGGATAGGCAGATTACTTTGATCAATAAATGTTGTTTGAATCTGTGTGTATAACATTTGTTCCACACTTCCATGAGCCAATAACAATAGAGTTAGGGTGCAGACTGTCCCTTACCTACCATGTGCAAATGTCTAATATTCTTTTTATGATGTGTTGACTGCAACTACCATATAAAGCCACAAACAACGAAAAATGTCCCAACTCCCAAATCACTGACCATTTAAAAAATGCTTGCGGGCCTCACATGCCTTTGGTAGATAGATATCTTATACACACACAAAAAATAAAATAAAATAAAATAATCTCCTCCCACGGTTGCATTGGCAGCCAACTGCACAATTCATTCCCCTTCTGTCATTTGAAATTTCTTGCACGAAGCACAATCCTTTTTGCAAGTTTAAGCGGTTAGAGGAGCCTAAATGAATGTTACGTTATTCCAAAAGTAAAATTGTTCATTCAACAAAGATTATAAAAGAGTATCAAAATGCAAATTGAATAGATACTGGAGTTCTCAAAACATATAGCCCTAATAAAAATTTACTTCCTCCGTCTCATTTAGATTGTCACGTTTGACTTTTTGGCACAATTCACAGTTTAAGTTTGATTCGTATTTTTTATCATAGTTATGTAAGAAAAAACATAGTCAAGTGAGACCTTGTTAGATTCGTCTAATATTGTAGTTTTAAAATATCAAATTTTTAAAATTTTTTTATTGTATACAGTTTAAGTTATTAACCGTTAAAAATGTGTATCGGCATACGCGTCAGGTGGGTCCGTAGCAATTATAGTGAAACGGAGGTAGTAACATTTAAGCCGTCCGACTTTCAATTCCTACCGCAATTTTTTAAGCAAGAAGCACCTGGGCAAGAGTAACAAAAGAGTTTAACATCTAAGCTCCATTATAATAATCCCAGGAATGCATATTTAAATATTGTTTAATTAACATTTTTTAAAATAGGTTTCCAAGTCGTATATATATATATATATATATATATATATATATTCTACAGTTCATCAATCAGATTGGATTTCGGGTGTGTGAAGTTTGAGAGAAAACAAGCAATGTAGAAGAAGATTTTGTATTGCAAAACTGAAATCTGTTACAAGAGGAACAAATACAAGCCGAAGAATATAAAAACTACTGGACTAATGACTTGGGCCAAAATAACAAAACATACAGAGGCCCATTAACCACAAAGTAACTAGCCCAAAACTAAAGAAAACCAGCCCAATATTGCTTATCCAATGCCAGCTTCAGAGACGATCAAGACATCCTTCTTCTTCTTCTTGGTTGAGCTACATTCAATATCTCCCGCAAGCTGAAGCATTCGGAACAAAACAGTTGAAAATGCTTCGGAATCAACCCCTTAGTGAAGAAATCCGCCAGCTGTTGAGTAGTGGGAACAAAAATAGGATTAATGTGAACTTGTTGATACTAGTCCCTAACATAGTGGCATCCAACATCCAGGTGCTTAGTACGCTCGTGATGAATAGAATTCTTGACAAGTTGAATAGCAGATATATTATCACAGTATAATGGATAGTGGGTGGGTAAAGGAATCTGCAACACCTTAAACAGAGAACCAAGCCACATTAGTTCTGCTGCTGCTGCTTCTAAGCTTCTATATTCAGCCTCTGTGGTGCTCCTTGATACCACCTCTTGTTTCTTGGTCTTCCAGGAGATGAGAGAGTCTCCAAGGAAGATACAAAAGCCTGTGAGAGACCTTCTTGAGGTAGGACAATTACCCCAGTCTGAGTCACAGTATCCTTTCAAGGTAAGTGAGAGCCCAAATGGATAGTGCAAACCAAGCTGGAGTGTATTCTTAATGTATTGAAGAACCTGAAGAACCCCATTCCAGTGGTTGACTGTTGGGTCATGCATATGTTGGCTTAACTGTTGGACACTAAAGCAAATATCAGGTCTTGAAAATCCCAAGTACAGCAATTTACCAACCAATCTTCTAAAAAACTGTGGCTTGTCAAACAAAGGACCTGAAGTATCAAACTGATGATGAGGAATGCATGGGACATGAACTTTAGAAGTAGAAGGCAATTCCACCTCTGAGATGATATCCATAGCATACTTATGCTGATTAACATGATATCCTGTGGCAGATCGAGTAATCTCTAGACCAAGAAAGTAAGATGCATCACCAAGGTCTTTGATAGTAAATTCCTGGTGAAGTTTTCTCTTGATGACAGAAATCTCATCAACATCATCTCCAGTGATAAGTATGTCATCAACATATACTACTAGAATAATGATTCCAGTGTTGGTGAACTTGTAAAAGACACAAGGATCAGAATAAGTGCACTTGAAATCAGTAGATAAAAGAAAAGCCTTTAGAGCTGCATACCATTGTGTGGGAGCCTGCTTCAGGCCATACAAAGATCTCTTCAACTTGCATACTTGTCCTGATGAAGAAGCTAAGCCCTCAGGACAAACCATGTAGATTTCCTCATCAAGACGACCATGAAGAAAAGCATTGTTTATATCCATTTAGGCCAAAGGAAGATGATGAAGAACAACTTGGCCCAGAAGTACCATATTTAAGCGCGATTGGCGCATTAATGTATCTTGCAAATAGCACGCGACCTGATATCGCATTTACTGTTAACTTACTTGCAAGATTTAGTTCTTGTCCTACTCAACGACATTGGAAATGCATAAAACACATCTTTCGCTATGTCCAAGGAACAATTGACCTTGGGTTATTTTATCCAAAAGATTCTCGATATGAGTTGATCGGATATGCCGATGCAGGATATTTATCAGATCCACACAAAGTCAAATCTCAAACAGGCTATATTTTTGTGTGTGGTGGAACTTCTATCTCATAGAGATCAATGAAACAAACATTAACGGCTACTTCATCATATCATACTGAAATATTAGCAATCCGTGAGGCTAGTCGAGAATGTGTTTGGTTGAGGTCAATGACTAATCATATATTGAAAATTGTGGTTTGGTCACTGAACCAAAAATGCCCCCAACAATTTTATTTGAAGATAACTCGGCTTGCATAGCCCAATTGAAAGGGGGTTATATAAAAGGAGATAGGACTAAACACATTTCACCAAATTTTTTCCATACCAACGATCTTCAAAAGAATGGTGAAATTGATGTGCAACAAATTTGATCAGATGAAAACTGAGCAGATCTGTTGACCAAGGCATTGCCGACTGCAACGTTCGAGAAGCTCGTGAAGAAAATTGAAATGCGGCGGCTTCGAGATATAAAGTGATGTCCAAATCAGGGGGAGAAATAAATACAAGAATATTGTACTCTTTTTTCTTCACTAGAGTTTTTTCCCACATGGTTTTTTCCTAGTAAGGTTTTAACGATGCATATTCTTTGTATTGAAGACAATAAAGGGGAGTATTACGTAAGTATATAAATATTGTTGTCTTTCTTGATCCACGTCGACGTCGACTTCTAGATGGTGTATTTCTTCATCATTAAGTTCACTATTTTTAGCCATTGTATACGTCATCTATGGCTGTATTGATTGCCTATAAATACTAGGCTCGTATCAATGCATATTATAAAAAAAAATATAATACAATTACAAGTATACTTCAATCTTGCGACTTTCCTTCCCTATGTGGCAACACAGGATGTGGATATGGAGATACGTGATGTCATAGACAATGGAGTGTGGAAGTGGAATTCTATTTACTCCCCCATGCCCACGGATCTGCAGCAGAATATTTGCTCTATGCCTCCACCACAGTTACATGAAGCACTCCCAGATCTTTGGGTTTGGAAAGGGACCACATCTGGTAAGTATTCTGTTGGTTCAGCCTACCACCTTCTCACAGACGATGGGGCTACAAGGGGGAATTGGAAGTGGCTTTGGAAGGCAGCGTTTCCTGAAAAAATTTGTGTTCTGTTATGGTTGATTTCGCATAATTCGCTGCCAGTGAATGCTACTCGACATCGGCGACAGTTGGCATCTTCTCCATTATGTGTGTTGTGTGGACAAGCTGTAGAGGACTGGGCACATTGCATATTTTATTGTACGTGGGCGAGCTTGATTTGGAAGACCCTTCATGTTATGATTCCCCCAGACTGTGGAACTATCCCCAAGCCTGATATTAAACATTTTTTGCATGCCATGTATAACATTCATGGAGCTGTGTTCATCGTTATAATCTGGGTAATATGGTTAGAGAGAAATTCAAGGGTGTTTAGGGGCACTCAGAAATCTCAGTGGCTATTACAAAGAGAAATCACACGCCTAACAGACGCATTGAACACCGCTGAGGAAGCAGGCAGCTCGGTGGTTAATCATGTCCGCATGGTTCATTGGAATGGGGAGGGGATGATTGGCCAAATTCTCCATGTGGATGGCAGCGTGATCGGAACTCCAGGGCGCGCAGGCTTCGGATTTGTAGTTCGGGCTGATGATGGGCATTGGACCGGGGGGGATGTGGCTATCTTGGCTGCACCACCATTAATCATGCTGAGCTATTTGCTTTGGCAGCCGGCCTTGATTATGTGAGGAGGATGGGTGTGCAACGAGTTGGGGTGTATACCGATTCCTTGGTGACTATTAAAACTTTGGATTCATGGGACAGGTTTCATCCTTTGGCAGCGCTTCTCCAGAAGGTCCATGACCTGAAATCCTCCTTTGAGGCATGTCAGATCCACCATGCTTTTCGGGAGGGCAATAAGGTTGCTGATACTTTGGCTAAACATGGTGCTGGGAAAGAAGAATTTTTCACCACTTGGGCATTCCCCCCTGATTTTGCTTTGGGGGATTTAGCGGCAGATTCGTCTGGCGTATGGTTCCCCCGCTTCTAAGTGAGGATAGATTTCTATTTTAAGTCTTCTTTTTCGCTTTGTTATTTTGTACTTTTTTCTCTGGCTTCGGCTCCTCCAAAAAAAATAATATTACTACCCCACGTCCCTCTCTCCTGTCCATTACAAACTTCCATCTCCCAACAATATATGCTAACATAACAATTTAAAAACAGATAATGGTACCTGTTACCCTGTCAGAAAATGCCAGAAATTTTTCTACCCGCCGCCTTACGGAAGTTAGTTTTTTATCCAAAAAGACCAAAAACCCTTGGCCCGGATACTTGGCCCGGACCGGGCCAAATATAATTGCACGGGCCAAAGCTTTAATTAATAAAATACTTAGAGTGATAGCTTGGCCCGGACATATGCACTTGGCCCGGACATATACACTTGGCCCGGACATATTTATACACCTGCCAAGTTAGGTTTTAGGGTTTCCAAGCCAAAGGGTTTAGGCTTTTTTCAGATTTTTTAATTCTTTCTTTAGCTCAAAAGTTTTGAATTCTTCTAACAACTAATTTATTATTATTAATATATTATTATTATTATTATTATTATTATATAATTTTTATTATCAATAGTTATTTGTATAATATTTCCTCTTTTTTTTCTTTTCCCAAATTTTCTTCTTTTCCTTTTCTTCTATTTTTTTCCTTTTTCTTTCTTTTTTTTTCTTGTTTTCTTTTGTTCTTTTTTTTTTTTGCTTTTTTTATAAATTTTTCTCTTTTTTTCTTGTTTTCTTTTGTTTTTCTTTTTTTCCTTTTCTTTCTCTTTTTTCTTATTTTTTTCTTTCTTTTTTCCTTGTTTTTTTCCTTTTCTTCCTTTTTTTTTCCTTGTTTTTTTCTTTTCTTTATTTTAGTTTTTCTTCTCATTCCTTTCCTATTTTTTTTCTTTTTCTTTCTTTTGTTTTCTCTTTCTTTTTTTCCTTGTTTTCTTTTATTTTTTATTTGGTAGTGAATATTATTGACTTGAAAATTGATTCATATGATCGAATAAATTATATTATAAAATTATAATACTAATACTAATAATTATAATGAATAAACACATATCATTTCACTTCTTCGACGATATCATTCTTGTTTTTAAATGAAGTATTGTATTGCATCAAGTGAAGCCCCGTCATTGAGATATTTTGGAGATCAAACATATATCAGAAGGCTTCTTCACAGCTTTTCTTGCGAAGAGGTTTATATCTAAAATGCAATATAATGAAAGCATAGCATCCGAATCCTCCCATTCCCTTATAAATTGACGAAAAAAACTTAAAATAAGCTATATTTAAAGAACCGGTTAAAGTTAATAATAATAATAATAATAATAATAATAATAATAATAATAATAATAATAATAATAATAATAATATAATGGCGATGCATAATGAACTTACATTGTTGCAGATACCCATTACGGAAATGATCACATCAAGGAAGCACATTGGCACAAGGTTTTCAGTGGTGCTTACAACTCTATGTTGTCCATACACATTCCGAACATTGCTTATAGGTTCATCTTTCTCGTACAAGTGATATTTGCCGAACACGCATCCTCCGATTATTGTTGAAAATTGATCCAACAACCTTTTCGTAACTGTCCACTTTCCAAATCCCTTAGAATCGAAATTTAACGGAAGCGGTTGATCACGGTGAGGTGATATTTTTCGATTTCTCCCATTCCCCATCAGTGAGAATATACGTTAATAAACTAGTAACTGCAGTTAAACACCAGAAAAATTAGTCTCGATTTTAATAATAACTTAAACAATTACACCACACAACTACTGTATAAATTAAATACTATTGAATGGTGTAATCCACAAAATTACTTGTCTAATTTTGTAACTTTATTAATTTACGCATAATCTATTGAACTGTTACGAAATTTGGAAAAAAAAAGAGATTATTAAAAAGAGAAGAAGTATAAAGAGATAATTAAAAAGAGAATTGTTGTGTACTAGGTCTGTATATCATTACTCAAAACAAGCATCGAGGATAGCACATTGGCAAATGTCCCATTGGTTGTTACAACTTCTTCTTGCTCCTGCACATTCCAAACATTGCTTATAGATTCCTCTTTACGTGTAGGTGATATTTGCCGAGTGTGCCTCCTTTGAATCATTGTTGGAACTTCATCCAACAACCTCTCTGTAACTGCCCATTTTCTCTTTTTTTCTTTTCCTACAATATTTTTTCCTTTTCTTCTATTTTTTCCCTTTTACTTTTTTTTTTGTTGTTTTCTTTTGTTCTTCTTTTTTTGCTTTTTTTTAAAAAAAAAATTTATCTCTTTTTTTCCCCTTATTATTATGAAGATTTTTTCAAGATTTTTTTATATTAATAGATAGATTTATTTTCTAAATATAGATATTGATGATGTGTCTGATGATGTGGCATTACTCAGTGATTACTTAGTAACTATCAGACAAAAAACTCTGCACACGCAAAAAAGTATTCAGGATTTATTATATAGATTATATATAGATTAAATAATTAGAAAAATTAAAATAATAATATTAATAATTCAACCGAAAAACAGTTTCCAAAAATATGTTAATTAATAATATAATAATTATAATTATAATCATATCTACATCTTTAATTAAAAAATATTTTTTTTATTAATTTTTGTCTATCTATTATACAGTTAATTAAATTTTTTTAATGATATTAAATTTTATAGTTAAACCTACTAAAAATTATGTTTAAAATTTGATTAATCTTACTATAGCGGATTATACTTTTTTAATTAAATATAAATTTTGATAGACTAACTAAAGTATATTAATTTATTATATTTTTTAGGTAAATATAAATTTTATTAAATATAAATCTTACTATTTTTTTAATTTATTATATTTTTTATGTAATATTTTGGATTCAAACTTTAATATGACTAATAAAATATATATTGGACATAATATATTATATAAAAGAATTTATAATATATACATTTAACATAATATTTACTAATGTTCCGCTATAAAACTAAATATTTACTAAACATTAAATATATTACAATTTGTTGAGCATCTATATCTTTTAAAATATATAGAAAGATTTTTTTGAAGATTTATTTATAATATAAAGATTTATGGTCTAAATATAGTATTAAAAGTTGATGACATGGCACAAATATAATTAATCAGCGCTGAGGTGTATCTTCATGATTAATCAGCGCTGATGTGGATTAATTAGGTTCGTTGATCTAAAAATAAGCATATAATGACTGATTAACCCCTTAAAATTAAGAAGGATAAATTAAAATTAATAAGGGCAATTGAGTCTGCACAGACAAAAAAATATTCAGGATTTATTATATAGATTAGTTTTTATGGACTAATCTTTATAAAATAAATGCTAATTATAATTACATTTTATTATCTGTTAATTTTTTAAATATTGTTTTAGTCCATAATATTGTCCAATTTTTCCTTTTCCCTATTGATTATGATTAAAGTTTGGTAGTTAATATTTTTATTTTATTTATTTTAATTTTCATATTTTCAATTCATTATTATTCTAACCTTTTAAATTGTAGTATTTATACTTCGATACCAAGTTTTTTTAGAATGTATGCTTTTTTAGCATATTTTTATAATTATATACTCCCTCCGTCCCATTCCAAATGTCATACTTACTATTTTTGGATGTCCCATTACAAATGTCTTCTTTCTATAAATAGAAATAATTTTCCCCTCCAACAACTATGTGGACCCCACCATATACTCACATACCAACTCTACCTTAATTCACGTGCCCAACAGTAACAAGACACTTGGGGTGGGACGGAGGGAGTATTATTTTTTTATCTCGATAACTATATTCATTATTTAAGAAATTGTGATGAAATAAAAATCAGAGAAATAAAATAATCTGAAAAAATATGAAAATAAATAAAAAAAATTCAAATAAAATAAAATAAGAATCTAAATATAATTAATAATAAAATTAATTTCTAAAATTAAAGATAATACAATAAATATAATTTGATTTATCATTCATGGTGTGTTATTTTATTTTATTAAATAGTCTAATATAATTTTATTAGTATTTATATTTTTTTGTATTTAACTTAAAAGGAAAAATTAATTACTAAATACAATGTTTTCACGTTGTTGCGCTAATGCGAAACTTTTTAAACGTTAATACGTGAAATCAGATTCTTTTCAAATTCTTAAGACCAAAATACGATATTTTAGAATTGATGAGATTGAATTTGATATTTTAAAACGTAGAATGGTATAATTTTTAAACTAAATAAAGTTTAGATGTATTTTTTGTCAAATAAAATTCATGGCATAAATCACCAAACTTGATAAGTTTAGGGTTATATTTTGGGATTAGTTCAAATAACAATTAATTAGTACTCTTTATTTATGTTTAATTGTTTATTTTATGCTATTTTTGTGACAAATAAAATGGTAAATGATGTTTAATTGAATTCACATGTTTTGTACCATGTTTGAACATGTAGCATGCTCACCTAATATTAGAGTTTTTTTTGGTAAAAATATTGCTACAACCAAACTATTTATTATTATCACAAATCTTTAAATATTGTGTATACTAAAATACTTCTAATATTCTTTTACAGTATAAATTATTTATAAAAAAAATTGTATAACAATTTTTTCCGAATTTCACATGTATTTTTATTTTATATTGAAATATATAAGGATTATTGGATATATATATATATTTCTATTTTTATATTGAAATAGAAGAAGACTACTCCATCCGTTTTCTATAAATTGTAACAATTGGACATTTGATAATATTCACTCACGCACTTTGACTTTAAGTTTTATAATAGTTATATAAGTTAAAATATAACCAAGTAAGATCTTATTAGATTTGGCTCGTCGAATAGTTTTTAAATATTAAAATTTTACAATTTTTACTTGTACCCAACTTGAATTATTAGTAATTTAAATTGTGCACTGGATTGCGTGATTCAGTGGAAGCCTGAGGCAAATTTAATTTGTTAGACTTGTGGCCCCCCACTATAGCCCCGTGAATTTTCCCACAGACCCCGCTAAGACATCTAATGCCCCTGACATTTGAAGAAATAACACTGCCCTGCATTTCCCCCCTTCCCCTGCCTCTACTTTTATCTACTTCCCCCAATAAATAACCCTAACCAACAGAATCCAATCCGTCCCAATACAATCGCTCCCGCCGCGCCTGAGTCCACAAAAGATCAGCCGATCCTTGTAAACACACCCAAACGGTAAGCGTTGCCTTATTATAACTAAATGTTTCCTCCTTGGAGTTTATTCCTTTCGCTTTGCTTTGGCTTTTACTTTGCTCTATCATTTCGGCATCTGATTCGGTCATTTTATATCTTCATTCTGATTCTGCTTTTAGTTCTTATCCCCTGTTATGATTCTAAATCCTTTGCCACATCAACGCAAACTTTTCGTTAAAGAAGCTTGTATATAGATGCCGTACAACTGTTTGCCAAAATGCTTCTACTACCCAGCGTTTCTGCTAAGTTCCAGATTATGCAAAAAAAAAAAAAAAATAGAGTGTGGAAGTATAAAACAATTAACTGAGGGTATATTAGTTCAGAGTAAATTGTTATACAACTATTTTTATAAATAATTTGTACTGTAAAAGAATATAAGGAGTATATTAGTATAAACAATAAGTAAAGATTTACGGTAATCATAAATAGATTGGGATTGTAGCAATATTTTTACCCAAGAAAACTCTAATATTAAGTGATCATGTTGCATGTCCAAACAGGGTATAAAACGTGTTAATTCAATCAAACATCATTTATCATTTTATTTTTCGCAAATAATAGCCTAAAGTAAACAGTTAAACATAAAATATAACTATGAACCTATCAAATTTGGCCATTTATAATCTTAATTTTTTTTGACAAAAATACACCTAAACTTTATTTATTTAAAATTTCTACCCTTATACTTTTTAAAATATCAAATTACACCTCATCATTGCCTAAATTTAGGCCCGGAATTCCAGCACAATGGCCTAAATTTAGGCCCGGAATCCTTCTAATGACTCATTTTCCTAAATCAAAATGTGGTGGCCCAAAAGTGGAAATGACTCCTTCTGGTGGCATATTTTAGTTATTATCTCTTATTATTGTTATTATTAATATTATTATTATTATTATTATTATTATTATTATTATTATTATTATTATTATTATTATTATTACTAGCATACCCGCCCGGGTATTGCACGGGAAGTAAAATTTATATATTTTAAAAATTCAAATAGTATATTACATAATATATATGTGAGTGAGGTTGTTGAAATTGGGGAAGAAAAGTTGGATGAGGTGTTGAAAAAAGAGGGTGGGAAAAGTGGGGGGAAAATTAGACTATATTATTTTTATATATAATAATATAATATATAGATATATAGATATATAGATTAGTAGTAGTACTACTACAATTATTATTATTTTTAGTAAATATATAATTATATATTAATTTTCGGAGCAGTGACATATTTTTGCGAACGTGACATATCTATATATATAGATAAATAAATAAACATATATTTAATTGGGTATCGGGTAGGGTAATCGGGTAATATATGAAATCCATACGCTACCCGCATCCGATATGATTTATTTCGGTTTCAGGTAATAACCTACCTGTTACCCGATTATTTCTACTATACCCGTGCCCGATACCCGATTACCCGAAGGGTTACCCGACCCTACGGGTAAAGTTGACATCCCTAATAATCAAATGGTATAAAAACTGAAAATGTATAAATAAATAATAAATTCAGGATTAAAATCTAAAATAAATAAAATAAAAAATGGAAAATAATAAAACCTAAAATAGATAAAATAAAGAATGCAAAGTAATATAATTCAAAATAGATAAAAATAAAATGTAAAATTTCAAATTTCAAATATTTTTTAAAATGAACATTGTGGGAATTTCATATAAATTGAAATTACATATATTTTAAAAATTGAAAATATATAATGAATAAATAATTAAATGCAAAAATTTAAACTTAGTAAATTAAAAAATACAAAATTATAAAGATAAAATAAAAAATGAACAATTTCAATTTCAAAACTTTAAAATATATTTAAGAGTGAATGTTAATATAAATTAAAAATTCCATATATTTCAAACACATAAAATCTATAATGAATAAATAAATAAATGCGAAAAATTAATAAATTAAAAAATATAAAAATCTATAAAAATTAGAAATTTAAAATGGAGACACCCGGTTAAATTTATGATGAGTTGTTTACTAATGATTTAATATATATATATATATATAGATAATCTGTAAATTTAAAAAGAAAAGAAATGGAAATGGGCTTGGCCCGGACATTAAAATTCACGGGCCAAGCGTTAAAATACCCGGGCCAAGCATTAAATACACGGGTCAAGCACAAAAGAAAAAAAATGGAAATGGGCTTGGCCCGGATAAATTAAGGCGCGGGCCAAGCAAAAGGCACGGGCCAAGTTATCCATTTCTACTTGGCCTAGTCCTTCTACAGCTTGGCCCGGACGGGCCAAGCATAATTCTTCCGGGCCAAGCATTAAGTACCCGGGCCAAGCACAAAAAAAAAATGGAAATGGGCTTGGCCCGGATAAATTAAGGCGCGGGCCAAGCAAAAAGACCCGGGCCAAGCAAAAGGCACGGGCCAAGTTATCCATTTCTACTTGGCCCGGTCCTTCTACAGCTTGGCCCGGGCGGGCCAAGCATAATTCTTCCGGGCCAAGCACCTCTAATCAAAAATAATTTGGATAAGCCTGGATTACACTTGGCCCGGGTATTTCTACTTGGCCCGGGCCGGGCCAAGCATCCGGGCCAAAGGGTTTTCAGTCTTTTCGGGTAAAAAACTAACTTCCGTAAAGCGGCGGGCAGAAAAGTCACTGAAAATTACTGACAGGCCACAGTGATCTTTCACCCATTTAAAAATTGAACAATTCAATATTTTAAAATATCACAAAATTATATATATATATATTTTGTATAGACTCTTTGCGTATTTACAGAAGGAAAAACACCTATAGCTATTCTACTTATAAATACTGCATAATAATCTACTACACTATAGTCTATCAAATCACCAAATTAAATACTACGCAATATATTAATTTGTGTTATACTCCCTCCGTTTCTTTTTAAAGGTTACACTTCTCATTTGCACGTATGCCAACGCACATTTTCAACGATTAATAACTCAAATTCGGTATAAATAAAAATTCTTAAAATTTGATATTTAAAAAGTAGAAGATGAGATGAATCCAATAAGATCTCACTTGACTATATTTTGTCTTCTATAACTATAACAAAAATAGAAGTCAAAGTACTACAACGAACAGTAAAAAAAGTCAATACGTAACATTTAATTAGAAACGGAGGGAGTATAAATTATAACTAAATATCCTATTAGTATTGTGTATGTAGTAGACGCATGGATTATATGAGCTATGTATGTAAGTGTTGGTAATATCAAGGTTTTAAATACCGGTTTCGGTATCTATATCGGACATATAAATTTAGGAAAATTTCGAAGATATTTGAAATTTCTGTAATGACCCAAGCTTGTAATAGCCCAAATATTCAAGCCCAACTTCCTTTTAATTCAAGGCCCGGCCCACAACCCATTTTCCCATCTTTCTTTCTTGCCCTAATTGTGTCATTTGTGATTGAGACGGAAGGAGAACACAGTTCAGGCTAGCACGATGGATTGGAGGAGGGGAAAGATGAAGAAGACAACAATGGAAGCATAAAAACTCTTTGATTTATTCAGGTAAGGGATTTATGTGTAGCTAATGTGTTGGGGTTTCCTCTCCTTCTTCTCCCATTTCTTTTCTCCTTTCTTTCTTTCCCCTACCTTCGCCGGAATCGAGAGCAGCAAGATGAGTGACTGGTGGTGTGCCGACGGATAGTAGTCGAGCAGGGCCACGGAGAGCAGGAGGCGCAACCTTCAGTGGTGGAACCACCGGGAATGGGGTGGTGCTGTGGCGAGCCGCACAGCGCGCTGCCGAAGGCAGCGGTGAGCCGACGCCGTCGCCGGAGTCGGGATATGGTGGCGGCGGCTTCCGGACAGTGGCAGCGATGGCCGGCCTTCCTCCTATCTTCTATTCTTGTTCTTCTTTCACTTTCTTCTCTTCCTTGTCCTCAATACAGTGAGTTGGAATTGGATAAATTGTTGATTGGTGGATTAATTTGGATGTTTGTTATTTCTTGCTTTAGATTGGTGATTAAGTGTGTGATTAATGATTGTTATTTGATTATTGTGTTAATTCTTGGTGAATTGATATTTGAATTGTTAGATATTGGGTGTTAGTTGATTAATCTTGAGAACTATGGAAGATGTGGGGGTTCTGTAACATGTTGGGGGAATTTTCTATTGTTGGATTCACATGGAATTTAATAGATATATGTTGATTGTTCGATTTGTAGAATTCATGTGAGATTGATTGGATTATTGTTTTAATTGGGATAAATGGGGATTCTTGATTTGGAATTTGAATTGTTGATTTTAAATAGAAGTATCTTGGATTGTGGATTTTGTTGTTTAGTGAAGATGTTAGCTTGTGCAAGTTGGATTAATTGATGAGTGTTCTACTATTCGAAAAGATTTGATTGTTGGGGTTTGTTGAACCTAAGTGAAGGGAATTTTGAATAGAGGTGACTAGTAAAGGAGTATGGAGTCCACTGGTTAAAATTTCGAAGATGGTTGTTGCTTCTTATGTTGAAAAATGTGAATTGGTAATGAATTTGGAGGAGGTGTTAGATGTTGCTGCAATTGATTAAATTGGATAAATTGTTAGGTGTTAGGTTATGAGAGATCACGTAGATAAGATTAAGAGGGTGTTTGTTTCAGCGTTATCAATCAGCTTATTTGATTATTGCGTTTCTATAACGCAAATAAGTAATTTTAAGTGTTTGGTTGGATATAATGAATAATTGATTAATTGCGATTTGAGGATTACTTACCACAATTTTCTTGCAGCAGAAAAAAGGTGCTGCAAAGAAAATGCGTTTGGGAGCTTAAATTTGTTTTACCAAAATATCCCTAGAAATATGGTAACAACGTATCTCTCTTTGTATTACCAAAAAAAAAACGTATCTCTCTTTGATCTTCCACCTTCCGCTCATTCCCAAAATTTTCTTCTTCCGATTTCCATTGCGCTGCTCATCCACCAAGCCACCGTCGCTATTTGCTCTCTGTCACGGCGTTTCGACCACCTGCCACGACAGTTTCTTCAATTCGAAATCACGGCAGTTCTTACAACATTGGCCGCTGTACACTTCAATTGGTAACAGGAGGTAAATTTTTCTTCTTTCAATTTCAGTAGATGAATGCAGTGGATGATTTTGGCGATGCATTGCGGATTTGAGATTCAAATATATCGAATATGATTACAAAGAATTAGATTTTGTTATGCAGTTTACTTGAACATTGGATTTGAATTGGAAGTATGCTCACCAACTGTTCGATAAAATGCTGTAGTGGAAAATATTAATTCTATCGCTTATTTGAATTTTTTTGTCATCTTGTTTTGTCCAATCCTCAAAGTATTTTGCAAATCATGAATTTGATTTTTAGTGATAAGGGCAAAACAGGTGGAATTCAAGTTAGTACATGACTTGCTATTTTGTTTCAAGATTATTTTACTTCTTGTTATTTTTTATTTTTTATTTTAGTTCCGAGTCACAAGCAAGACAGAGGTTGGTTAATTTGTTTGTTTGTTGATTGTTTCTTTGACGTCTATTGCACATCTAGTTTAGAACTCGTTGATATATATGGTATGAATATGATATTAAAAACAAAAAAGAAAAATGAGTATTGCTTATATTTGGTTTAGTTCTTCCAGTCAGTGAATTTGTGTAACTTTTAGATAGATTAACAAATAAAAAATACAGTCATAACCTAGATTTGACGGTAGGTGTATTTGAAATTTGTCCTTATAATCGATAATGATCAAATAAAGCATAGGAGGTTTTTGTTGTTTGTGGTGCTGCTGCTAACAATATTGTATGTGGTGTTTCACCATATAATGGTTTGCTACATGGATTACATGATGTATAATATACCTTTTTCCTATGACTTCCCTGTGTGTTGGTACTGATGAGAAGCAGAAAACTTGTGGGTTGCTTCATAGCCAGTGGCTTACATTCCATTGATGATTCACTTCTGTCTAAATCAACCTGTAAAGCTTTATCAACTCCCAAACATCTACAATTTCCTTTCGACTTGCCTGTTATTTTTGTAACAGCAGTGGACTGATGTGCTGCTTGGCTGCCCTGCTGCTTCTTCTTCTCTTTGTTAGATGTTTTTTAGCAGCTTTCCAGTAGAAACATTGATTGTAAGTGTATGATTTAGCAGTGTATGAGTTGCTTTGGTGGAAATAAATACCATATTCCTCAAGAAAAAAAAATTGTCAATTTGCACATTTGAATTGAATGTTTCTTAATCAGATGTTTTAATTGAATTGCTTCTTAGCTGTTTGTTTAAGCAAGACATTTGTGGATCGCTGATGTATTTTGACCTATGTTTTAATCATTTTTGTTTTTGTAAACTTTTTAGGATGGACGTTGCTTCTGATGATTTCACTGAAGAAGAATGGATGGAAGAGGAGCTCAGATGGTTAATGTTATGTAGTTTAGCCATTGAGGGATTGGTAATAAGTCATAAAATGGTGACTATAACACGCCCATGTTATCCTAAACCCACTCGTACTGGTAGCGACTTGATCAGGGAAATATTAACCGGTAACCCTATTCGTTGTTACGAAGAACTTAGGTTGAATGTGGATGTATTTATTAGTTTATGTTCAGATCTTCGAACAAGGTATGGGTTAGCACCAACACGTCATGTATCTGTTGAAGAGTCGGTGGCGATGTTCTTATACATTTGTGCACATAAAATGGGAAACCGACTCGCAAAGGGATGGTTTAATCACTCTGGCGAAACGATTCATAGGCATTTTCATAGAGTTTTGCGAGCGGTACTGAGGTTAAGTGCAGATATTATTAAGCCTGTGGAAGATTACAACAATCAAGTACCACCAGAAATTTTGAATAATCCTCGTTTCTATCCACTGTTTAAGGTATGAATTTTTTATTTTTATGAATTCCAACTCCTGTACAAGAAATTTCATGGTGGAGTTGTACATAGAAGAATATGATTATTTTATTTTTCTTTTCGTTTTTTTTAAACATGTTTTGGTTTATATATATGAAATTAATTGTGTTATTTGTATACAGAATTGTATTGGAGCAATCGATGGAACACATGTGAAGGCATCCGTCCCACAACAAGAACAAGCTAAATACATTGGCCGGAAAGGTTATCCAACTCAGAATATAATGGCGGCGTGTAATTTTAACATGTGTTTCACATTTGCGTGGACTGGATGGGAAGGGTCTGCACATGATACACGAATATTTTCAGAAGCTTTACGTAGACCTGAAGTTAATTTTCCTCGTCCGATTGGTGGTTAGTATTCTCTTATAACAATGTCACTTCCCTCATTTTTTCAATGACCAAAATAATTTGTTCTCTTATTTGTAGATAAGTACTATGTTGTTGATGCCGGTTATCCAAACACGAGAGGATATCTTGCTCCTTATAAAGGGAATGATATTCGTTACCATCTACCTGATTTTCGAAGGGGTCAAACACCTTCCCAGCGAGCTCCCAAAGGCGTAAAAGAGACGTTTAATTATTATCATTCCTCATTGAGAAATGTGATTGAACGTACATTTGGTGTTTGGAAAGCAAGATGGGCAATACTGAAAGATATGCCTGTTAATTACAGCTACGAGACACAAAACCACATTGTTTTAGCTACTATGGCAATCCATAATTATATCCGGAAAAATGGACGTTTTGATGAAGCTTTTCATGTGGCCCAACAGGAGACCTATAATCCGGTACAAGAAAAAGATGTGGGACATGTTAATGTTGATGGGACTCAAGAAGAAGGAAGCAGGCGTCGTAGGGATGATGATTTATATATGAATAGAATAAGAGATATGATTGCAAGAGATTTAATGCAATCGGCATAAGCAAATTCTAGTGTAATTCGTACATTGACATGTTTCAATATAGAACTATTTGAGTTTTAGTTTTAAATATCTTTTATATGAATTTTTTTTTTAAGGAGCCGAAGCTAGAGGAATTTTATATGGATTTTTAGGATTATCTTGCAATGTATACAATTATAATTTAATGTATTATCCTAAAATTATTTTAAAACTGAAATTATTATATTTTAAAACATTAAAAGTTAATTCAGTTATATATATTGTTGGGAAATATATGAATAAAAAAAAATATCACAGAAATAAGATATTGAAAATAAAATTTATTTACTTTTCTTACCCATACCCTTTGTGGTAATTTCACAATCTGAAAACACAAAGCCAAACACTTTCAAATTGATTATCTGATTATTGCGATTTGAAACAGTATAAGCTCATCCAAACACTTTATTATCTGCAGCACGTTTTGTTACAGCAATTATCTGCTTATCCGTTTTCAAAACGCTAAAGCAATTTTCAAAACGCTGAAACAAACACCCTCTAATTGTTGCATTTATTTATGTCTATGTGATACTCCGCTACCTATAGTCATTGATTTATTTATTAGTTGTGGCTTGTGAGCCTAGGATTTTACTTTCTGTCGGCCTGTGGCCTTGCTTGTTATCGTCTTGGACTGATAGCCTGTATTTGGAGTATTTGGGCATGTTGCCAGGTGACGTATATTATGGAGACGTGTAACTTATTATTAATGTCATATCTTGTTGGAGGACTGGTTGATCCTCACTACTTGTCTATGTGTTATTTTTATTCATAGCTTCCGCTCATAATTGGTTAACTCATATAATCACTTTAGGTTTTACACTCAGCCTTGTACTAGCTAATCTAAGTTAGCTGGCCACTAGTTTAGACTAGTTAGTACGGCGGTAATGCTTGCGAAAAATCATATTTGAATTTTCGGGGCGTTACAATTTCAGGGGAAATTTCGGAGATATTTATAATTTTTTGAAAAAACTAATTCGAGTTTCTGAGATGATAAAAATGAAGATATTTCAAAATTCCTGATATCTGTTGCTATATAAATTAGTAATATGCTAATAATACTCATTTAATGATATAATATGCTAGTAATATTATTGATATCATGCACCATGTTGATTGATAAGAGACTTAAAATTGATAAACAAGTTAATTGGATGACATCATCAATATGGGTTGAAACATAAATTTTAATTTTTAATTTTTTTTAAAAAAATATATTTTTAAAATTTAGAAAAAAATATTTTTTAAAAAATTTTCGGGAAATTTCGGTCAAATTTTGGGAAATTTCGAATTTCCAGCGAAATTTCGATGGAAATTTTACAAAAAAATATTGCATGTGAAATTTCGCTTCAAGGTGTCCCGAAATCCGAAATCTCGGTCGAAAATTTAGAAATTTCGGAGATATTTAAAACAATGGATAATATATATTTGATTGGTATAATAGCTCGGTTAATAAGAAAAGAAAAGAGATAATAAGTAAAATGAGCCATCAGAAGGATGCTCTTCCGTTTTCAGGCCATGAAATTTTATTTAGGTTTTTTGGCCAAGATATGGAATTGGGCCTGAAATTAGGCCGAAAGGCCGGAAAATCCACTGAGCCGGGCTGTGTGCATTACACGCTACAAAAGCCCACGCGCCGGATGTGATTACCCCAAATATATAGTAATATGGATCTTGGGTAGGGCAATTTGACCCATTTTGAACGCAAAAAAAAAAAAAATGTCTTCAGTCTTCACCGCTGAAGAACTCAATCTGCTGAAAGAGACGATCTCCCTGTAATTCACAATTGGAGTGCCAACGAAACCTAATCTCCACTGTGACTTACGAATTGAAGGAGCAGTGGTGCGCATTGGTGCGAGGTTGATGATAATGGCGAGTTTATCCGGGAATAGCAGCGGCCATTCATCGTTTGGGCTTGGATCGAAACCTTGTTTTTGTGGGTGGAGGGCTTGAATAAAGACCTCTTGGAAGGCTCCCAACACTGGCCGGAGGTTCTATAGTTGCCCTCAATGGCGGGTAAGGTTCCACAGCTTGTGCCAACTTTTTTTCCTTTTTTTCTTTTATAAATTTTGAACGACGTGTAGGTTGCTGTCCCAGTGGGTTCACAATATTGAATTGGTGTAACTGGAATGGTTTTGATTTGTGTAAGTCAAATGGTGGGTATGTTGCTGTAAGTCGAATGAATTTGATTTGTGAAGTTCTGAAATTGTGAGGTTCTCAAATACAGGAGGTTCTGAAATTTGTATTTTTTCACAATGTGTTGGAGGGCTGTTGTGGCTTATTTGAATGGGCGGAAGAAAAAATATGTAGGAGATCACAAACATTGATTCACTGGCTTGCTTAATAAATGTAATGCTTACGAGCAGAAGATCGCAAAAATGGAAGAGGGCAGCGAGTGCTTGTAAAAGGAGAATTCTATGTTGAAGAAAGAGATGAAGAAACTCGAAAAGATTAAAGTTGTAATTGACGAGGAAAATTCGGCATTGAAGTTGGAGAAGAAAGTTTTGTATGTCTTGCTTTCAATATGCATTTTGCTAGGTGAAGGGTTTGCAGCTCCATTGTTCGTTGGGTTCAAAAATGTTTCTCCAAGACACAAACAACTCGGTTCCTTGTCCCAATGTGGAATACCATTTGCTTGCTCAAAGGCATGAGGGACATCCGTAGAATCATCAACAGAGGAACAAACGTAGTCCTTGTATCTCTCTGGTTTCCTTATGATTCTCTTTGGTCTAGTTGCAGCTTCAGGTACAGGAGCCACTTTTGTGCTGGAAAGAGAAGTAGTACAAAGCTGATTTTCCATAGGAGATGGAGAATCTGAGGTTGAGTTGTTGATAATGGCCAAAATTGACCATTATTTTCAATCTATTTCTATATCTAACATGGGCATTTGATCGCATTCCGGTCTTATTTAAATAAAAAAGCAGTTGAATTTGACAGATATTTGCAAGTTTGTAATAATAATAAGCTGGTATCTAAAAATACAAAAATATTGTTATTCTTATTAAATTTACGTTAAAAAGTCCAAAAACATGATAAATATTAAAAATCTTACACTTGATAAATTATGGTTTGGTAGTATTTGGTGGAACATGGGTCCATTAAACGGAACACAAACAAACAAATCAAGTGGAAACAAAATATATTTATATATTTTTAAATATTTATATTATATATATATTTATATATATATTTTAAAAAAAAAGTAAACTAATCAAAATCTATTAATTACAGGTGGGGCCCACTGTATCATCTCCAACAATTTGCAATTGGAAATTTGGAACATAGCAGCCCGTCGGATTCTTCCTCATCTTTTTTCCGATCAGCCCAAATCCGGCAGCTCGCCATTCCCGTGCAACTTCCTCCGGCGTCCTCATCTTCTCCAGCAGCTCGTGGAGCTCCGTCAGCAGCCGGCAACCAACCCACGTCTTCATCATTCAAATTGCAAAATGGAGATGGGAGCATCACAGCAGCTATGCCTCCTCCGTCCTCACCATCCCCAAGCCCGCCGGACAGCCGCTGCCCCCGCCACCATCTCCTCCGCCGATAGCACCAGCAGCAGCCTCCGGAGCCCATAAACACCCACGGCAGTGTCTCCAATCATCTCCTCCAAAATTCCGGCCACCCAAAAAACCGAAGCTTCGTCGAAGAACAAAACCTTGTTGTGTCGCCGCAAGCTTTCCATCACCTCCGGTTGCTGTCTCCGATGCTGCCTTCGCCCATGGTCGACCCTCCAGCAGCCCACCATCGCCTCCGAGTCCCCTGCCATCGACTTGCCACCTCCGACCATCACCTCCATCTTTTCCGACGACCTCACCCTCACCTCCTGCCGAACGCCCAACTTGGAGAAGAAGGCCACAAATTCGGTATAATGCAAATTCGGCCTAATGCCCTTAAAACCAAATTGCAATAGAGACCGAATTGCAAGAATAACCTAATCCCACACCCATTTTTCCTCCTCCATTCCATTTTGCATTAAGGTCCCTCAACTCTTTTGCCTAAACCGAACTTACCCTTATTTCTTTATGCATAAACCGAATGCATCCTCTTCCCTTGAAACCGAATCCCACTCCCTTCCTCTCCTCAATTCGGTTTACCCCCTTCAATAGACCGAATTGATACTTTTTGCTTGCAAACCGAATTGCTCCATTCTTGCCATTTAAACCGCATTGCCCTTTTGTCCATTATAGACCGCATTGATATTGAATTGAAAAAAATGGAGTGGGGCCCGCGATTAGGGTTTTGTCCCTATAAATACCCTTCCATTTTCTCTTAAAAAAAGGAGCATATACAGTTCCAAATATTTTCTTCCCTGTTCTTGGAGAGAACAGTGGGTTTTTGGTTAGTTTAGAGTAGACTTTTTATCTTTTTTGCAATGTAATTTAATATTTGTAATGTAGTTTGTAAATAGTTGTTTTTACCTTATTAGTGTAGCCATTTTCCATATTTTTACAGCTTTCTAGTGTAGAAATAAATTTGAGAACACCCAAATAATGGGTTGTTCTTTAACTTTTAATGCTTTTTTTAGTTGATGAAATACAAGAAAATGCTTCACAAATTTGGTATGAGTTTTCTTACTCTTTTATTTATTTTTGCTTTCTAAGTTCTAATAAATGTATGAATGTGGGTTTGAGCATGTTTGTAGCCTTATATCTATTTTTATTTTTATTGTTCTTGGATAGCTAGATAATTTTAGAGATAGTACCCTTTTCTAGGTTTTATTTTTATTTTATTTTATTTTTGGCCTAGATCTAAATTTTATTTTTATATTGCTTCCTAGATAATGTTGGTGTTCTTGTTTTTATGCTTGTAGTTCTTAGATTTTACATTATTTTTGGTAGATTAGTCTTTAAATTTCATGTTTGCATTTTTAGGGTTTAATTCATGCTATTACCCATTGTACATGCATTCACCTTGATAACCACAAAATATTGACAAGTGTGATTACGAGATGACTCTGATGTGAAATGAATGATGTGGTCAATCTCGTCTATCATAAACCGCATCAGCTTAGAAACCGCATAAACACTTGTGAACAGCAAAAAAATACACTTATGTGAAAATTGCATGCAAATTCGGTCTAAGGCAATTCGGTATAAACCGAATTGCCCATGAAGACTGAATTGCATGATAAAAATAGTTGTTTGTTCATTTTCATCATGTGGTCTCCAGCAATTCGGTTTATGCAATTCGGTTTAAACCGAATTGCCCATATAGACCGAATTGATTCTTGAAACCACATTGTATGCATACCCATCCCCTCATGCCTTAGTTTATTTTTCGTGTCAACCCAATTCAGTCTGCCAAATTGGTTTATACCGAATTGCATTGGTAAATCGAATTACCCTCCACCTTTTGAAGCAAATGCCTTAGCCAAATTTGAGTGAGGGAGTAACCTTATCAATTCAGTTTGTCCAATTCGGTTTATACCGAATTGCTTTGACAAACCGAATTAGATGATGTTATTTCGCATCCTTGCAATGATTAATTGGGTAAGGTAATACTTCATCTCTCATGCATATTCAATTCGGTTTGTACTGCGTCTAACTCAGTAAACCGAATTAACTTATTCTCTCTATTTTTAAAACTCCAAAAATATTTTTATCTTCATAAGTTGCGTAAGTTGCATGGGTGTATTGGGCTTAGGCCCATCACATCTAATTTTATCCATTACACATCTCAACCCATTAGTGTCTAAATTATTGTGTGATTAACACTCACACAATACCAAAAATATTCTTTTAATTTCATCTTTTCTTTTTATTGTGTGTATGAATGGGTAATAAGGAATATCACAGATCAATGTTGGCAAAAAGATCCCTTCACAGGGATAACGATTAGCTCGTCTTCTGTGTATTAATTATTGCTCGTTATTTTGCATGGTCTGATTAGTGATTGGTGGAAGCTCCGGCAAAAAGGTCCCTTCACAGGGATAACGATTAGCCACTCAGCCAATTCTTAATTAGATACAGTTTTCTTTTTATTATCTTAATTTCAAAGCCTGAATTCAAGTTGTAGTATTATTAAATGATGTCGACCAACATTATTTGAGAATTATTACAACAAAAAAATATGTGGGTTTTTCTTCCATTCACAGACAAAAGGGAGCTGAATGACGGTGGTCACCGTCACTTGGAATTCTTTTCTGTCTAAAAATCATTCCATCTGGAATGATTGGGAACTAGATAGCAGATGTTTGCAGTCCAAATAACCCCAGTTATTTCTGGCACTCTCTTTAGCCAAATTCTTCTTTTCTCAAGGCTAATCCACCTTTGTGTATCAAATTCTGTCTAATCCCACCATATATTTTGGGGTATTTTATTTTACTTCTCATATACATGTATGCATGCTATTATTATGTAAATATTGTGGTCATTATTATTTTGGGGATCCTTCTCCTTGGACATAGAAGTCTTGATCTAAATCAGATGTTGCATAATAAATTTCCACAAAAATCACTTTATAAAATCCGGATCTGAGTAAGGGATAATTTCACAGTTATGATTAATTCATCTTCTACTGGGGGTTGATTTTGAGAACTTAGAAGCAGAGTCAGCGATTAAGTCTCACCTAGACTGAAAGGATCTGTGTTTAAATTGAGAGTTTAGTACCTGTTTAAGTAATGATTTTCAAATATCAATTGTTTTCTCAAAATTACTGTGTGTTGGAAATCTTCTATTAAGTATTGCATCGAATCAGTGTCCTCTTGGATTCAGATAAGATGTGATAAATAATACTAGAAGAACAATATATAGGCCTTGGTTAATTTCTAAGGTAGGGTTGAGTATTCTTTCAACTACTATCTTCTCCCACCAAAGCCTAAAATTGAGTCGTGAGTGAGTACATTCGGAATAGATCTTCACAGGTCTGTTCCACTCAGTTCGTATCTCATAACTAACCTGATGTTATAAGCCTTGTGGCTTACTGATATTTGGGATATTCTAAATCTGCATCTGGTCACCAAGACCAGGGGCTCTTTTATACTAACGGAATGAGATAGCTTTTGAGACTTCCGAGTGATAGGTTTTTAAATGCTTTTTTTACTGCTTTATTTACCACTTACTTTTAAATGCTTTTATAGAGGTCACTCGGAAGAATTAGAGGTTGGCCGCCGGTTGTAAGGTTTAAGAGTTGTGGATTAGTTCAGGATTTTATTTAGACTTTGGGTGTGACAAGGGGGATGATAGGAGTACTTGGCATATCAACTAATGATATGTTAGGTGTTGCTTATCCACCACAGATGACTACCATACTCTTGCAAGGCATTGCAAGGGGAGTTATGAATTTGTGGTATCTTAGATTTTGTTGTCTTAAGAGCATGTAAATTCTCACTGTAAGTACCTGTCTGTTAAATGGAACATAGTGTAGAAAGCATGAAAGTTGGCTAACTGACAAACTATCCCAAGCAAAGATCTGTGTAATTAAAATGGAAGTTTAATTGTGTCTCATCTGAATCTTGTCCAATCTTTATTATTTTCTCCCTGTCCCTTCTGTCACATTTTAAAGCTGCTTTCGTAAAATAATTTTATCCACTTTCTTAGCATAATTCTTATTGCTTTCTTAAAATAAATTTAATTGCTTTATAGACTAATTTTGTTGTGCTTTGTAGAATAACTTTAATTGCTTCCATAGTATAGTTTAAATTATTGTCAAGTAGATTTAGAAACCAATGCAAAGCTTGAATCGAGTAACCGAGTGGAAAATCTTAGTAAACGACGTGGGCCCTGCTTCTATCGCACATCCTCCAGTGAACGATCCGGTCTTACTATGAATTCTGCAATTTTTGACACCGTGCGCTTTCGGGCCACAGTTTCCTACATGAGTATATAAAAACGTGACAACCTATAAACATATCACTAATCCTAACTCCATCTTCATAATTGGTTTCATTAAATAAAATTAAACTGAGATTATTATTTTTAGAAAATACTCATATAGTGGGAAATTGTCAAAAGTTTCATGGCGCCGTTGCTGGGGAGGATGCAGCGTCGTTTATGAAGAGAATTACACCCCTAATTACTCATAGTTAGTTTTGTGTATATATTTCAGAACAGAGAAGTACCCTCAAATCAATTAAACATTTAGAGTACTAAGACTCTAAATGTGAGGATGTTGATTTGAGGGGAAAATCTAACCAATTGGGTATTCTTTCTTGCAGGAATCACGGAGCCACCAAAAAGAAAATTAAAGCTTCAAAGCAGGACAAGCCACGGCCACCATCTCCACTTACCGTCGCCCCGGTCCCCATTTCCGTCATCCTCACCGGACCACCAAGCTCCACCGCTGCTCCATCGCCCATCCACTTCATTACCACTGCTGCTCTGAGGAAACCCTCATCACCGGTGAAACAAAAATGGAGCAGCAAACCTACGGTCATCTCATTCCCACCACCACCCCAGACAAGCCACGACACCATCTCGCGTGCCGTCGCCCCTGCCCCCATGTTCTCCAACCCCCAACAGCCGGCTACCATCTCACTCGCCGTCGCCCCTGTTCCAACTAAGCATCAAAACAGGTTCCCGGTTGGATTAGTTCTGTAATTGACCGAAGATTGTATCCGGAATTTAAAGAAACTTAAGATCCGGAATAATTTTCACAAGCACAGAATTAATTCAACCTAAATTCTTGCAAGTCAGAATAATTTTATCATTATATATTAAAAAAGAACTTTGTGAATATTATATCAAATAATTCGGATGGTGATCTATTAACTCACATTTAGAGTACTAAGACTCTAAATGTGAGGATGTTGATTTTTTTGAGAAAATCATATTACTTATTCTAAGTTTGCTTTGCAGGAATTTGCGGGACCACCAAAAAGAAAATTAAAGCGTCAAAACAGGTTCCCCGTTGGATCGATTCTATGATTAATTGAAAGTGTAACACCCCGGTTTTTGGTCACCCAGGTCGGGGTGTCACCGCCACACCTCTCTAGCAAGACACGGTTTCTCCGAGCTCACTAAAGAGATGCAAGGCTATGGTTTTTTCAGAATTTAAAATATCAAACAGCCCATTCATATATAATTTAAAATTAATACATCAAAGTTGCAGCGGAAAATAATATTTACATATATGTATCGCAGCGGAATTTAAATATAGGGCCAACATGGCCTAATCACGGGTTAAACAGGCCCGTTCATGCAAGATCTAGTCTAATACAAAAATTCAAAATAATATATATATCATCCCAAACTTCCCGTGTATGCATATGACGATGCATAATTCTCAACTCTGAAAGAAAAAGGAAAAGAAAATATGGTTTGGTCAGCACTACGTGCTGAGTAAGTTAACACATACAAGATTATGAGGTTTCAAAGCCTTTGTTTAAATTTAATGAAAACATGTGCATAATTTAAATAATTCATGTAACCGCATAATTTAGAAGACATGGATTCATAAGATCATCAATATAGCTTGCAACGTAATTAAATAAGTTGCCATAAATTTAACAACACAAATTATCAAGGACTTAATTGGATTCCCTCATCGATGTCTCGTTTCGATTCTTTTACAGATCACCACCGCTAGGGCTCTTATGTCCGCCAGTCTTACGCCTGGGCTCTTATGTCCACAGGTATCATGGTCAATACAGATCTTTTAATTAGAGTTAATCCGTCCGCTAGCCATACGATCAGTGCTTCGCTAGGGCTCTTACGTCAACCTAGACATACACTTGGGCTCTTATGTCCCAAGCCGTAGAGAACATTGACAGTATCTAGCTTAGTCATAACCCGCAATATTTTAATCTTCTTGTTTCGTGTATCGTATTTCAAAGTATTTCTACCCGTTTCAACCTCAAAGGTTAATTTCACCGTTTCCACAAGATTTCAAGTTTTGACTCAGTCAACCACAGTTTACTCTAAAAATTGTCTAAAATCAGATTTAATTTCAAAAATTCCGAAATTTCACGACTGACTCCAAAACGTCGAGATCTACAACTTTCGTGTTTTAACTTTTTCGATCCGAGATACTGAAATAGGTCAAAAACACTAATTTTCACAGAAGTACTGTTCTGTCCGAATTTCATATAACTCAGTTTAAAGATTTCGAATTCTACCATAGCAATTCAACTCCAAATTTAATGAAATTTTACAGAGATCATCTTAAGACAATTATCTACAACTTTCATGTTCGGCCAAAGATCTAAAACAGTCTAGATCCTATGTCAAAAACGTGATCAAGATCATTCCTAAGTTCTGTCCAAGATTTCGAGATCTAGATTTAAACAGTTCGGTTTCGATGGGATTTCACATATCAAATAGTCTCTAAAAATTCTCAAAAACTTACAGTAGCTAGATCTAAGTCTTAGGAATGTTTTTCGTGTTTTAAGTTTCTCCGTTTGAATTTGTTTTAAGGTTCGGAAAAATTCATCAAATCTGTTGCGTCGGTGGAAAGTAATAATTGACAGAATTTCGATTTCTTGATAATCTTTTAGTTTTGAATGTTTTAATTCATCCCAAAACCATGTAAGAGTTAACTTACAGAGTTTACGAACGTCCGGGATCGTCTATTCGAAGGCGTGGCTTCCAGTCCACCGTTTCTCCTCTCCGTTCGTCGGGTTCTACGATCTAGATCCAATACGAGGCGTAGAAAAGAAAAGATGATTAGGATTCATTTTCGAATCGTTTATTGAATAAAGATTGGATCGAGACTTACCACGACTATGGAGATCTGTAGAAAAATTCGTCCAATAGCGTTCGTCTTGGTTTCGTGCCTCCGACGACTCCGGATTTAGGGTTTCGAACGTATAGAAGGTTGTAGGGTTTTGTAAACTCGTTCGGGGCTCCCAAGGGCTTTATTTATAGATTTCCTAAGTCCTAGGGCGTCCAACATCTGATTTAAAGGTCTTGGGTCGAGAGATGTTCAACCGAAAGTCGAAAAATCCGCGTTCGGGCGAGTGAATCTCGCAACGGGCGTTTCTGTTGAGTGGGGCGGAGTTGGCGTGGAGTTTGTGGAAACACCGCGCGGAGACCACGCGGACCCGGAATGGGCTTTGTCCTGGGCGGGGCCTGCTATCCTTTGGGCCTTTCCTCTTCCTCCTTTCTTTTGGGCCTTTGCCTTCTCTTTGGGCATTTTCTTCTTCTATTTTCTTGGTCTATCTCTTGGACTTTAAATCCTACTTTAAATTTATTTGGGATCTCAAATTAATTTCGGGTTCGAAATATTAAGTCCATCTATATTTGGTTCCCGTGCAATAATTTATTTAATTAAATTATTTTAGACTTCACGGGTTCTTGGATATTTAATTCCTTCTTGAATTAAATTCCATTTCTCATTTCCTCTACATTTATTTCTTTATTTATTATATTTATTTTATTTATTGTATTTATTTTATGTTGGAAAATTTTCGGGTATTACAGTCTACCCTCCTTAAGAATCAACTTCGTCCTCGAAGTTGTGTTTCGGCTCTTCTCGTGCCAAAGTCTTTTTGTTGTTTTATTATTTTGCGACTGAACTTAGAATTAAAACTTCTAAGCTGCCTACGTACCCTGTGAAGGGATCAAGCCATAACGTAGTTCAAAACAATTTGAATTTGTTTATTTATGATTTAGGATACATGATATCGAGTCGAACTCCAAAATAAATAATTACGGGGTATCACATCCTCTCCCCCTTAGGACTTCAGTTATGTCCCCATAACTGCCTATTCATTATTCTCAAGAGGGTTCGGGTTTTGGTCTTGTTCCTCGTCACTCTCCCCTTGCTGAAGGTTCACCAAATCTACTCTCTTTTCGATTGCCTCCTCTGGCGTTCGACATCCACTAGCCTTGTGACCAAGCTTGCCGCACCTACGGCAGGTTCCAGGCTTCGGGCATTGGCGCACCAGATGTGCATGGTTGCATCGTGGACAACGTGGTATAAACGCACCACGGTTGTCGTCTCCCCCATTGTTGAGACCTTTATTTCCTTTCCTTCGGGATCCATTGTCTTTCCTAGAGTTGCTGTTGTTGTCTTTCCGATCCTTCTTCTCAAGTCCTTGCGAGTCCTTGCTCGACTCACCATGTTCCTTACGCTTCAATTGCTGGATTCGAGCAATTGATACGGCGCGATCATATATCGTCTGCAGGTTCGTGAATTGTCCTACTGCAACTATCTCCCGGATACTAAGATTCAGACCCATCTCGAATTTCTGAGCCTTGTCAGAGTCGGTTGGTACTATCCTCGCAGCGAATCGTACTAGCTCCTTGAATTTGGTGTAGTACTCTTGCACTGTTTGCGCACCTTGCTTTAAGTTGATGAACTCCTCGTACTTCGCAGTCTTGGTGCTCAGTGGGTAGAATCTTTCCCTCAAAGCTTCCTTAAGTTCTTCCCAAGTGTAGGCTTCTTCGTCTTCCACTGAATTTGCTTGGAGATTTTGCCACCACTCATCGGCTTCGCCTCCTAGGTAGTAGGTCACTACGTGTATCTTCTCCTCATCAGGGCACTTGATAGCATTCAAGAGCTTATCAAAGGTACGGATCCAACCTTCCAACTTGGCCGGATCCTCTTGGCCGTCATAATGGGGTGGGTTGTAGGGGTTCACTAATGCCAAGTAGTTAACTTGGGCTACTGGCGGAGGTACTGTTTGTGTCCTATGCACCTCGGCATTTCCCAATGCTACAAGGAGTTCCTCTACAGATTTTAAACGTGCTTCCATATTATTGGGCGCTTGAGGCACTTGCTCTCCTAGGTTCTGAGGACTTCCACTGTTGTTGGGCGTGCTGGAAAGGTTAGCGTCAGTGCCGTTTGGACTCACCTTCCTTGGTTTCCTCCTAGGCGCCATTTTCTGTTACACGTGTATAGATTAGCTTATCTTGGTTTAGGTAGATCGCTCGAATGAGACGTTTCGTAAATTTCTAATCTCAAATTTTCGGGTCTGTTGTTTGGAAATCCAAACAAGATTTTTGGAATAAAGAGTGTTTTAATAAAACTTGATTTTCTCATTGTTCCCCATGAGGAAGTTTTCTAATTTGTACATGGGTAGGAATGGCTAAGGTCGAGGATTGTTATGATTAGGCGAACGCATAGATGAACGCGATCTGGAACTAAGGCAAGATCAGTCTCTAGTTAGCTTCCTTAATTTGATGTCAAGCGTCTAAGTTATCTAGTGCAAGCAAAAGATCTAAGTTAATATTCGCCAAGATTCTAGGTTATAATTCGCCAAGATGCTAAGTTAAAATTCGCAAAGATTCTAAGTTCTCTACATAAAAGAGATGCAATATGCAAATGCGAGTGATGATTTCCCCCCAAAAAAAATAATTTATGCACTATATATATATTTTTCCCATGGGGTTTAAAATAAAAATTTCTCCATGGAAATAATACTTTAAAATTTAAAATAATAGTCAATATATTAATAATAGTTTAAAAATAATAATGGTTTGAAAATAGTAGTTTAAAAATACTAGCTTAAAAATATCCGGGCTCTGATACCACTTTGGTATCAGATATTTTCTTTAAAATAAATAGCTTTAAAATAGTCTGGGCTCTGATACCACTCTGGTATCAGATATTTTCTTTAAAATAGATAGCTTTAAAATATTCTGGGCTCTGATACCACCTGGTATCAGATATTTTCTTTAAAATAGATAGCTTTAAAATATTCTGGGCTCTGATACCACCTTGTAACACCCCGGTTTTTGGTCACCCAGGTCGGGGTGTCACCGCCACACCTCTCTAGCAAGACACGGTTTCTCCGAGCTCACTAAAGAGATGCAAGGCTATGGTTTTTTCAGAATTTAAAATATCAAACAGCCCATTCATATATAATTTAAAATTAATACATCAAAGTTGCAGCGGAAAATAATATTTACATATATGTATCGCAGCAGAATTTAAATATAGGGCCAACATGGCCTAATCACGGGTTAAACAGGCCCGTTCATGCAAGATCTAGTCTAATACAAAAATTCAAAATAATATATATATCATCCCAAACTTCTCGTGTATGCATATGACGATGCATAATTCTCAACTCTGAAAGAAAAAGGAAAAGAAAATATGGTTTGGTCAGCACTACGTGCTGAGTAAGTTAACACATACAAGATTATGAGGTTTCAAAGCCTTTGTTTAAATTTAATGAAAACATGTGCATAATTTAAATAATTCATGTAACCGCATAATTTAGAAGACATGGATTCATAAGATCATCAATATAGCTTGCAACGTAATTAAATAAGTTGCCATAAATTTAACAACACAAATTATCAAGGAATTAATTGGATTCCCTCATCGATGTCTCGTTTCGATTCTTTTACAGATCACCACCGCTAGGGCTCTTATGTCCGCCAGCCTTACGCCTGGGCTCTTATGTCCACAGGTATCATGGTCAATACAGATCTTTTAATTAGAGTTAATCCGTCCGCTAGCCATACGATCAGTGCTTCGCTAGGGCTCTTACGTCAACCTAGACATACACTTGGGCTCTTATGTCCCAAGCCGCAGAGAACATTGACAGTATCTAGCTTAGTCATAACCCGCAATATTTTAATCTTCTTGTTTCGTGTATCGTATTTCAAAGTATTTCTACCCGTTTCAACCTCAAAGGTTAATTTCACCGTTTCCACAAGATTTCAAGTTTTGACTCAGTCAACCATAGTTTACTCTAAAAATTGTCTAAAATCAGATTTAATTTCAAAAATTCCGAAATTTCACGACTGACTCCAAAACGTCGAGATCTACAACTTTTGTGTTTTAACTTTTTCGATCCGAGATACTGAAATAGGTCAAAAACACTAATTTTCACAGAAGTACTGTTCTGTCCGAATTTCATATAACTCAGTTTAAAGATTTCGAATTCTACCATAGCAATTCAACTCCAAATTTAATGAAATTTTACAGAGATCATCTTAAGACAATTATCTACAACTTTCATGTTCGGCCAAAGATCTAAAACAGTCTAGATCCTATGTCAAAAACGTGATCAAGATCATTCCTAAGTTCTGTCCAAGATTTCGAGATCTAGATTTAAACAGTTTGGTTTCGATGGGATTTCTCATATCAAATAGTCTCTAAAAATTCTCAAACATTTACAGTAGCTAGATCTAAGTCTTAGGAACGTTTTTCGTGTTTTAAGTTTCTCCGTTTGAATTCGTTTTAAGGTTCGGAAAAATTCATCAAATCTGTTGCGTCGGTGGAAAGTAATAATTGACAGAATTTCGATTTCTTGATAATCTTTTAGTTTTGAATGTTTAATTCATCCCAAAACCATGTAAGAGTTAACTTACAGAGTTTACGAACGTCCGGGATCGTCTATTCGAAGGCGTGGCTTCCAGTCCACCGTTTCTCCTCTCCGTTCGTCGGGTTCTACTATCTAGATCCAATACGAGGCGTAGAAAAGAAAAGATGATTAGGATTCGTTTTCGAATCGTTTATTGAATAAAGATTGGATCGAGACTTACCACGACTATGGAGATCTGTAGAAAAATTCGTCCAACAGCGTTCGTCTTGGTTTCGTGCCTCCGACGACTCCGGATTTAGGGTTTCGAACGTATAGAAGGTTGTAGGGTTTTGTAAACTCGTTCGGGGCTCCCAAGGGCTTTATTTATAGATTTCCTAAGTCCTAGGGCGTCCAACATCTGACCTAAAGGTCTTGGGTCGAGAGATGTTCAACCGAAAGTCGAAAAATCCGCGTTCGGGCGAGTGAATCTCGCAACGGGCGTTTCTGTTGAGTGGCGCGGAGTTTGTGGAAACACCGCGCGGAGACCGCGCGGACCCGGAATGGGCTTTGTCCTGGGCCGGGCCGTGCTATCCTTTGGGCCTTTCCTCTTCCTCCTTTCTTTTGGGCCTTTGCCTTCTCTTTGGGCATTTTCTTCTTCTATTTTCTTGGGCTATCTCTTGGACTTTAAATCCTACTTTAAATTTATTTGGGATCTCAAATTAATTTCGGGTTCGAAATATTAAGTCCATCTATATTTGGTTCCCGTGCAATAATTTATTTAATTAAATTATTTTAGACTTCACGGGTTCTTGGATATTTAATTCTTTCTTGAATTAAATTCCATTTCTCATTTCCTCTACATTTATTTCTTTATTTATTATATTTATTTTATTTATTGTATTTATTTTATGTTGGAAAATTTCCGGGTATTACAGAAAGAATTCTTGGAATTTAAAACAATTTAAAATCCGGAATAACTTTTATAAGAACAGAATTAATCCAACCTAAATTCTGCAAGTAGATTAAATTTTATGTATGTTTAGAAAATCCAAAAATGTGATTGAGCAATTTTAATGAAAATCAGAATTTTTTCTAAGTATTGGGTATCGAACAATAGCCTTGTTCGATAAACCAAACGATCACACATAGCCAATATCGTCGAACACTTAATTGGTTTGACGAAAAAGGTTATCGGAATTATGTTCATGTAAATATTTTTCCCCTCACTCCCTCCTCTTTTATTTTGCTTTGATTTCAATAATTTGTTTAAGTAGGACTTGATTTACTCACATTTCGAGCAAGGCTCAAAATGTGAGGATGTTGATTCTTCACTTAAAAATTTCAAAAAAAATATAAAAATATATATATATTTTTTATTTTTATTTTGTTTATTTTTATTATTATGTATTTGTACCCAGCACGAAACATGCATGAATCTTTCAGTTTAAATTCACATATGAGATCTTGGTTTATGATTAAATTTTCAAACTTTTAAATTGGGATAATATAATTGAATACATGCATGATATGAATTTTTGAGGTTTTGAGCTATAAAAATTTAATGATATAATCATCTTGTTAGGTAATGAGTCTTCATATTGAGAAATTAATTGAATAGATTGTAAGGATTTTTCAAAAATTATATTTAAGAATAAATGTATGACATGATCAAACCATACCATGTGAGGTTTGAGCCATGAGTCACTTTTACTCATTATTTCTTTGTTGAGTGAAAATCTATTTAATTAAAGGAAACTAGAACTTGCATTTGCGACCGATTCAAGACCATGCCATATTCCCAAAATCGAGCATATGATCGAGGCACTTAGAAAAACCCAAAATTTTTGGCCTTCGTTTGAAATCCAAACCCAAAAATATTTTTCCTTTAGGATTAACCACTCTGAGCCTTTAAGCCTAATTTTTTTTGAAGCCCTCTATATTATTTCTAGCCATACAAAAAGACCAAAAAATTCAAAACCCAAGTGGGCAAGAATGAATTTTATCAAGGCATTACAATTTATGATCATCAAATTATAATCGGGATTCAAAAATCCGATCCAAAAAAAAAAGAAGAAAAAGAGACAAAGAAAAAGGAAGAAAAAAAAGAAGAAAATTGTTGAGTTATATTCAACAAAAAGAAATTGCAAATGACAAAGCAAATTAGACGTAGTCTAGTCTAATGTCATGCAATAGAAAAGCAAAAGAAAGAAAAATATTGATAATCATAAATTTTTAATAAAAATAATGCCATGTTATGATAAAATGAATTCTTGCTACTTTTTAACCCAATAATTCCCTTTTCATACCAAATGTTACAACCGTATCCCCCATTATAACCCTTGAATAAGACCTCGGGATCTCGATTTAAAGAAATGAGCCGGTGGCTAGTTGGTCCAATTGCAAGCTTATGGGATAATTTAAATAAATTTGATTATGAGCGTTCGTGATTGAAACCCAATTTGAGAGTGAGAAATTTTCGTTTCTACCATATGTGAGGCTCTGTTTCAATTTTTATGTTCATGTCATACTTAAATTCTAGAATTAAATCAATGATTACTTCTAAACATGATATTCATGAAGAATTAACAATATTGACCGATTCGTATGCCTGACTGAGTAAGTATCATTTTATTAAACACTCCAATCAAGAAAATTTAATATTTGTAGTTTTTTTTATTGTCTTATCCCAATATAAAAAGAATGAAATTTTTGAAACCACAAAAATAGATTGAATATGCAGAGTCGATTCTTTTAGGAACACTGACTCTGACTGCTCGGGGACAATCAGTATTAAATGTGAGGATGTTGATAATGGCCAAAATTGACCATTATTTTCAATCTATTTCCGTGTCTAAACATGGACATTTGATCGCATTCCGGTCTTATTTAAATAAGAAAGCAGTTGAATTTGACAGATATTTGCAAGTTTGTAATAATAATAAGCTGGTATCTAAAAATACAAAATATTGTTATTTTTATTAAATTTATGTTAAAAAGTCCAAAAACATGATAAAATATTAAAAATCCTACACTTGATAAATTAGGGTTTGGTAGAATTTGTTCGGTGGAACACGGATCTATTAAATGTAACACAAACAAATCAAGTGGAAACAAAATATATTTATATATTTTTAAATATTTATATTATATATATTTATATATATTTTTTTTTAAAAAAAAGTAAACTAATAAAATCTATTTAATTACAGGTGGGGCCCACGGTATGATCTCCAACAATTTGCAATTGGAAATTTGGAACACAGCAGCCCGTCGGATTCTTCCTCATCTTTTTTCCGATCAGCCCAAATCCGGCAGCTCGCCATTCCCGTGCAACTCCCTCCGGCGTCCTCATCTTCTCCGGCAGCTCGTGGAGCTCCGTCGGCAGCCGGCAACCAACCCACGTCTTCATCATTCAAATTGCAAAATGGAGATGGGAGCATCACAGCAGCTATGCCTCCTCCGTCCTCACCATCCCCAAGCCCGCCGGACAGCCGCTGCCCCCGCCACCATCTCCTCCGCCGATAGCACCAGCAGCAGCCTCCGGAGCCCATAAACACCCACGGCAGTGTCTCCAATCATCTCCTCCAAAATTCCGGCCACCCCGAAAACCGAAGCTTCGTCGAAGAACAAAACCTCGTCGTGCCGCCGCAAGCTTTCCATCACCTCCGGTTGCTGTCTCCGATGCTGCCTCCGCCCATGGTCGACCCTCCAGCAGCCGACCATCGCCTCCGAGTCCCCTGCCATCGACTTGCCACCTCCGACCATCACCTCCATCTTTTCCGACGACCTCACCCTCACCTCCTGCCGAACGCCCAACTTGGAGAAGAAGGCCAAAAATTCGGTATAATGCAAATTCGGTCTAATGCCCTTAAAACCAAATTGCAATGGAGACCGAATTGCAAGAATAACCGAATCCCACACCCATTTTTCCTCCTCCATTCCATTTTGCATTAAGGTACTCAACTCTTTTGCCTAAACCGAACTTACCCTTATTTCTTTATGCATAAACCGAATGCATCCTCTTCCCTTGAAACCGAATCCAACTCCCTTCCTCTCCTCAATTCGGTTTACCCCCTTCAATAGACCGAATTGATCCTTTTTGCTTGCAAACCGAATTGCTCCTTTCTTGCCATTTAAACCGCATTGCCCTTTTGTCCATTATAGACCGCATTAATTTTGAATTGAAAAAAATGGAGTGGGGCCCGCAATTAGGGTTTTCTCCCTACAAATACTCCTTCCATTTTCTCTTCAAAAAAAAGGAGCATATACAGTTCCAAATATTTTCTTCCCTGTTCTTGGAGAGAACAGTCGGTTTTTGGTTAGTTTAGAGTAGACTTTTTTATCTTTTTTGCAATGTAATTTAATATTTGTAATGTAGTTTGTAAATAGTTGTTTTTACCTTATTAGTGTAGCCATTTTCCATATTTTTACAGCTTTCTAGTGTAGAAATAAATTTGAGAACACCCAAATAATGTGTTGTTTTTGAACTTTTAATGCTTTTTTTTAGTTGATGAAATACAAGAAAATGCTTCAAAAATTTGGTATGAGTTTTCTTGCTCTTTTATTTATTTTTGCTTTCTAAGTTCTAATAAATGTATGAATGTGGGTTTGAACATGTTTGTAGCCTTAGATCTTTTTTTATTTTTATTGTTCTTGGATAGTTAGATAATTTTAGAGATAGTACCCTTTTCTAGGTTTTATTTTTATTTTATTTTATTTTTGGCCTAGATCTAAATTTTATTTTTATATTGTTTCCTAGATAATGTTGGTATTCTTGTTTTTATGCTTGTAGTTCTTATATTTTACATTATTTTTGGTAGATTAGTCTTTAAATTTCATGTTTGTATTTTTAGGGTTTAATTCATGCTATTGCCCATTGTACATGCATGCACCTTGATAACCACAAAATATTCACAAGTGTGATTACGAGATGACACTATTGTGAAATGAATGATGTGGTCAATCCCGTCTATCATAAACCGCATCAGCTTAGAAACCGCATAAATACTTGTGAACAGCAAAAAAATACACATGTGAAAATTGCATGCAAATTCTGTCTAAGGCAATTCGGTATAGTTGTTTGAAACCATAGTGCCCATGAAGACTGAATTGCATGATAAAAATAGTTGTTTGTTCATTTTCATCATGTGGTCTCCAGCAATTCGGTTTATGCAATTCGGTTTAAACCGAATTGCCTATATAGACCGAATTGATTCCTGAAACCACATTGTATGCATACCCATCCCCTCATGCCTTAGTTTATTTTTCGTGTCAACCCAATTCGGTCTGCCAATCGGTTTATACCGAATTGCATTGGTAAATCGAATTACCCTCCACCTTTTGAAACAAATGCCTTAGCCAAATTTGAGTGAGGGAGTAACCTTATCAATTCGGTTTGTCCAATTCGGTTTATACCGAATTGCTTGGACAAACCGAATTAGATGATGTTATTTCGCATCCTGGCAATGATTAATTGGGTAAGGTAATACTTCATCTCTCATGCATGTTCAATTCGGTCTGTACTGCGTCTAACTCAGTAAACCGAATTAACTTATTCTCTCTATTTTTAAAACTCCAAAAATATTTTTATCTTCATAAGTTGTGTAAGTTGCATGGGTGTATTGGGCTTAGGCCCATCACATCTAATTTTATCCATTACACATCTCAACCCATTAGTGTCTAAATTATTGTGTGATTAACACTCACACAATACCAAAAATATTCTTTTAATTTCATCTTTTCTTTTTATTGTGTGTATGAATGGGTAATAAGGAATATCACAGATCAATGTTGGCAAAAAGGTCCCTTCACAGGGATAACGATTAGCTCGTCTTCTGTGTATTAATTATTGCTCGTTATTTTGCATGGTCTGATTAGTGATTGGTGGAAGCTCCGGCGAAAAGGTCCCTTCACAGGGATAACGATTAGCCATTCAGCCAATTCCTAATTAGATATAGTTTTCTTTTTATTATCTTAATTTCAAAGCCTGAATTCAAGTTGTAGTATTATTAAATGATGTCGACCAACATTATTTGAGAATTATTACAACAAAAAAATATGTGGGTTTTTCTTCCATTCACAGACAAAAGGGAGCTGAATGACGGTGGTCACCGTCACTTGGAATTCTTTTCTGTCTAAAAATCATTCCATTTGGAATGATTGGGAACTAGATAGCAGATGTTTGCAGTCCAAATAACCCCAGTTATTTCTGGCACTCTCTTTAGCCAAATTCTTCTTTTCTCAAGGCTAATCCACCTCTGTGTATCAAATTCTGTCTAATCCCACCATATATTTTGGGGTATTTTATTTTACTTCTCATATACATGTATGCATGCTATTATTATGTAGATATTGTGGTCATTATTATTTTGGGATCCTTCTCCTTGGACATAGAAGTCTTGATCTAAATCAGATGTTTCATAATAAATTTCCACAAAAATCACTTTATAAAATCCGGATCTGAGTAAGGGATAATTCCACAGTTATGATTAATTCATCTTCTACTGGGGGTTGATTTTGAGAACTTAGAAGCAGAGTCAGCGATTAGGTCTCACCTAGACTGAAAGGATCTGTGTTTAAATTGAGAGTTTATTACCTGTTTAGGGAATGATTTTCAAATATCAATTGTTTTCTCAAAATTACTGTGTGTTGGAAATCTTCTATTAAGTACTGCATCGAATCAGTGTCCACTTGGATTCAGATAAGATGTGATAAATAATACTAGAGGAACAACATATAGGCCTTGGTTAATTTCTATGGTAGGGTTGAGTATTCTTTCAACTACTATCTTCTCCCACCAAAACCTAAAATTGAGTCTTGAGTGAGTACATTCGGAATAGATCTTCACAGGTCTGTTCCACTCAGTTTGTATCTCATAACTAACCGGATGTTATAAGCCCTGTGGCTTACTGATATTTGGGAAGTTCTAAATCTGCATCTGGTCACCAAGACCAGGGGCTCTTTTATACTAACGAAATGAGATAGCTTTTGAGACATCTGAGTGATAGGTTTTTAAATGCTTTCTTTACTGCTTTCTTTACCATTTACTTTTAAATGCTTTTATAGAGGTCACTCGGAAGAATTAGAGGTTGGCCGCCGGTTGTAAGGTTTAAGAGTTGTGGATTAGTTCGGGATTTTATTTAGACTTTGGGTGTGACAAGGGGGATGATAGGAGTACTTGGTATATCAACTAATGATATGTTAGGTGTTGCTTATCCACCACAGATGACTAACATACTCTTGCAAGGCATTGCAAGAGGAGTTATGAATTTGTGGTATCTTAGATTTTGTTGTCTTAAGAGCATGTGAATTCTCACTGTAAGTACCTGTCTGTTAAAGGGAACATAGTGTAGAAAGCATAAGAGTTAGCTAACTGACGAACTATCCCAAGCAAAGATCTATGTAATTAAAATGGAAGTTTAATTGTGTCTCATCTGAATCTTGTCCAATCTTTATTATTTTCTCTATGTCCCTTCTGTCACATTTTAAATCTGCTTTCGTAGAATAATTTTATCCGCTTTCTTAGCATAATTCTTATTGCTTTCTTAAAATAAATTTAATTGCTTTATAGACTAATTTTGTTGTGCTTTGTAGAATAACTTTAATTGCTTCCATAGTATAGTTTAAATTATTGTCAAGTAGATTTAGAAACCAATGCAAAGCTTGAATCGAGTAACCGAGTGGAAAATCTTAGTAAACAACGTGGGCCCTGCTTCTATCGCACATCCTCCAGTGAACGATCCGGTCTTACTATAAATACTGCAATTTTTGACACCGTGCACGCTTTCTGTCCACAGTTTCCTACCTGAGTATAGAAAAACGTGACAACCTATAAACATATCCCTAATCCCAACTCCATCTTCATAATTGGTTTCATTAAATAAAATTAAACCGGGATTATTATTTTTCAGAAAATACTCATATAGTGAGAAATTGTCAAAAGTTTCAGTTGTTCAGGGGCAACTCAATGGAGTTTGATGTATCTTGTTCCTCAGTGGGAGGAACAAGAGAAGTTACAATAGGGGTGTGTCTCACTGATCTGTGAGAGATTAGAGGTGAGTGTTGTATAACTGGTGGAGCAGTAGGCTCAACAGGAGAGGTAGTATTATGGTGAGTTGCAGTGGGCAACACACTAGAGTAATAAGGGATTTCAGGTGGTATAGAAGTGATAGGTGTACTAGGAGAAGGAGATGGAGAAGAGGATGAGTGGGATAGGCAGAAAGGGAACACATTGTCATAGAAAATGACATCTCTTGAGATGACTACCTTTTTGCTATCAACAACCAAGACTTTATAACCCTTCTTATCAGTTGCTACACCAAGAAGCACCCCTCTCATACCTCGAGCATCCAATTTTCCAAAGGAAACAGGTGTTTTGACATAACAAAGACATCCAAAAGAATGAAGAGAAGACAGGTCAGGTTTTTTGCCATGTAAGATTTCACAGGGAGATTGCCATTTAAGGACAGAGGTAGGAAGTCTATTGATTAGATGAGCAGCAAAGAGCATAGCATCTCCCCAATAGACCTTTGGAAGTGATGAGGTAAGCAAAAGGTTTATGGCTACTTGTATAAGGTGCCTATGTTTTCTTTCTACCCTCCCATTTTGTTGTGGAGTGTAAATACATGTAGTTTGATGAATGATACCAAGGGAAGTGAATAAATTTTGACAGGTTAGATTGCAAAACTCACTCCCATTGTCAGTTCTAATGATCTTTACAACTCCATTGAACTGAGTTTTCACATAAGCAACGAATTTAGTAAGTAAGATAGATGTAGCAGATTTGTTTTGGTAGTAAGTATAGCCATGTAGCTCTAGAGCAATCATCCACAATGGTTAATATATATCTGTAATTGGATCTATCAGAAATGGTAAAGGGACCCCAGAGATCATAATGAATCAAATCAAAGCAAGAGGAAGCATGAGATTCACTTGAAGCAAAAGGAAGCCTGTGTATTTTAGAGATGGAACAAATATCACAGGGAACATTATTATCTTTGTCTGGTGTAAATCCTAACTTGGACATCACTAAAGGTGAGGGGTGACCAAGAATAATATGCCATAAATCAAAGCTACCAGACTTATTCACAACAGCAAGAGCAGAAGAACAATTAAAGGAATTGGAATTTGAACAATTGAAAGTGTAGAGTTTATTTAGTAAAGTACCCTGAAGAAGTATCTTCTTAGATCTCGGTTCCTGCAACCAACATGAAAAAGGATCAAAAATAGCCAAGCATTTAAGATCTTTAGTCAGCTGACTAATGGAAAGAAGATTGAGTATCAATCCTGGAACAAATAACACATTTGGAATAGTAAGGTCACTGGAGACCTTTACTGATCCAATGTGGGTAGGATGTTTAATGGTGCCATCTGGCAGATAGATAGAGTGGTTGGAAGAAAAAGGCTGAGGTTCAAGTAAGGATTTGAGATCAGCACAGAGGTGGCAGCTAGCACCCGAGTCTAACAACCAAGATCCATTGAGATGTTCAGAACCAAAAAGACTACCTGCCATTCCAAACACTCCTCCAGCAAAGTCCATAGGAGTAGGGAGATTGGATCCACTGTGAGCTTTAGCGAATTCCTCCAGCTTGGCCTCGATCTTAGAAAGGATCCTCCCTTCAATAGTAGTGTTAGTACTACTAGAACCAGATCCATTACCAGTTACAACATCACCAACAACCATCTTATTTTTCCTTTTCTCACCAAGAGCCTTGTCCCATTCAGGTATAACACCTGAAACCATGAAGCAGTTTGCTCTACTGTGGCCGTTTTTCTTGCAATGATCAAAGTAGGAGTTCTTGTTGGCCAACTGATAACATTTCTCTTTTGTGTGACCTGTTTTCTTACAGTAGGTACATGTAACACTAGATGAACATCCAGCATATCTGTCTCCAATCCCTTTGTCAATGGCAGCCAAGGCAAAGCTGGATGAATTGGACTCATTACCATTAAGAGCACTTCCTCCTCCTTTAGACTCAATATTGCATATCATTCCATAAACCTTGCTAAGAGTGGGCAGTGGATCCATTAACAGAATCTGGTTACTGACATGAGTGAACTCATCATTTAAACCCATCAAAAACTGAGTCAGCAACTCATATTCATCAGCATCATTAAGAGCTTTCAAGGTTTCAGAACTGCATGTCTTTGGAAAAGGTTTCAAAGCCTTCAGATTGAACCAATGAGATTTCAAATCACTATAGTAACTAATAACGGATCTATTTCCCTGAGTGAGGTTAGCAATTAATTTCTTAAGCATAATGACCTTCGGACCACTAGTTTGTCCATAACAGTCCTCTAACTCTTTCCACAAACTATAAGAAGTTTCAAAATGCAGATATTGACCAGAAATCTCAGGAATTAGGGAGTTTTGCAACCAGGAAAGTATCATGCAATCTACTCGATTCCATTCATCATACAAGGCATCATCACTAGCAGGACATTTATAGGTACCTTCAATAAACTTGAGTTTGGCTTTGATGCGGAGAGTATTCCGCACAACAATTCTCCAGGAATTCCAATTTGAACCATGAAACAGGACTGGAGCAAGCTTGAAATGAGGTTGATCGGAAGCTGCGAGCACCAGCTCCGGTGGTAGAGAAGGAACAGTTGGTGGAGTAGCATCAGCATCGGTGGTCGGAGCCATCAGATCACGTTCAAAATAGAAATTGAATTTGAGAATAAAGGTAGATGAGCTGAATCAGGAAGATTAGCTCAGAATTGAGGTAAAAAATTGACGGAAGCAATCGATTCAGGAGCGTATTGGCTCTGATACCATGTGAAGTTTGAGAGAAAACAAGCAACGGAGAAGAAGATTTTGTATTGCAAAACTGAAATCTGTTACAAGAGGAACAAATACAAGCCGAAGAATATAAATACTACTGGACTAATGACTTGGGCCAAAATAACAAAACATAGAGAGGCCCATTAAGCACAAACTAACTAGCCCAAAACTAAAGAAAACCAGCCCAATATTGCTTATCCAATGCCAGCTTCAGAGACGATCATGACATCCTTCTTCTTCTTCTTGGCTGAGCTACATTCAATAGGGTGATTGCGCAATCACCTTCTTCATCTGTTGGACCTGTATCAAATTCTTGAAGCTGAAAGTGAGGGTTTTCCGTTGTTCGCTGTTGTTGTCTATTGATGAATTCTGTTGCTGCTATTGAGTTGAAGATTGTTTCTGCCTTATTTGGGAACAATAATGTTTATATGACAGTCGTTGACTTGATTCCTTGAGGGGATAGAAATATGGTTATGGTTAGGGCATTCCTACTCTCGTCTCACAAACTTTGTTGTACTCCCATCTCATTTCATCGGGAAATTTATTGGGACATTCCATTAGGGCATTACGTACTATCCCCGCCACATTCCCTATCGAAAAGTTTATTTGAGCACACTGATGAGTGTTTGGCTGGTGGTGAGCCAAGGACCTTTTTCTCCTCAAGGGAGACCATCGGAAAAGGATCAAACCGATTACGGGTCCGTATTTACAATAATGGGCCCAAACTTGACTAATTACGCCCAAACTTGACTGAATTTCACAGGAATTATAATGGCAAACTGGATACAATGGAGAATCTACCTGTTGTTAAGGAACAACGGCGAATTCACCGAAAATGGAAGCAAACTACCAGTTGTTGAGAAACAACGGTGGACTTGGAAAGTAACCGCTACAAGCTACGCTAGAGTCTAGGAAAAACTGTAAAGGAAAGCTGTAAAGAAAACAGTAAAGATACAAAGAATTAAATTTGATAAAGGAATTTGGGGGTTGGATTGATCTCTCTTAATTCTGTGCATGGCATCCCCTATTTATAGCCGGAGCCTTGATAACCGCTCTCCGGCCGATTCCTTTGAGCCGATTCTTATCTTCCTCTCATCGGCTGCCTTGGCTTCATTTCGGCCGAAATCCCTCGCTTTTGGGATCTCCCTCTATTTTGGACTCTTCGTCTGTTATGGATCGTCTTCCTTTAGCCTCTCGGCCCAATCAATTCTGAGCCCACTTCCTTTAAAATTCTTCTTTGGCCCATGTTGTATGGCCCAATTCCCTTATTGTGGCCCATGGCCCCAACAGATGCCCTCCTTACTTGGGCAAATTTTCGTCTCTAGAAAGAGCCTAAGTAAACTCAATCCTCTCAACTTCTCCTTTTCGTGCGCTAACTCCTCCTTCAAATCCGGCCACGCCTCTTCTATTCTTTATATTCTATTATCTTTTAATCCTTACCCTTCTCTTTTCCTCATTCTACTTTCTCTGGAACTTTTTCCTCTCTTTTCAATGGCGCAACCAGCTCTCTCGCCTTCTTCCCTAAAAATCAAGAACATCGAAGATTCTTTCGCCGATACCTCTGCCCTTTGTCTCACTGATGAAGGCTTTACTACTCTCGGGCCTCTCGCAACTTCCGCCGAGGCCGTCACCTCTGTTTCTACTTTTTTTGGTGATTTAAGGACAATCCCTTTGTTTTTGGACTACTTTTCCGCTAAACTTTTCAGTCCCCTCAGTACTTGGCCCCTCATGACTCCTGAACATGTTGCCTGGTATGAACGGGTACGTCCTCAATGTGAACTGATTTGGTTTTCCACCGGCATTAATCATTTGATTAAGTTGAGCGTTCAACCCTTTCCTTCTGAATACCGACACATTCAAGCCCTTCTTTGTTTATGGAATTCTTCTATCAGCTGTTTTTGTTTTCCCTGGGGTCTGATGACTCCAACTATTGAAGATGTTAAGCTTCTCTGGGATTTACCCTCTCTTAGAAAACACTTCTTGGGTGTTACTGGTTCCGAAAAGCCCTCAATGAAATCCACTGGCTACTCTTCGGGACTCACTTTTGCCTTATGGATTAATCGATATTGCGGTACCAAGCCTGGAATTCTCAAGCCGGAACATGTGGCTTTCATGATGCATTTTCTTAGTCGATTTTTTTGGTGTGCGCCCGCCAAGAATGTCGTTCTTGAGACTTATCCTTTGGCGAAGTCGCTTATGGATAATACCCATTTGCCTCTCACCGATTACTTTTTAGTTCATCTGTACTCTGGCATTTCGTCCCAGGTACATGGGTGGGCTGATGGTCATCTTAATAGATCTCACAGCCCTCTTTGGTTTCTTCATCTTTGGCTTGCTTGGCACTTCAGAGATATTTCCGGTTTTGAGCCTCAGTCTCTTGATACTACCCCTCCTTCGGCCAATGATTTCCTTGGGATTCGTTTTCCCGATATGCGTATTGAACAATGGATCTACTACTTCATGAACAGATCCCCTCTTGACTCTTCCTCTTGTTATCTTTACTCTGGTGCTCCTAACAGTTGGGTTTCGGCTATCGGTATTCCTCCCTTCGGTGTATCTCTCCCGCCGGCGTTGGCTCAAATCTGGAATGCTTGTATTATTCCTCGTCACATTTTCAACTGTTCATTGTTCGTTCCCCCCGATCATTCTATCCTTTCTGAAGTTTATAACCCTCACTTGGTCGGCCGGCAGTTTGGTTTTGCTCAGGATGTAGTTGTTCCTCTTCACGGAGACCCGAATCGGTTCAATAAATCTTTTAAAGGATTCGGTCCAGAGGATAGTCGACATCTTTGCCGAACATGGGCTGTCCGAATTTGTAAATTTGAAGTTCGTTCTTTCGACATTCGCCCTGGCTTGTCGACAAAGCATTTTGATGACTGGTGGGAAAAAGTTCTTTCTTGCGCTAATTTCGGCAATAACTTGCAGACCTTCCTCATTTCTCGTGGTTTCCCAGGTATTATGATGTTTTCCATTATCGAATCAGCCCCCGATTACTCATGTTCTTCTCAAGAGGATGACCCTTCAGTTTCGGCCGAAGCTGAAGCCCGATCATTCCAGGACTTTCAATCGGCCTTGCATTCTGCGACTGCGCGAAATTCGTCCGTCGTTTTGCCCAGCGGTTTCGACGATGATATTGCTTATGACTTGAGTGGAGATTGAGATTTTTCTTCATTGTTGCCGTTATTCGAATTTAGTTATTATAACTCTTTTGGATTTTTCTTCTTTTCGGCTGGATTTCTGATGTATCATTTGGTGTACTCCTGACTTTCCCCTCTCTTTTTTTCCCTTTTTCTTTTTAGCCGATCCCTCTTGTATGCTCGATCGGCCTATTATCAAATATTTGTCTTTTGTGAATTGCTGCATCTCTTTTTTTTTGTAATCTCTGGGATATCCTTTTTGGCAGAGCATTATTTCCTGCAGCTTTATTGGGATTCCTGAAACGTCTCATCTATGATTAATGCTTTTCCCTTTACGTTTCTACCCTTGCCATAAATGACACTCCCCCTTTTTTTTTCCTATAAATACTAGCATCTCTTCTCTTTTCATTTAACCACCTTGCAATGTTAATTGTAGTTCCCTTGATGTGTTTCATTTCCTCTCCTCTCTAGCCTCCTAGGCACGTTGATTCTTTATTTGAATCCTTATTTATGGCCCGAAAACCCTTCCTTCATGCGGTGCGAGTTTAGCTAATCCTTTTATCGCCACCCTCCCATGGAAGAGATTCTCTTAATACTTTTCCTAACATATGTTTCGACGGTCATGCTCAGTCTTTGTTTTGTTTGTTATTATTGATTATGACCTGTCGTAACCTTGCTAATATCGGTCCCAGAGTCCTGGGTGGTCGAATGATGATCGCGCCTTTCTATGGGACCGAATCATCCTTTTTGTTCTGAAGGGCATACCCCTCAGATCTCATCCCTATCGTCCATGCTCAGAGGGGGTGTCTTGCTGGAGCGGATACTTATTTTCTTTTCTTTTCCTTTCGGATCGAGGGGCTGGGTTCATTAGCACAACCACCCCTAATCTCGCCGGCGGGAAGAATTTGAGCTTGGGAATGAATGTTGGCATCTACCACTTCAGATCCCACTGGCCTTCATTCCTTCCCTGCCTTCTCAGACTAGGACGTTTCCCTTGTATATTGTAATTTCGGACTATCAACGCCGCTTTCGGTTGAAGTAGTTCCTCTTTGTAATATTTCGTCCATGAAATAAAATCTTTATTTTTCTGTCCACTTAATGTTTAATCCCAAACTGAAGCATAATATTTCTTCATATATCTTGCATTTACTGGATTTGACATTTGTTTTCCATTCTCATCCACTAATATGTATGCTCCATTCGGTAATTTCGTCTGAACAATAAAAGGCCCCTCCCAATTGGGGCTCCACTTTCCTAATCGGCCATCTTTCTGTTTGGGTGGCCATATAACTTTCCACACTAAATCACCGACTTCAAATCGCTTAACATGAATTCGCTTATTATACCAATCGGCCACAATATCTTTATTTTTCTGTAAACTTTCAAGTGCCTGTACCCGATCGGAATTAACGTCCAACAACTCGTCTTTCATTGAACGATCGTATTGTTCGCCCGATACCAAATCTGCTTGACTTGTTCTTAAAGTCGGTACCTTTTTTCTGCTGGAAGTACCGCATCCATTCCGTATGTCAACCGAAATGGCTTAAATCCAGTGGCTGTGGTCTTAGCATTTCGATAGGCCCACAATGCTTTGGATAAATTTTCATGCCATTTCCTCGGCTGATCTTCAATCATCTTCTTTATAATTCCTATCAGTTGCTTGTTGGTGGCCTCTGCCTGCCCATTTCCTTGTGGATAATACGGTGATTAATGCACGATTCTTATCCCGTATTCCTCTGCAAAGGCCTTATCTTTTTCTCCCACAAATACTGTTCCTCTATCTGTTAGAATTGTCTGTGGGATTCCGAACCTGTAAATCAACTGTCTCTTAATAAATTCAATAACTTCTTCTTGAGAAATGCTAACATATGCCTGAGCTTCGGCCCATTTCGTGAAATAGTCTGTTGCGACTAGCACGAACTCATGCCTTTTCGATGAAGAAGGATGAATCTTTCCAATAATGTCCATAGCCCATCCTCGAAATGGCCATGGCTTGATCATTATGTGTAACTCTTCGGCCGGTAACTTCTGAATCGGTCCATGTTTCTGACATTCGCGGCACCCTTTGGCATATATTCTCGCAATCTATTCCCATTTTCGTCCAATAATATCCTAGCCTAATGATACTCCATTTCATCGACTTTCCTGCCTGATGTGCGCCGCATATTCCCTCGTGTACTTCTCCCATTACTCTTTTCGCGTCTTCTTCTCCAACACATCTGAGTAGCACTCCATCGATGGCTCGTTTAAAGAGTAATCCTCCTATTATTATGTAGTCCATCGCCTTCCGCTTTTCGGCTGGATTACCTTCGGTTGGATCTTCCAACGTTCGTGCTATCTTTTTTATCCATTCGGCCTTTTCTGTTTTGGCCAAATGTATTTCCACATTCCCTGCTATCGGCATTAACCGATATCTGGCTGCGTGTTGAGCCAATTTGTTAGCTAATTCATTCTTTTCTCTGGGGATATATTCAACATATACCTCGTCGAATTTTTCCAGTAAGTCGATTGCCTCTTCATATAGTCTGATCAGTTGAGAACTCTTTACCGAAAAGTCTCCTAGAAACTGTTGAATAACCATTTGCGAATCTCCTTTGATTATAATAGCTTTTACTCCTTCTTCTATCAATTGTTGTAGCCCCGAAATTAACGCTTTATATTCCGCTTGGTTATTACTATAGGACTTCGGTAATTGTACGAAGTATTTGTATATCTTGCCCTCCGGCGTCTGTAGCGTGAACCCTGCCCCAACTCCCGAGGCAGCTTTGGAACCATCGAACATCATCACCCATGGGCGTAGATACACTATTCCTATTTCGTCTATCACTTTCGGCCGAACATGTTCTTCAATATCGTCCGGCATCGGATGTATTGCGTGATCGGCCAAAAAATCGGCTACAATTTGTCCTTTCATAGCCTTGAGTGGTTGACACTTCAAATCATATGCATTTAACCTCATGGCCCATTTACCCATTCTTCGGCTACTAATCGGATCATTCATCAAGATTTTGACTATATCAATCGAAGCCACCACTATCACTTGCCTTGTTTGAATATAATATTCTAGCTTCTGGCATGCATGATAAAGACTCAAACATAGTTTATGAATCGGCGAGTACCTTAGCTCTGCATCCCTAAGGATTCGGCTTAGATAGTAAATCGCTCGATCTCTCCCTTCATCGTCTTCTTGGGCCAGTAGTGCTCCAATAGACTCTTCGGCTGCGGCTATATATAGCTTCAATGGTCGGCCCAAAATCGGGGGGACCAAAACTGGTGGATTTATTAAAGCCTGTTTCAGTTGCTCGAAGGCTTCCTCTTGATCAACTCCCCATTTGAATTCCTCTTCTTTCTTCAATCTTAATAAATCGGTTAATGGTTTCGATTTCCCGGCCGCATTTGCCAAGAATCGCCTTAAGAAACCGATCTGTCCAAGGATTTTTGTAAATTCCTCTTATCATATGGAGGTCTGGCTTCCTGGATGGCTCTGGTTTTGTTTGCATCGACTTCTATGCCTTTATTATGTACCAAAAACCCAAGAAAATTTCCTGCCTGCACTCCAAAAGCACATTTGGCTGGATTCATTTTGACTCCATGTAGTCTCATTCTTGCAAATACCCTTCGCAAATCGTCCAAATGGCTTTCCATATCTTTGGATCTAACCATGACATCATCGATGTAGACTTCCATGCAGTCTCCTATTAGATCATGAAAAACATAATTCATGGCTCTCTGATATGTGGCTCCCGCATTCTTCAACCCGAATGGCATCACTACCCACTCATAAATCCCAATAGCTCCAGGGCATCTGAATGCCGTTTTATGGACATCTTCTTCGGCCATAAAGATTTGGTAGTATCCAGAATATCCATCCATGAAGGATAACATTCCCTGTTTTGCGGCCGAATCAATTGACAAATCGACAATAGGCATCATGTATTTATCTTTGCGAGTGGCTATATTAAGATTTCTAAAATCAATACAAACTCTCAATTTCCCATTTTTCTTTATTACAGGAACAATATTTGACAACCACTCTACATACTTAGCTGGCCTAACAAATCCGGCCGCTAACAACTTTTCTATTTCTTCTTTTATTTTTGGAACAATTTCGGGCGCTGCCCTCCTGGCCGGCTGTTTATGCGGTCTGAACCCATCCTTGATCGGCAATCTATGTTCTACAATCGATCTTTCCAATCCTGGCATCTCTGTATAATCCCATGCGAAACAATCTTTGAACTCTACTAACACCTCCTTGAATCGGCTCATTCTCTGCTGATCTAAATTCGCACTCAATGGAATCTCCCTTGGGTGCTCATCTATACCAACATTGACAATTTTCAAGGGATCTTGAGCTTTGAAATCTGGTGTTCGTTTTGGAATAGCATCCATGAGTTCACCCAACCTGCTTTTTCTCCCGACGATCCGAATTCGGTCGATTTGAACTCGACCATTCCCTTAGTTTCTTCGTTCATCATTTACTATCTTCTTCTACTGGCCGTACATCAGCCTGATACCTGACTTCGAACCCCAAATCTATCCAGTCGCATTCAACGACCTGCGGGTATCGTTCCCCCACCACTGCTAGGAATGGTTGTATGGGCTCTTCGTATAACACCGCATCAATTCTGCCGGCTGTGCTGACTGGAAATGGAGGTTGATCGCCATCCACTTCTTCGACTGTGCCATCCTTCCTCCAGAACCATATTTTCTGATGAAGCGTCGACGACAAACATCTAGCTGTATGAATCCAGCATCGGCCCAATAAGGCCGTATATGGGACCTCTGCATCCACTACAAAGAACATAGTCGGAATCGAGATTGTCCCGACCGTTACATCCACTAAAATACATCCTTCGGCCTCTGTTTGGGCTCCCACAAAACTTAATACTTTCATTCCTGTGGGCAATAAATCATCCTTCGAGCGGCCTATTTTCGACAATGTGGATAATGGCATAATGTTGACGGTTGCTCCGCCATCAATAAACATTCTCCTGAGAGGTCTCCCGTTGACCCAGCCCTTGACATATAAAGGCCTCACATACTGAGACATCTTTGCAGTCGGAGGTAAAATCGTGCTTGGCTGAGCTTCGGGGACGAACGCTTCATATCCTCCTTCTGCAACTTTCTCTGCTTCGGACTCAGGCCGAAGTGCTTCTAGTTTGGCGAAACAGAAGTCCACAATGGGTTCTTCATCGCCGAAGTATTCTCCCTCCGTCTGACAAAAAACCACTGCTGGTTCCGAATCGGACCAATACTCCTCCTCGGTTGTTGTGGTCATTCCTATCATATTAGCACTAGATCCGAAATCAAACTTGAACTGCTCGATTGAAAGTGTGTCACTATTCGGGACGATGCTCGTTTTCGGCTTCCATTCCCTGGTTCGGACTGGTCTAGGCTTCCATTCCTCTTTAACTTTCGGCTGTTCATTATCGGCTTTTAGCTGGACTGCTTTCGGCCGAAATTCAGTTTTATTTTTCACCCGATCTTGTCCTTCTTTCGGCTTCATTTCTTCTTTCCCTTCGGCTGATTTTAATCGAGCCGTAAACACCTTATTGAGGATCCTTCCTTCAGATGAAGAACACTCGTCTGGGAAATCCTCTTCCATATGCATCATTTCATATTCTTCTTGCTCAAATGCACCGGCTGCTTTAAGCCCTGCATTCTTCGTTTGAAAGTACGATACGATCCCTTTCCTTTCGGAGTCTTTTTCTCCCCTGCCCTCCAAGCTGAATTCTCAAATCGGCGTTGGCCGAAATGCCTTTTCTCTGGGGAATTCTGAATCCATTGGCCTATCTGAGTATTTGCTGGTGGCCTTCTGAGTTTCTTCATTTCTGGAGAGACAACATCTTCGGGAACTATGATCTGAATCACAGTCTTTCCATTCCGCTTGTCGGCTGTCAACTTCATCTCTGAATCCCAACCATTGGTTATGATTTTCAACGTTGGTTTTTCACTCTCATCTCCGAATTCCACCTTCTAAAGTTTGTCCGATTGCTTAATCCATTTCTTAACCTCATAATTCCCCAATCGGTCAAAAACATCCAAAATCTTCTCTTTCCCCTTCGGAGATCCTAACCGTCTCCACACTCATGCCTTCTTCTAAGCCGATGGCTGATTTCCTAGCCGATCGTGCACAGAGCTTTTACTAGTCGATGGTTGGTCGCCCAAACGATCGTATACAGACTTTTTTTGGTCGGGGTGCACCATTACCATGTTTGCAACAGGAAACGGATTCTTATCAATTGCCATGAGTCTGTCTGGGAATTTCAATTTCCCATCATCCACATGCTTCTGAATCAATTTTCGGAAATGTCCGCAGACTGCTATAGAATGAGTAGCCGATCCGTGAAACCTACACCACCCGGCTTCCAGTTGCTCTTTAGTCGGCTGCGGATGATTCCCTTTGAACTCCAATAATCCATTCTTCTGGCAATAATCAAATATTTCATCCATCTGAGATAGATCAAAAGTATAAAACCTCTGTGATTCGTCCCTGACTTCTCCCTCTTTCTCCTTGTCTCTAACCGGCCGAAGCGCTGGACAAGTCATGGGCTTCTTTATTACTAATTCGGCCCTTGCTACTTTGGCTAAAGCAGGAATATCGTCCGTATTGTACTCTTCCTCAATTCACATCTACCCAGAGATTCTGCAAATGATGCGGCCGACTGGATAGGTTGTGATCTGCCACTTTGACTTCGGCTTGATTTGAAAGCCGCTTGTTCCGCTAAATAAGTCTCCATTCTTATAGCCTCGGCCATTAATTCGGCCACGGTCCTTGGTCTTGTGACCATCAATCGGTCCTTGATGGCGAACTTCAGATTCTGCTTCAGGATTTGAATATATTCATGCTCCGACAGCATTGTCTTCATTTGAGCTTTAACGGCATAAAATCTCTCTATAAACTCTGTGACTGATAATGCCGCTTTCTGTTTGGTTGATGTTAAATCAACCACTGATACCTCAGGACTGGTATTATAGAATCGGTCATGGAATAACCGCTCCATTTCGGGCCAGGTGTTAACCGATCCTGCTGGTAAATTAATGTACCACTCGAATGCTGGACCAGTTAGCGATAAGCTGAACAATATCAGCTTATGAATATCGTTTTGGGCTATTCTGGTGCATTGCGCTGTAAATCGGCCAATATGTTCTATCGTAGATCGGCCGACTTCTCCCGAGAATGTATTGAAATCTGGAACATTCACTCCTCTATGCAGTGGATACTGCTCTTCGATGTAATCGGGGTAAGGCTTCCTGTACATCGGACTGTTCTCCTAGCCGATGAGATTTCCAAACTGAGTACGAATTATCTCAGCAATCAGTTCCCTGTCAACCAATTGTGGCGGATTCGGCTGATTGAGGCGGTTGCACTACTGGTTGAGGCGGTTGATTCTGTTGCTGATCGTACCTTTGTTGCGGAGGGACGAAAGGTCGTGGTCCCTGCCCTCCTGGCGGCCGATAGGCCTGCTGTTGGAAGTTGTGAGGATTTTCCATCGCAGGTGGTGGATTTTGTGCCATCGCTGGATTCTGCGTTCCCAACGGATACATGTTCCTCGCTAATTCGGCTCTGAACATAGCTGGAATCGCTGCCAGAATATTACCCTCTATCTGCCGAACCGAATTAGTAACCGCCGCTTCCACCATAAATTGGACATGATCACGGAACCGCGGGGTTAGATCGTCGTGTGGAAACTCCTGATTATGGAAGTTAGATGGTCCAGGGAACCCTGGGGGGAATTCACCCGGCTCTGCTGTGCGCTCTTCCTGCATCGGCGGCAAATCAATCCTTGCCGCCGTGTTAACTGCTGGAGTTGCCTGTGTCTCGAATGCCATTTTGTGTCCCACTGGGCGTGCCACTATTTGGCTGGTGGTGAGCCAAGGACCTTTTTTTCCTCAAAGGAGGCTATCGGAAAAGGATCAAACCGATTACGGGTCCGGGTTTACAATAATGCGCCCAAACTTGACTAATTACGCCCAAACTTGACTGAATTTCACTGGAATTATAATGGCAAACTGGATACAATGGAAAATCTAACAGTTGTTAAGGAACAACGACGAATTCAACGGAAAATGGAAGCAAACTACCAGTTGTTGAGAAACAACGGTGGACTTGGAAAGTAACCGCTACAAGCTACGCTAGAGTCTAGGAAAAACTGTAAAGGAAAGCTGTAAAGAAAACAGTAAAGATACAAAGAATTAAATTTGATAAAGGAATTTGGGGGTTGGATTGATCTCTCTTAATTCTGTGCATGGCATCCCCTATTTATAGCCGGAGCCTTGATAACAGCTCTCCGGCCGATTCCTTTGAGCCGATTCTTATCTTCCTCTCATCGGCTGCATTGGCTTCATTTCGGCCGAAATCCCTCGCTTTTGGGATCTCCCTCTATTTTAGACTCTTCATCTGTTATGGATCGTCTTCCTTTAGCCTCTCGGCCCAATCAATTCTGAGCCCACTTCCTTTAAAATTCTTCTTTGGCCCATGTTGTATGGCCCAATTCCCTTATTGTGGCACATGGCCCCAACAATGAGATAAACTTGGGAAGAAAAAAAACACATATCATCCCATAATTTTAAAAAAAATTCAAAACAGTCCCACAAATATTGAATTAGGCGAATCCGTCCCATAACTACCCTAATCATAGCCGAATCCATCCATGAACTCGATTTTTTCGCTAATCATCGTCGAATCCATCACATAACTATCATAATCATCGCCGAACCCATCCCTCAATTTGGGAAGTTAGGGTGTGGGTTTGACAATGGTTATTGACGAAAAATTCGGTTCATGGACGGGTTCGGTGATGATTAGGATAGTTATGGGACAAATTCGTCTAATTCAATATTTGTGAGATGGTTTTAAAAATTGAAAAACCTTATGGGACTAAATTGGTTTTCTTCCCGATAAACTTGTATCTCATTTTCACCCCATTTTTTAGTTTGTAAACTGAATCCTTAAAAATATCAGATTGATTTTACATAGTAGTCAAATATAATAATAGTAATTTCCGACTCAAAATCAATTGATAATCGGTCAATACAAACAAAAAGGAATCCCCCAATTTGTTCGATTTATTGCCAAATTCAATTAAACATAAATATAAGCATTCAATACTCAAAACCTGAAAAATTCAAGCTAAAAATCATCATAAACCAACAAACCACATGCAACATTAATCTCAAATTCCTGAAATTGGAGAGAAACAAAGGAAAATAGAGGAGAATAATAAATTAATTATATATATTTGTATAATCCTACATCCGTTCTCATTTAAGTGCTCCCTTTGCATAGTGGTAACTATTCATTGAGTAACTTTGATCAAATTTTTAACATAGTTCTATAAGATAAAATATAGTCAAGTGAAATCTTATTAGATTCGTCTAATCACGTAGTTGTATAATATAAAATTTTTACAATTTTTACTTATAAATAATTTGAGTTATAAATATTTAAAAATGTGTATTGGACTGCGTAAAATGCAGAAGTAAAGTACTTATATGAGAACAGAGGAAGGGGCGATATGAGATGGAGAGCTCACTCTACTAATTTACACGTACCCAAAATTTTGGATTCGAAGGATTGAGCGGTGTAAATCATCCCGTCCTTGCTTTGTCCCAATATTTTAGTAATCCCTAGACCCTAATCACGATGGTAACGTATAGCATAATTTTTAGAATCTCTGAACAAATTACAAAAGCATTATAATTACTGGGATTAGGAGTTGACTAGTGGTCAAGTCCCCTAACTTCCAATTTTAGGTTGGGCTCAATTCCCCACTCGTGTCCTTATCTCTCCTCTTTATCTTTTGTAATTTATGTGGCATATGCTCTCATTACCTCTTTCAGCCCAAAAAAAAAAAAACAGCCTTCATTACTTTACTCTCTATGAAAAAAACTTATTTTCACTCTCTTTTTAATATGTATTTATACTTAATATGTAATTTGTGTAGCATAGACTCACACCAAAATTTTATATGACCAATGGCTTCGTTAAAAAAAGTTATAATTCATACCCTTCAGATAAACTATTAAAATAATATTTTGACAAATTTAAAAATAAAATAAAAATAATAGTATTATAGTACTCCTACATAATAGTACTCCTCTAAATCTCTAAATTATTTCCTCGAGAATCTGGTATGCATTGAAGGGTCGTCACAAATATTCGAACCAAAACCCGATAGCGTTCCTTAATCCTCAAACCACTCAGGCTAACTGCAATTGATTCCGGCGATATGTGTTGTGACGACCAGGTTGATGGGTCAAGATGGGTCAAATAGTTGGGTCATAAAGAATAAACGTCTGAGGCCGAGGGAAAAGGGAAAATAATTGAGGCCCAGGTCCAAGAGCCGAGAAAGATAGATCAGACCAGAAGCAGAAGATAGGTCCAGCCAAAATAGGAAGAAGCAAATTCGGCCGAAAGGAGAAGAGAAGCAGATCGGCTCCGGAGGCAATCGGAGAGTAGTTATTCAGCTCCGCCACTACGACTATAACTAAGAGGTGCTAGACACTTGAGAAAGAGAGACCAATCCAATCCAATTTTTTTTTTTATTTCAATTTACTTCCTTGTATCTTTTACTGCTTTCCTTTACAAGCTTTCCTAGATTTTAGCCTAGTTGATAGCAGTTACTTCCTCGAGTTCGCCGTTGTTTCTTAACAACATGTAGACCTTGACCTTGTTTTATGGATAATCAGTCGTTGTTTCTCAATAACTGGTAGATTCCCTCTTTTTCTATTTTACAGTTGTATTGGATTCAAATTCAGTCAAGTTTGGGCGCATTATTGTATTCCGGATCCGTAATCATTTGATTATTTTCCGATAGCCTCCCTTGAGGAGAAAAAGGTCCTTGGCACGAACCAGTGGCCAAACAGTGGCACGCCCAGTGGGACACGTATTTGCAATGGCAGTTGATCCACATGCAACTCCGGTGATTAATACGGTGGCGAGAACTGATTTGCCGCCAATTCACGAAGAATGCACGGCCAATCCAAGGGATTATCCCCCAGGATTCATAGGTCCTGTGGATTTTAATGCTCAGGAGTTTCCACATGATGATCTGACCCTGCGGTTTCGCGATCACGTTCAGTTTATGGTTGAAGCGGCGGTTACTAATTCAGTTCGGCAAATTGAGGGAATATACTGGTAGCTATGCCAGCAATGTTCAAAGCCGAACTAGCTCGCAATATGTATCCGATCGGAGCTCAGAATGCACAGGTAGTGCAGAATCCACCGCCAATGATTCCAAATTCACCGCATGCGGCTGAAAATCCTCATGTCCAACCTAACTGCCATCAACAGGCCTATTAGTGGCTAGGAGGGCAAGGACCACGACCTTATGTCCCGGCGCAAGGTAGGCATGAGCAACAACCATATCAGCCACAACCTCCGCCAGTTGCACAACCACCTGCTCCAGTTGTGCAGCTACAATATCCACCACTTCAGCAGAATCAACTGCAATTGGTAGATAGGGAGCTGATAGCGGAACGTAGTTTGGAAATTTGATCGGTCAGGAGAATCGACCGATGTATAGGAAGCATTATCCTGATTACATAGAGGAACAGTATCCTCTGCCTCGAGGAGTCAAGGTTCCTGATTTTAACACGTTTTCAGGCGAAGTCGGCAGATCAACGATAGAGCATATCGGCCGATTTATAGCTCAGTGCACTAGAATATCACAAAATGATTTTCATAAGTTGATTTTGTTTAGCCTATCGCTTACTGGTCCAGCTTTCGAGTGGTATATAAATTTACCACCAGAATCAGTTAACACCTGGGCAGAAATTGAAAGGTTGTTTCATGACCGATTTTATAATACCAGCATTGAGGTGTCGGTAGTAGACTTAAACTCCACTAAGCAAAATGCAGGAGAAACTGTCAATGAATTTTTGGAGAGATTTTATGTGGTTAAAGCTCAGATGAAGACGATGTTTCCAGAGCATGAGTATATCCAGATTTTGAAATAGCCTGAATATTGCAATTAAGAATAGGTTGATGGTGGTGAGGCCGAAGACCGTGTCCGAACTAACGGCCGAAGCAATAAGAATGGAAACGTATTTGGCAGAACAAGCGGCTTTTAAATCAAGCCGAAATCAAAGCGGGAGGTCTCAACCCATCCAATCAGCTGCATTCGTCGCAGAGTCTTTGGATAGGTGTGAGATTGGGGAAGAGTTCAATATGGATGATGTACCCCCCGAGCGGAAGTAGCGAAGGCTGAATTAGTAATTAAAAAGCCTATGACTTATCCAGCTCTGAGGCCAGTAAAAGGGAAGGAGAAGGAAGGTGAGCCCAATGACGGTACTCAAAGATTTTATACGTTCAATCTATCTCAGATGGATGAAATCTTTGATTATTGTCTAAAGAATGTGCTTTTTTACTTTATAGTGAATCATCCGCAGCCGACTAAGGAACAAATGTATGCTGGGTGGTGTAGGTTTCACGCATCTGCAACCCATACCACTGCAGTCTGCGGATATTTCAGAATGATGGTCCAGGAGCACATTGATGATGGCAAACTAAAATTCGCTGATAGATTAATAGCTATCGATAAAAACCCATTTCCGATTGCTAATACGGTAATGGTACATCCTGACCAGAAGAACTCCGTTCACGATCGGCTGGGAGATCAGCCATCAACTAGTAAGAGATTTATGCATGATCGGCTAGGAGAACAACCATCGAATTAAAAGAAGACAGGAGTATGGGGACGACTGGGTTCGCTCTAGAAGAGAAAGGAGAAGGTGCCAGATGTTTTCGACCGACTGGGGCACTAAAAAGTTAAAGAGTGGATCAAGCAGTCGAAAGAACAAAAAAGGTCGGATCACGAAGAAGTAAAAGAGAAGCCGACCCTAAAGATAATCACCAATGGTTTAGATTCGGAGATGAAGTTAACAGCTGAGAGGAAGAACGGCAAGATTGTAATACTGATTACGGTCCCTAAGGAGGTTCTATCTCCGGAAATGAAGAGGCTCAGGAGACCACCTGCCAATACCCAGGTTGGTCAATGGGTTCAGAATTCTCCGAAATGAGGGTATTTCGGCCAAAGCCAATTTGAGACTTGGATTCAAAGGGGAACTGATGCTTCCACCCCATAGGGAAGGGATCATATCGTACATACAAAAGGAGAATGCAGTGGCCGAAAGAGGCCGCGACTGAAAAGGAATATGAAATGATGCACATGGAGGAAGATTTCCCAAATGAGGGTACTTTTTCCGAGAGCATAATATTAAATAAAATGTTTTCGGCTCATATCAAGTCAGCCGAAGGCAGAAACAAAAGGGAAGATAGGGGGAAGAACAACGAAGATCGACTGAAACATGAAACTGGGTTTCAGCCAAAACAGAAAGAAGTTCAGACCAACGATGACCTAGGAGAGGTAGAAGAAGAGTGGTAGCCCAGACCAGTCCGCAAAAGGGAATGGAAACCAAAAACATCCATTGTCCCGAATACTGAAACTCTTTCAATTGGTTAATTCAAATTTGACTTCGGATCCAGTGCTGGTATGGTCGGCATCACGGCAGCAAACGACGAGGAATATTGGTCTGACATAGGACCAGCAGTGGTATTCTATCAAAAGGAAGGAGAATATTTCGGTGAGGAAAAACCTATAGTCAATTTCTGCTTCGCCAAGATGGAAGCAATTCGGCCAGAAGCCCAGATTGAGAAAATTTTGGAAGAAGGGTACAAGGCGTTCGTCCCAGACGCTCAGTCGAGCACTATTTTGCCTCCCACTTTAAAGATGTCTCAACATGTGAGGCCCTTATATATGAAAGGCTGGGTTAATGGAAGGCCATTAAGAAGAGTGTTTGTGGATGGAGGGACAATGGTAAACATAATGTCATTGACTACTTTGGCCAAAATTGGCCAAACTAGAGAAGATTTGCTACCACTCGAATGAAAGTGTTGAGTTTTGTGGGAGCCAAGACAGCGGCAGAAGGATGTATACTGGTTGTGACAATCGGAACGATCTCAATTACGACTATATTTTTTGTGGTTGATGCTGATGTCCCCTACGCGGCTTTATTAGGCCGATGCTGGATACATACTGCTAGGTGTTTGCCATCGACTCTACACTAGAAGTTATGGTTCGGGAAAAATGATGGCTCAGTGGAGGAGGTAGAAGGAGATCAACCTCCATTCCTAGTCAGTTCAGTCGGACGAATTGGTGCGGTATTATACGAGAAACCCATATAGTAGTTCTTAGCAGTCGTGGGGGATCGATATCTGGAAGTTGTCGAATGCGACTGGACCGATGGTTTGAAGTGAGATACCCGGCCGACTCATGGCTGAATACAGAAGAATAGGGACAACCGAGTTCGGGTCGGCCAAGCTCGAACCAAAGAAGGAAAAGGCAAAATGGAGTGAATTGATGGACGCTATTCCGAAGTGGACCCCAACTTTAAAGCACAAGACCCACTAAAGACAATCAATGTTGGACCAGGCGAGAATCAGAGAGGAAATCCAACAAGTGCAAAATTGGACCGACACGTGATCAGCCCATTCAGGGAAGTCTTGATGGAGTTCAAAGATTATTTCGCCTGGGACTATACAGAGATGTCTGGTTTGGAAAGATCGATTATAGAGCATAGGCTGCCTATCAAGGAGGGGTTTAGACAACATAAGCAACCAGCCAGGAGGGCAGCACCCGAAATTGTTCCAAAAATTAAGGAAGAAATAGAGAAATTGTTAGCAGTCGGGTTTGTTAGGCCAGCTAAGTATATATGGTGATTATCAAATATTGAACCACTGATAAAAAAGAATGGGAAGTTGAGAGTGTGTATTGATTTTTGAAATCTCAATATAGCAACTCCGAAAAATTGAATATATGATGCATATTGTTGATTTATTGATTGATTCGTCCGCAAAACAAAGAATGTTATCATTTATGGATGGATATTCTGGATACAACCAAATCTTTATGACGAAGATGTACACAAGACTGCATTCAGATGCCCTGGAGCCATTGAGATTTATGAATGGGTGGTCATGCCATTTGGTTTGAAGAATGTAGATGTAACACTCCGGATTTGATAACCCAGGCCGGGATGTCACCGCCACACCTCCCTAGCAAGACACGGTTTCTCCGAGCTTGCTAAAGAGATGCAAGGCTATGGTTTTTCAGAATTTAAAACATTCAAACAACCCAATGTAATATAATTTAAAAATAATGTCATTACAGTTGCAGCGGAAAATAATATTTACATATATAATGCAGCGGAATTTAAAAATAGAGCAAACATGGCCAAAACACGGGTAAACAGACCCGTTCATGCAAGTTCTAGTCTAACGCAAAATTTAAAAATGATGTATTTTCCCAAAATTCCCATGTATGCATATGATGATGCATAATCCTCAGCTCTGAAAGAAGATGGGGAAAAAATATGGTTTGGTCAGCAAAAACTTGCTGAGTAAGTTAACACATACATGATTATGGGGTTTCAAAACCATTAATTAGATTTAAAGAAAACATGTACAACACCCCATAATTTAATTTATTTATCTAGTAATAATTTAATTGCGTAACTTGAAAGACAGGGATTCCATAAAATCACAACATAGCTTGCAAGGTAAATAATTGTATAACATAATTTAAAGACACAATTTAAGTAAGGGAAGGAAGATATTCAAGTCTTTTACTTTTCCCCGTTAATCCATAGTCGAGTATCAAGATTTTATTTGTATTCAAGTTTCTCTGGATTGCATTGCAATCTCTACATATTTCAAGTAACCGTTGGCCGTAGCCAAATCCGCCATACCCAGTACCACTCCGGAGCCTCGGGAAACCCATACGGATACTCCCGAGAGTGTAGGCCCTAAATATCTCGCCGTTTTGGCATAGTTTCTCATGTTCAACACCATCGCCCAATTAGGCACGACGTGCAAAGCTAGGAGGGCACCCTGCAGAGCACTCACCCCCTACGTAGATTACTCTCGTCCGTTTAGGCACGAAGCAAAAAGCTAGAGGGGCACCCGATGGGACACTCACCCTCTACGTAGAAAGCTCAATCTAGTCATAACGGGATTTCGAAAATATTTTTTTTGTATTTTATTTCAAAAAAATTTCCACTCGTTTAAACCTTAAAGGTCAATTTCCCAAATTTAGTAAGTTCCTCAAAAATATACTATTTCAGGATGTTGTTCGCTCCAATATCATTTAAAAATCCATTTCATGACCTAAAATTCTGAAATTCGAGCAATAGCTCACCAACATACTAACGAATAAGTTTCGTGTTTTAAGTTTTTCGATCCGAGTTAAGGAAACAAGTCAAAAACGTGGATTTTCATCAGGATATTAATCTGTCCGAATTTTCACAGCAACAGTTTCTAAATCTCGAAATCTACCATAGCAAACGAACTCCAAATTTGATGAAATTTCACAGGACGATGGATAAGACAATTATCTACAACTTCCATTTAGAATGCAAAGCCTAATTCCAAATAGATTAGGTTCGAAAAGTCAGATTAAGTTCGGAACACCTTTCTGTCAGTTTTTAGAAGTCCGAAGCTAACGCAGATCGGTTCGGCTCGAAATCGGAATTTCAAATCTTAATGAAAAACTCTAAATATTTACGGAGGTGTTCTAAACGTATAGATCTACAATTCTTATGTTTAACACCAATTCTAAATCGGTCTAAATCTAAGGTAAAAATCAACCTCAAGTTCGGACTAAGAATCTATCACCGTTTCAAGATTTAAATCAAAGGCAGGTTTGTTTGCGGTCATTTTCGGATATCAAAATAAGATGAAAAATTATGAAAATTTTACAGAATGTAGATCTATTTCTTAGAAACCTTTTTTGTGTTTTACGTTTTCTCGTTTGAACAGTTTTATGGGTTCGGAAAAATCGTGCAAAAACGTTGAGCCGTAAGGATTTTAGTTGTGACGGATTTTACGTTCTTGATTTACATCTTTAGATTAAGTGTATTTTAATTGTCCGAAACCATGTAAGTATTAACTTATAGATTCACGGTTGTTCCGGCTCATCGATTCGGAGGCGTGGCTTCCAGTTCACTGTTTATCTCCTCGGTTTGTCGGGTAGATCCGGTTCGGGGTGTAGAAAAGAAAAGGATAGCGTTAGGACTCATTTTCGAATCGCAAATGGAAAGAGATCGGATCAGAACTTACCACAATGTTAGAGGCCTTTAATTTTCATCCAAGACAGTCCCTTTGCCCGGTTTCGTGCCTCCGACGACTCCGGAATTAGGGTTTGGTGTGTAGAGAGATTTCGTAGGGTTTGAAAAGTGTTCGGGATTGATTAAGATGGTTATTTATAGATGTGCAAGACCTAGGGGACGTCCAAAGTCTGCCCCTAAGTGTCTTGAGCCGAAAGGAAAGCAACCAAAGTCGGAAAATCCGAAATCGGGCGAGTGAATCGCGGAACGTCGCTGCTGTCTGATCTGGCGCGGGGTTCCCCTTAGGAGTGCGCAGAGACCGCGCCATCCTGGCAAGGACTTCGGTCTGGGCCGGGCCGTGCGATCCGTCGAGCATTTCCTCCTCTCTTTCAGACTTCTATCCTTCTATGTTCTCGGATTCAGATTTCCGGGATATTTTCGGGCTCCTATTTCCTATCTTAATTTTTTACTCGGGTCTAGATTTAATATTGACCTCGAATTCTCGAGTTCATTGGTGTCGGGTTCCCGTGTACAATTTATTTAATTAAATTGTCTTCGGTTTCCCGGGTTCTTGGAACTTTGATTCATTTTTAATTTAAATTTCATTTCTCATTTCTTATTATTCTTTATTTATTTATTATGTTTTCTTTATTATTTATTTATTTATTTATTTATTTTATATTGCGAAATTCTCGGGTATTACAGTCTACCCTCCTTAAGAATCAACTTCGTCCTCGAAGTTGTGTTTCGATTTTCCTAGTACTAAGGACTTCTTGCTTGTTTTATTATTTTGTGACTTAACTTAGAATTAAAATTTCTCAGCTGCCTACATACCCTGTGAAGGGATCAAGCCATAACGTAGTTCAAAATAATTTGTTTATTTATTTATTCGGAATACATATTGTCGAGTCAACTCAAAAAAATAAATGCATCTACTTTATTACGGGGTATCACATCCTCTCCCCCTTAGGACTTCAGTTATGTCCCCATAACTGCCTATACATTATTCTCAAGAGGGTTCGGGTATCGTTATCTTCGACACCCTTCTTATTGAGCTGGCAAGTTAGCTTGATCGTCATCATTCGACTGTCCCACAGCTCTTTCTTGATCTCCTTGTTGCGGATTTACCAAGTCTAGCCTCCTCTCAATCTCCCCCTCTGGCGTTCGACATTTTCCCGCCTTGTGACCAAAATTGCCGCATTGATAGCAGGCTCCAGGCTTTCGGGCACTGGCGCACCAGATGTACATGGTTGCATCGTGGGCAACGTGATATGACTGGACTACGGATGTCATCTCGATGGTCCGGGTTCTGCAGCTGGTTGGGTTTAATGGTCCCAAGTTTCCCTTGAACGGTTGTTAATCCTTGAAAGTTGAGACCAATGGCAAGGCAAAATATTTCTAATATTTCTCTTTATGCATATTTCATTTCGAGTCTGTAAAAGTATGGGGTATTTTCCCAAGAGTCTTGGATCCTCCATGAGGAACTAAGTGCATGTCTTCTCCATTAGGGGAAATTATATTTGAATAATATTTTTAATATTTCTTCAGTAAAATCCAGGCTTTCAAATATTCCAAATATCCCGGTAAAATAGTTATAACCCTTTACCCATATATTGATTACGTCCTAAGATAGGAAATGAAATAGGACTGTGTTGTTTGTTGTTGAAAGAGCCAAGAATCAGTGAACCATCGATCGCGGGTGCGTGGTTGGAGGAAGTCCGTAAAATCTCGGAGCTTAGGAAACCCGGCAGCAAGGCGATCAAACCTAAGGTATGAACTTTAGTGCTTAATTTAATATCGAAAGCATGATGGGCTATCATTGGACTAAATTTAATAAAAAATCTAAAGTTGGGGTCATAGTGTAATAGGACAAAAGTTGGTAAGTCAACTGATAGAGTAAAAGTGTAATAAATCAAATTTGGTCAAAGTAATTTCTAACGGCCTAAAATCATAAATGCAGATTTAGTGGCTCAAAAGTGGAATAGGATCTTTCTAATGGTCATTTTACTTATTAACTCTAAATTTTTTTAGTTGTGATTATTTATTCATAAATTATATTTAAATTGATTGTGACTGAGCTTACAGGACAACGGTATAGAAAATTCAACCTCTTAGTTAATTAAGCTTTAATCTAAATACTGGTTCCGTACAAAAATGTGGCAGTTTTTGTGATGAAATATTATTTTTTATATATTGTGCAATGGAGGAATATCGTTTATGTAGTGTATAATATTAGGGGTTGAGTTTAGTTGCTGATTCAGCGCTTGCTGAATCAGTGGTTTTGTATTGAACGTGTGCTGGTTCGATTACACAGTCTTTTTTACCTTATTTATTTACATATCAATTATTTAATTTTTTTGTGTCTGCAAGATTTTTCCCCTCATTCCAAATTTAGGTTTGACTATATCACATTTCTCTCCCCCAACACCGTTGATATTCATCTTCACCGTATACACTCAGCGGCTTAGCATAGGAATTGTTGCCGCCGCAACTGCCGTATTCACTGTCTGGAATTAGAGTTTTGCACCTTTTATTTCACACATTTTTGGACACTTACGGTGGTCTTCGTTTAAAGGTTAGCGTTCCGAAATCCTTTTCTATTTTTCTGCTCATTCACCCATTATTGCTTTTGTATTTCCGCGGTGGGTTTGTTTGTTGGCATTTTTGAAGTGATTTGCTGCTACTCAATTTTTTCAAGTTAATTTAATATTGTCCTTGCTAATTCCTTGGTAGTTTTGCAAATGCCTGGATTGGGAAGAAATGCGTCCAGAAAGAAAAAAATGTATATGCTTGTTTTCATTCCTTGGATAAATTCAATGTATATAAATTTATTTTGAATTTATAAAATTTAAAACAGTCAAGTTCATATGAATACTTGAACATTCCCGTTTCCATTGTTATAGCATTCACAAATATTCCCAAAAGCATACACGAAAATATACAACAAACAAATGAAGAGCCTTAACACAAAAATATACACAAATATTCATCATTGTAATTGTCCCTCAAATACAAACTTTAGTCACGTATACAAATCTGTGTGTTGGGTTCAACTGCTATGAGGTGCTAGATGTCGGAGCTAAGTGTGATAATTTCGATATGTTGTTTATGATTGTTTCCATTTTCATTTTTGGTACTCGCATTTTATGTCCGTGATTGTTTTGTCGTGAACGTGTCATGGTGTTGTACATGACTCTGTTGTTTTTGTACAATATGTTCAATATCTGTTTTTCCATTGCAAGCCTGGATCTACAATATACATTAATTTTTAACTGCAAGTTGGTGTATGTTGGATGCCTACCAGTTATCATGTAACTATGTGTGATGGAGTTATTGTATGTATGTGATGATAATGTCAGCTGGACGTGCTAGAATAGTATTTCACCAGTGATATATGTAATGATAATATTATTATTTTGATGATTTCTGTTTAAATGCTTCCAATTAATTGTTGGACTTTTGTGTGTTGCTGTTAGGATATGCAAGTGATCACTATTATGATGTGTGTGCTGAGGCTCGTAGTGAGGTGCTCTGTGATTCGTGATATAATCAATACTCCATCCAAGGGGAAGTCAAGTGTTGCCCCCATTCATCCAGGATGTCAGAGGCCCAGTTGGAATTCATGACTCTAGAAGCGGCAATCTTTTTTGCTTTCAGAACCGGCCGGTGATATTGGGCGTCAACTCATAATCTATCTTAATTTGTTTTCATCACAATAGTTCTTAAGCCAGAAACTGAACAGTGATGATTTTTCCTTTCATGTGTGATAATATATAATAGTTAAGTACTTATTTAAGTTGACATATGTGTTGGTCTGACTTGGTTTGAGTGCTTAGTTTATATGGATAGTGTGATGTTTATTTGTCATATGTATGATGTTTATATATTGGTTCTGTTGTGGTGTTTTTTTGTCATATGTATGATGTATATATGTTGATTCTGTTGTGGATGATGTTCAATAAACTTGTAAGTGGAAAGACTTATAATTTGGGCTAATCGTTTCAGTAAAATGAAGCCAACAATAATATGGTAACTACTGTCCAACAGAGGGTGAGTTTTGATTAAAATTTCTTATATTGAATTAGAGTAGACATGATTTTGTTTATTCTCATAATATTAGGACAATGGTCGCTTAAAAACATCACACACACCTCCCGAATTGCTTGATGTTTAAAATCCAAAGAAATCAAGATTGTATTATTCCCACTTAATGATAATTCAAAGGGATTCCAACAAATCAATGGTGGTGCGTTTTAGTATATGTAAATATAATAATGTGTCCATTAGCCTCATCAAATAATTTATAGTATTATTTAAAACCACTATTGAGCAATTTTTGATATTTTAATATTTCATCAAATTCAAGACATAAATTTACAACGAATGTATAGTTGGTGCAAAATATGAATGTATAGGTGTTCACAAGTAAAAACATAGGAATTTAGGATTTTATATAATTAGATTTGGAGGAATGGGGATGATTAATGGTATTTTTTTCCCACATTATGTCATGTTCATAAAATGATTAATGGTATTTTTTCCACATTATGGCATGTTTATGTCAGGCTTAAATGCTCTCATAATTGTTTGGAAAGAGAATTTGGAATCACCTTAATTATCCATGACAAAAAAAACGGAAAGATTGAATCTCATTTTCATACTAGCACACAACAGCTTTATAAGTAACATATTGCAGCCCGTGCTGAATTGTCAAATTCAACAGCCTATCCGAGTCACAGACATAGATTGAACATGGAAATGTTTGTCTCTTATTTCCTTCAATGCAGGGTACAACCGTACAAGATGGTATTTATAGACAAAGTGTTAAAGCCATTAAAGATATGGACATTCCACAAGTATATTGGAACGAGATTTGGTTTGAGTGCTAAATCAGTAGGTGCTGAAAAGTAGTGTTTTGTATATTGCCCAAACATCATAAATACCAAGCACACACTTCATTAATATCAAGCACACCAACATCTGCTGAATGTCACCCGTTCAGTACCATATCCAAACATATTGGGACGTGCAATTTATTACTCCCTCCGTTTTTTTTAAAGGTTACGTTTTGAGTTTTTTTTTTACTGTTCATTGTAGTACTTCAACTTCTATTTATGTTATAGTTGTAGAAGATAAAATATAGCCAAGTGAGATCTTGTTGGATTCGTCTCATCTTATAGATTTTAAATATCAAATTTTTAGAATTTTTACTTGGCCGAATTTGAGTTATTAATTTTTGAAAATGTATATTAGCATAAGTGCAAATGAGAAGTGTAACCTTTAAAGAAAAACGGAGGAAGTATTATGTAAGGACATGTACTAAACAAGATTAGGCCACAAATCAGTGGCGGATTTAAATGGGGGCTGGGGGGTGCGAGTTCAAAATTTGTCATTAATTTTTATATAGCTATGTGTATTTTAGCCATGGTATAAATATTTTTCTATAGTGCCCCGAACTCAAACTTTTGTCACAATTTTTGTATAGTTGTGTGATTTTAGCTATAATAGAATGCATTTTTTATATTATGCAATAGGGAAAGACAATGGGAAAAATAAGGTCCCATCTTTTGTTGGTGGTTTTTTTTTTCCAGGATAGGCCCATTTATTTCTTAAATAAATAAAACAATAAATTTGGCCTACTATATAAAGTTGTAACTAGTGCGTCCGCCACTGCCACAAATACTTTAGTTTGGTGTATACCGATATCCCTATACCACATTAGATCCAAAACTAATCTCTCGATGATCTAATGAGCATTGACGGGTTACCTCTCATAAAGTAGAATTCAGCAGACACAAATTCTCAAACTCGATACTCTGCTTAAGCTGCCACCAACTCTATTTGTCAATATTGTTAAGTGCGTTGATCACTATACTCAGAACAAGCTATATCCTCTCAGACCCAACGCTTGGGTGCCTACTTGCCTACTGCTCACCTCTACCTGAAAAAAAAAATAGCGCATAGCGATCAACGCACTTAACAATATTGACAAATAGAAACAACAACAATAACAATAATAATAATAAAAATTATAAATTTGCTGCTTCTGTCATTTTGAAAAAAAATAATAAATAGTATTATATTTAAAAAGAATTATAAAAACTATCTTTTTCATAAATATGAAGTATCATTTTAAATTAATTGAGTTAAAATTTGTTGGTATTAAAAAAAAATAACATCAGTACGTGGGGCGCAAGAGAAAAATCTAGTAATAATAATATAGGGAACAATGTGCTTCCCAATAAAGTATTTGTGACCAAAAGTAGTTGGTGGCAGCTTAAGCAGAGTATCAAGTTTGAGAATTTGTGTATGTTGAATTCTACTTTATGAGAGGTAACCCTTCAATGCTCATTAGATCATCGAGAGATTAGTTTTGGATCTAATGTGGTATAGAGATATTGGTATAAACCAAAATAAAGTATTTGTGGCAGTGGCGGACGCACGTTACAACTTTATATAGTAGGCCAAATTTATTGTTTTATTTTTTTAAGGAATAAATGGGCCTATCCTTAAAAAAAACCACCAACAAAAGATGGGACTTTATTTTTCCCATTGTCTTTCCCTATTGCATAATATAAAAAATGCATTCTATTATAGCTAAAATCACACAACTATACAAAAATTGTGACAAAAGTTTGAGTTCGGGGCACTATAGAAAAATATTTATACCATGGCTAAAATACACATAGCTATATAAAAATTAATGACAAATTTTGAACTCGAACCCACCCCCCCCCCACAGCCCCCATTTAAATCCGCCATTGATTTGTGGCCTAATCTTGTTTAGTACATGTCCTTACATAATACTTCATCCGTTTTTCTTTAAAGGTTACACTTCTCATTTGCATTTATGCAAATATTGAACGTAAAAATTGCAAAAGGAAGAAAGAACAAGAATTGAATTGGATTAACTGGAAAGATTACAAAATAGAACTGAAATGGAATTACAGTGCTGGAATTAAAGAAAGTGGTAAGAAATGTAATACGGAAAGCGATAAATGAATGAAAATATGTAGAAAGCAAGAAAAGAAAGCAGAAAAATAAGAAAAAAAATGTAAAGCGACTCTTTGAAGAGTTGTGTTGGAGAGTTGATCCCTCTTCCCTTCTGCCTCGGTTGGTATTTATAGGCAAAGGAGAGAACCGCCTTTGGAAATCGTGTGTAGCAACGAAGAAACCGTTTCTAATAACCGCTCTGCACCCCTAGCGTTGGTGATGCAGTTGGCTTTCGATGGAGGCTGACGACATGGATGCTGGAGGCTGGGATGGAGGCTGACGGCTACTTGGAGGGTTTCCTGATGGTGCCTGCCTTGGAGAGTTTCTTGGTGGCGGCTGGGCGCACTCACACCCCCGGAATCTCCTTTCCGTCGATCCACACACGAGCCGCATCCGGGCATCCTTGGCCGCCACCCTTGCGCTAGCCGCCTTGTCGCTTGGACGCCGTCTCAGTCTCTCTGGCCGCCACCGAAGGATCCCTGGCCGCCTTCTGAGACCTCTTGGCCGCCACCAAGGAGCGCCAGGCCGCCAACAAAGAGCCCTTGGCCGCCACTCAAGATCCTTGGGCCGCCACCTAAGGTGCTCCTTGGCCACCAACGTGATGTCGTTGGTCACCAACGTGGCTGTGATCCTGCATGTTCGAATCTTTACGACAGGCTCACTTCGATAGGCTCACTTCGACAGGCTCACTTCTCAACTTTGACTCACTTTGATAAGCTCACTTCGATAGGCTCACTTCTCAACTTTGACTCACTTTGATAAGCTCACTTCGATAGGCTCACTTCTCAACTTTTATTCAGTGGGACTCACTTTTATTGGGTCAACAAATGCCCCCCTCGCGTAATTCGTCTGATTAGGACTTTCTAAGGCGAATTTACGCGTTCAATATAGGCTTGACCCATCTTTTATTTTTTTCTTTTTTTTTTAAGTGCCGCCACCACCTTGGGTAGCTCAGTCCGCAGACCGGGTGTCGTTCATATGTTTCCAGCGTTGCCGGATCGGTCTTCCATCAGCAACGCCACCAACCGCCGTCAAGGCCCTTCCGGTCGTCGCTTGCACGCGCCAGGCCTCCACTTGGGATCCTCCAGCCGCCATTGAAGAAGTCCTAGCCAGCCGCCATCCGAGCCTTGCCAGCCGCCCTTGGAAGAGCCCAGGCCGCCATCCTTTAGCCTTTTGTTATGCCGCCACTACTCAGCCACCAACTACTCGGCCTCCAAGGCCGCTGTCAATCACGCTCTAGGGTCACTATCCAGGGTTGTTTCTACCAAGGATCAATGTAGAAGCCACCACTATTGGGACGTCTTCCTCTTTACCCGATTTCACTTTATTGAAATGAGTCCCTTGTAAAGGAAGACGCTTCTCTTCCTGTTCCTCCAGGAATTTTTCCGAACGGGCCGCTCTCTCGGCCAGTTGGGCAAGATTACTTGCATCATGCACAATTAAATGTTCTTTTAGTCTAGGCAACATATTAGATACTGCTATGTTGGCTATTTCCCTCTTAGGAATTGCCATAGTACATCGGCCCTTAAGCCGCTGTAACCTGTTAATGAAGGTACTTGCCGTCTCATCGACATACTGTTTTGCATTAGTCAAGTCTGCGAGGCTCACCTGAGACAGGGGTGCATAGAATCTGTCATGGAAGGCTCGCTCCAAATCAGCCCAATTCTGGATAGAGTTAGGCCTCAAAGATGCATGCCACGCGAAAGCAGGACCAGTGAGGGATGAGCTAAAGAGCCTCAGCTTCAGCCAGTCATTCGCTGCTGCTTCCCCACACTGTGCAGTGAACCTGCCCACGTGCTCCACGGTAGATTTGCCCTCAACCCCTGAGAATGTAGAAAATTCAGGCATCTTAAAGCCTCGTGGGTATGGTTGAATGCTATCTACCCAATCAGGGCACGGCTTGCGGTATGTAGGCCGCTCCATCGGCCTCAGTTGGATACCGAAGTGTTGCTGCATCATGTCAGCAAGCAACTCGGGTGACACTGCTGGCGCCTGCACAGGCGGCATCGCCACTGGGGGTGTAGTAGGAGTCACGGCGGCTTGTGTTGCATTCTGTGTTGCCTGCCCCCAAGGTTGTGGCGTCTGCCCCCCTTGCGGTGGCGTCTGCCCCCAGGGTTGGGGCGCTTGTCCCCAAGGCTGCGTCGCCACGAAAGGTCCTACGGGCACGTTCGGCACATGAGGTGCCGCTTGACGTGGTTGCATACCAATGCCACCAGAGGCCGCTGTACAGCCTGGAGACACACTGGAGGCCACTAAATAACCTGGTGCCGCATAGATGGGCGTTGGGGGCGCTGCAAGTCCAGGATTTGGCATCAGGGGTGCCGCCGGGTTGAAAGCATAGGCTGTCTGGAATGGATTCACAAGTGGACTAGCCAAGCCTCCCATATCGGGGAGTGGTGGCTGGCTGATGGGTGTTGTGCCCCAAGTTCGTAGTTGGCCGCCTGACGGCCCTGAACCCGGCAGCGTGTTAGCGCCGTTGGCAGGAGCGGTTGTAGGAGCAGTTGCTTCCTGTTGAGTTCGTAAGGCATTGATGCCTCTGTCAATTTGATCGGTCATAGCAGGCCGCAAAACGTCCATAAGATGCCTCATTAGTAGAGGCATGAACTCGGCCATCGATTCCGTCATCGAGAGCCGCATTTGTTCTGCAAATGTAGGGGTCTGCATGATCCCCTGTTGTGGTTGTGCAGCATTCGTCGTCTCAGTCGCCTCTTCAGACGACGTTCTAACAGGTGTCTTCTCTTGCAGAGACATTTCTTCAAACTTCTGTGTAAGATCACTTACCAACCTGCCTGATCTGAGACGCATAAACAACCTCTAAGCGGATATGGTTTCCACTTCGAATCCCACTGGGCGTGCCAATTTGTTGAACGTAAAAATTGCAAAAGGAAGAAAGAACAAGAATTGAATTGGATTAACTGCAAAGATTACAAAATAGAACTGAAATGGAATTACAGTACTGGAATTAAAGAAAACGGTAAGAAATGTAATGCGGAAAGCGATAAACGAATGAAAATATGCAGAAAGCAAGAAAAGAAAGCAGAAAAATAAGAAAAAAAATGTTAAGCGACTCTTTGAAGAGTTGTGTTGGAGAGTTGATCCCTCTTCCCTTCTGCCTCGGTTGGTATTTATAGGCAAAGGAGAGAACCGCCTTTGGAAATCGTGTGTAGCAACGAAAAAACCGTTTCTAATAACCGCTCTGCACCCCTAGCGTTGGTGATGCAGTTGGTGTTCGATGGAGGCTGACGACATGGATGCTGGAGGCTGGGATGGAGGCTGACGGCTACTTGGAGGGTTTCCTGATGGTGCCTGCCTTGGAGAGTTTCTTGGTGGCGGCTGGGCGCACTCACACCCCCGGAATCTCCTTTCCGTCGACCGCACACGAGCCGCATCCGGGCATCCCTGGCCGCCACCCTTGCGCTAGCCGCCTTGTCGCTTGGACGCCGTCTCAGTCTCTCTGGCCGCCACCGAAGGATCCCTGGCCGCCTTCTGAGACCTCTTGGCCGCCACCAAGGAGCGCCCGGTCGCCAACAAAGAGCCCTTGGCCGCCACTCAAGATCCTTGGGCCGCCACCCAAGGTGCTCCTTGGCCGCCAACGTGATGTCGTTGGTCACCAACGTGGCTGTGATCCTGCATGTTCGAATCTTTACGACAGGCTCACTTCGATAGGCTCACTTCTTAACTTCGACTCACTTTGATAGGCTCACTTCTCAACTTTGACTCACTTTGATAAGCTCACTTCGATAGGCTCACTTCTCAACTTTTATTCAGTGAGATTCACTTTTATTGGGTCAACAGCTAATGTACATTTTCAAAAATTAATAACTCAAATTCGGCCAAGTAAAAATTCTAAAAATTTGATATTTAAAATCTATAAGATGAGACGAATCCAACAAGATCTCACTTGGCTATATTTTATCTTCTACAACTATAACATAAATAGAAGTTGAAGTGCTACAATGAACAGTAAAAAAAAAAAAAAAACCCAAAACGTAACTTCTAAAAAAAATGGAGGGAGTAATAAATTGCACGTCCCAATATGTTTGGATATGGTACTGAACGAGTGACATTCAGCAGGTGTTGGTGTGCTTGATATTAATAAAGTGTGTGATTGGTATTTCATGATGTTTGGGCAATATACAAAACACTACTTTTCAGCACCTACTGATTTAGCACTCAACCAAATCTCTCTGTGACTCTCTCCTTTGTTTGTATATATACACATTCCACTCAACACATTATACATTCCTTATACAAATTTTTATTTCTACCACAATCCCTAATATTATACACTACATAAACGATATTCCTCCATTGCACAATATATAAAAAATAATATTTCATCACAAAAACTGCCACATTTTTGTACGGAACCAGTATTTAGATTAAAGGTTAATTAACTAAGAGGTTGAATTTTCTATATCGTTGTCCTGTAAGCTCAGTCACAATCAATTTAAATATCATTTATGAATAAATAATCACAACTAAAAAAATTTAGAGTTCATAAGTAAAATGACCATTAGAAAGATCCTATTCCAGTTTTGAGCCACTAAATCTTCATTTATGATTTTTAGGCCGTTAGAAATTACTTTGACCAAATTTGATTTATTACACTTTTACCCTATTAGTTGACTTACCAACTTTTGTCCTATTACACTATGACCCCAACTTTAGATTTTTTTATTAAATTTAGTCCAATGACAGTCCATCATACTTTCGATAATTAAATTAAGCACTAAAGTTCATACATTAGGTTTGATCGCCTTGCTGCTGGGTTTCCTAAGCTCCGGGATTTTACGGACTTCCTCCAACCACGCACCCACGATCGATGGTTCACCGATTCTTAGCTCTTTCAACAACAAACAGCATAGTCCTATTTCGTTTCCTATCTAAGGACGTAATCAATATATGGGCAAAGGGTTATAACTATTTTATCGGGATATTTGGAATATTTGAAAGCCTAGATTTTACTGAAAAAATATTAAAAATATTATTCAAATATAATTTCCCCTAATGGAGAAGACATGCACTTAGTTCCTCATGGAGGATCCAAGACTCTTGGGAAAATACCCCATACTTTTACAGACTCGAAAGGAAATATGCATAAAGAGAAATATTAGAAATATTTTGCCTTGCGTCTACTTCAAACTTCTCTATTTATAGGCGCCCGCGGACTTCGATCCCGGATTCCAATCTTCCTCTAATTCCGTGTGACGTCACTGCGTTCGTCACATAGCACTAATTTCCACGGGCTACATTATTGTCTTCCAGAAATTATTCTATTTAGGTGGTCACTTTGTCAACTCTCCACCTTCCTTTGTCGGCCATTATTTGTCAACTACATCTCTTTACTTTATCGGCCATTCATTGTGGGGTATTGCCGATACCTCTTTTTCTCTTACATCCAGCTGTTCTCACTTTGGCTTGTGAAAGTTTTTATGGACGTTTCTTTCCTTTGTCTTGTTTGGAACAAGATTTCTTTTGGGTTACCCAGATTTTCATGCCGAATAGGGGTTTTTCCTGTTCTGTGCAATATGGACATATGTGGTTGTCCCATTGGCCAACATGCATCACATTGCATGCGTTCTTTCTGGTAGACTCGGTTGCTGGCAACTTATTTTTCCAGGTGAGTAACCTCTTCTTTTTAAACGAGGCTTTCGCAAACTCAGTGTTTTTCCTGTTAAGGAATTAACCAGGAACGATCCATTTAAATTGTTTGAAAATATTTTAAATGGATATTTGACCTTTTCCATCTCTGTGAGACAGACCCAAAATCTCCATGCTCGTCTGGTGGAGATACATCTTCACTAATGGAAGATACTAACGGTGCCTTCTCATCAGTGGACTTGACTCAGTTGAAAGCTATCATATCAGGTCATTGTAATTTTATAAAATGAAAGACCTGATAGGAACCTTTCTCAATGTTTTCTGGGGCCGCTGAAATAAATTTAAGTTCCAGAACATCTCTTCTTTGCAGGTGCAGGTTGTTCTGCCATGATTCAGAATGTCAGAATGTCATCTATGTAGACGAACATAAACTCTAGATAATCCTTAAATAGATTATCCATCTTTCTTAGGAATACCTGAGGAGCATTAGAAAGCCCCATTGGCATAATATTCCAAATATATTGCCCCTGTGGGGTGGAGAATGCTGTGAATCTCTTCGACTCACTCTCCATCTTAATCTGATAGAAACTAGATTTGCAATCAAATTTAGAAAATACTTTAGCACCTTTGATGCAATCAATTAAGTGTTCTCTACTTGGAATATAATAACCATCAAATTGTATTATTTTATTAATACCTTGATAATTTATTATCAACCTGGGTTTACCTATTTTTATTTCACCATGGTTTCTTACCAAGAATCCAGGGCTCTATAAGATGAGACTCCAGGCTCGATGAGTTTAAGATCGATATGCTCCATGATAATATGCTGCATATCTATCTTACCCTACATATTCATTAAGATGGGTTTGTATTGAACATCTTTATATTATTCTTTTACCAGTACAGTAGCTTCGATCTTATTTTTATCCCACCAAAGGATCCGCATTAAAATTTCTCTATATAAGCCTTTTGACATTTTCGAGGGACAATTTAGTTTCTCCCTCAATGTCTAATGAAGTTATTTTTAATGACTTCATTTCCTGCATTGCTTTTTTGAGGTGTATAATTTTCTCAATAGACGCTTCATCAAGGGATTGGTTACGGTGAAATCACCAAAACCTGCAGCACATCAAGGCACCAATCCCAACCATTCGTTTAAGATCCAACGTCCAAAATGTAAAAGGGTAAAATTGTCCAAAAAATTTTTTAATGTCAAGTCGCTGAAAAATACACATAAGGTCATCGCTGAAGAACACTATGTATGTCGCTGAAATGCACACAGATTGTCGCTGAAATATACTATTGTGCATCGCTGAAATATACTATAGTGCGTCGCTGAAATATATTAAACCAAAGAATTAGGGTTTCAACTTTTACAAAGTGGCTAAAATGCACAATATCAAGTCGCTGAAAAATACTATAGAACGTCGCTGAAATATACTATTTTACGTCGCTGAAATATACTAGACTCCGTCGCTGAAAATATATTAAAGTAAAGAATTGGGGTTCCAACTTTTATGAAGTCGCTGAAATGCACAATATCAAGTTGCTGAAAAAACTACAGCTTGTCGCTGAAATATACTACAATGCGTCACTGAAATATACTACACTACATCGTTGAAAATATACGGGAGGCGTGCTGAAAACAATATGCATGTCGCCGAAAATAATATATTAATCAACAAATCGCTGAAATGTACATGCATTGTCGCTGAAATGTACTAAAATATATCGAGTAATATATCAAAATTACTTTTTTACCCATCGCAATAATCTCAACCGTTGATTTAAAAGATTAATCAACGACCAGAAACCCCCGCAGTACATCAAGTCAAAAATGTTAGTTGCACCCTAACGTCGGCCCTTCATCAAACCCTTGTTGTCTAAATGACAACAAAGCCTTACCAAACTTTTTTTTATCCTACATTTTTGGAAGGGTTAGTTTAGCATCATTATCGCCACGTTTGCTGGGAAATGATATAGGCATTAACCTGTTGAATGTCTTTTCTCTGTACAACACCTGTATCTCATTTCCACAAATAGTGGTAAATATTAACAAATTTCTTTTGTTATCTTGAACATATTTTGTAAAGGATTGTATGAAATTATTACCTAACAAGATATCTGCTCCTTTATCATGATAATAAATTGGAGGTGTTTTTATCCTGTACAAAGGCGTACCAAATGCTCCTCCTATCATGATATTGGCATGTTGAATATCCTAATTTAGTACTAAGATTTTCTGGGAAAAATGTCTTCCTGCAATAATGGGTAATGATTCCATAGCTTCGCTAGGAAAAACTCCTGTTTTTACCGTGCAAATACCTGATCCTGAATCGATATAAGCTTCAAAATATTCCGACTTATATTGTTCATATATTATACCTACTAAGATATAAATGGATAATAGATTTATCATTTAATTCTGATGGTATGACCCTTCAGATTAAATTCTATTCCATTATCCTTCCTTACCTATGGTTTATGACTTCCGAGAAAACATAATCCCAAAATCATAACGCCATTGTCTTTTCCGGCTGTGCCCAAGACTCTGATTTCGTATCCTGCAATTTCAATTGTTCCTTCATAGGTTCCAAATGATGGCTGCTGCAAGTAGTATAAGTCATCACATGGAAAGCGATTAATCTTTTCAGTGATGTCAAATATAACTCATATCTCTTTCCATCCCTCAGGGCATTTAATCTTAGTATTATGTACCCCAATGGACTGAGGAGTTAGATCTTTGACGAACTCCTCTCCTTTATACGCTATAATTCTGTCTTCCGATAAAGACATATGGCTTGCATACTCAATTCTAGCACTCGATAATCTGTCTAGAATTGGGTGATCTCTTATTTGCATGTCTACTCCTACTAACCTTGGATCTGGGTAGGATTCGGAGTCGTGACTTTAGCAAATTCCTTGAAAATTCTAGGAATTTCTATATACTCTTTCCTGAGAAATAAGTCAGAATGATGACTATTGGAAAGTGCATATGATATTCTATAAGTTATAGAATATGGTTTGTTCCATTCTTTCATCAGATCTTCTCTTTTGAAATCCTGATGAAAGGTTAGAACTCTACTAAAATCTTGGTCAGCTAAGTTATAGGAAATTCTATGATGAATGTCAAACATTAGCTTCTCTGTATATAACTTTCCTACCATAATTTCAAGAAAACCATCTATAAGGTTATTGATTCTCCTATCAGTAACTGATAAATATAATTCAGAATCAATACCTTATTTGAAGGTTGCCTTAATAACTACTTTGATGGCTCCTATGTGGATCCATTTCGTAGTAATGGCAATCTCCTCTTTAATCCTGCTCAATTCTTCAAGAATTTCTTCTTTAGAAATTAATTGCATATCCATAACATTACAAGTAAGTTCCATAGGAATTGCAAACTCACCAGCATTTACCTTGTAGATGATGTTATGTCTTCTCTGATTGAGTCCCATTTGATTGAGAACTCGTCGAATCCCGCCAATTCTGAATCCATCGTATGGGCTGAGGTTTCAATCTTGTCACATTATTCTTTTCATGGTTCGATTTGAGATCGTCATTCTTGAAAAGAATCCAGACAGGTTTTCAGTGGTCTGAATCATGTCCTCTTCAGTCAGACTAGGTTGAAGATCCATCTGAATCTGAGTCTGAGTAGCTTCTTAGTTCTTCTTCGTAGATGCTTTCGTCTGAGGGGATGTCTTCAAACTGATATACTGGTACCAGTTTTCCATGGTAAACTGCTTACACAATATCCTTCGTGGCTTCGTACATTCATATCTCAAGATTCTGAGGACAATCGAGTGAGATATGACCTCTGGCTCCACACTTCTAACAGTTACAGTCTTAGAAACTTTCATTAGCTCAGGTATGGATCGTCTTAACGTTCTTTTTGACGGCGTTCTCCCTCTGCTCCTTGCTGCTGAGCTACTTGAGCTTTGGGATGAACTCTTCGTCGTTCCTGTTCTTTGTCCAGTTTTATATGTTCTGGCTTTGCTCTTGGACCACCATGCTCTCCTTCTACAGAATGGAGGTTTTCTAAAACTCTTGCTGTATGAGCCTCGACTCTTCTTCTTTCCTCTCTTTTTTTTCTGATTCTCCTATAATTGTTGGAAAATCATTATTTTCACAGCAAAGAGGGGTTCTTTTAATTTTACCTCATAATCTTTTGATGTTCTTTTGGGCAGCTGCCTGTTGACACCATTCTCTGATCTTATCCTTTAAGATGGACATTTTTTGGGCTATCGATTCCACCGTACCAGGGGGTACTGAGTACGATTGGATCAACATTTCTCTCCATGGGCTGCAAATCTTTGCAAAGAACATGGGACATGCTACTTCGGCTGTCATCTTACTCCAGAAATAGTATTTACGAAACCAGTAGATACATTCGTCTACTGTGCAAATACTTCTTAATTCTATACCCTATAGAGCTTGTGTATAGACCTCGATTTTTTCGGTTTCCTTTTCTTCAAAATAACCATCTCCTACAAAATGGGTTTTGAATAAGAAACCAAATCGTTAGCAGATTGTGCTTTTGGATTCTCCTTCGAGTATTTGCTCCTTTAAAGCCGACGTGGAGATTTTCCAGCCCAGCTTTGCCGATCCTTCGGGACTTGGCTCTATTAATCTGACAAAATTTTCTTTATCGAGATCCAGGATGGTTGCTGCAATCTTTATTGAAGCTACCCATTCGTCGATCAGCTCCTCGATGTTTCGGAAGTCGATAACGTCGAGGTTCAGTGTTATGCCTTATGGATTTAATGGTTGCAACATCGTTTTGGCCCACGGTATGGATTCTGGTGCTCTACTTGGGTTCCGTCCTGGGTTTCTTCTTGCATTGAGATGCACCTCAGGATACCTGTTCATGTGGAAGTCTGTACTTTCTCTCATTGGGACATCAAGCGGTCCATCGTGGGTCACGTTGGATCCTGATCCTTCCGCATAGCCCAACTAAAGAACTTTATTGGGTTTCACATTCACTAGATTCATAATCCCAATTTGGGAAAATGATTCTGCAAGTTTTTGTAGATCTGCCCTGGAAACACTCATTCGATTGTTTTCAGGAGATCAATCATCAGTTCTTCTTGTGATTTTTGCTTTGGGACCATGGTTGTTTTACCTTTTTAGTGTAAAGCTTGTACTGGTCCAAATGCATCTCGAATATTTGCTTGATTATTCTTGAAAGATACAGGAATATCCTTCTACATTTTCTTGATATCTGAAATGTCAAATTTCAGATTCAAAATTTTCCTTCTTTAGATCTTGAAATAATTTCAAGATCTCATATGTTGTTTGATTCAAATTATCAATTTTTTCAGGTAAAATTAATACCCGGTTTCCATAATCTTGAACGTTTTTTGGATTTTCCTTAAGTCCTGTGAGAACTTAGAGCTGTCCGGATCGATTTCTTTCACATCAGTTCCTCTCATTTTTATGAAAAGTAATCCTTTTAATAGTATCTTGTCTTTCGGACAAGTTCAAGAATTTCGTCTGGAAATTTCTAATTTTTATTTCCAAATTTTAGAAATAACTCGTAGGTTTCAAATTATTTGAATCTATAAAATAATTAAATCTTCACCATCAAGAGATAAAATATTATAAATAATATAATGAATATGTTTTTCTATAAAAGCTAGGCTCTGATACCAATTTTCAAGCGCGTTTGGTGTCATTTATATAATGAAAAATTAAGTGTATTGAGAAATGACTAAAAGTAAATAAAGTCAAACTTTTCTTGGGTTTTAAATGAAAAATGAAAAGTTGTTGAGGTCATTTGACTTTTCAAATAGATCCTATGGCTCAAATTCATCAAAGCTATGTTTCTGATGGCCTTTTTTCATAAATTAAATTATGGGTTTGTAATATAATGAATATGTTTTTCTATAAAACATAGGCTCTGATACCAATTTTCAAGCGCGTTTGGTGTCATTTATATAATGAAAAATTAAGTGTATTGAGAAATGACTAAAGTAAATAAAGTCAAACTTTTCTTGGGTTTTAAATGAAAAATGAAAAGTTGTTGAGGTCATTTGACTTTTCAAATAGATCCTATGGCTCAAATTCATCAAAGCTATGTTTCTGATGGCCTTTTTTCATAAATCAAATTATGGTGGCCTAGAATTAGAAATGACTCATTCTGGTCACCCTTTTTAAACATTAACCCTAAAGTTTAAGTTGTATTTAGATTAACCCCCTGCCCACCAAATAATAATAATAATAATTTGACAAAGGAAAAATTAGAAATAATTAATATTTACATCAACATTGAAAAAGATGTGTGTTAGTAGTAGTATATCTTTATTGACTTTCGTAATGTGAAAAAACTATCTAATGCCATCCTGCATTATGAAGAATAACCCATGGGCGACATGGCAGTATTGACTTGACTTTGCCCATATTTCATGTTGTATCCATTGAATTATTCTACACTAAATACTACTTCCTCCGTCCCAATATAAGTGGCCCATTTTTTTTGGCACGGGAATTTAGGTAGTGGGATTTAATAGTTAAAGTGGTGTGAGTAAATTTGACTAATTCATCTATCTAATTTATAATGGTTACATTTGACTTTTAACCATATTTATTATTTAAATTTGACTTAATGTTATCATAATGATGTAGAAAGACAAAAATAGTCAAGTGTGATCTTGTTGGAATCGTCTAATCGTATAGTTTTAGAATATATATTTTATATAAATTTTATTTATACCCATTTTGAGATATTAATGGTTAAACATATATAGAGACTTTGTGCAGAAAGTACAATTGTCATTATTATAGGGTTTTTAATCATGTTTATGTTAATCTAATTTACTTAAAAGAGAAAGTGGTCACTTTTAATGGGACACCCCAAAAAGGAATAGTGGTCACTTTTAATGGGACGGAGGGAGTACTATTATTTACTTTCGGATGTCCTGCTCATGCGTACGTGTCATGTTAAAGATAACGTAACATGACGTTGTTGAAAGTATATATGTTATTGTGAAAATTATCTTTTTAATGATAGCTTTTTTTGGTAAATATGACATCTGTGGACAAATTTATATTTTATCCGGTTGAAAATTGAAATAGAAATTTTAAACCACCACCAACGACAGCCAATCCGGTTACAGTACAACCCCTTCAAGAGTCTTTATGTGCAGATATCACAAAAAGGCATCTCGCATCACAAAACACACCTCTGAGCATCACATTTTGACATCATACAACACATCTCTCCCAACACACAAAATACATCATTACATATATCGAACAACACAACTCTCATATCAGACATATGGTGGTTACATGTGCACTAACCCTTCCAACGACATCGATGGGCATGTAATATACTTCCCTGTGCCATATGGATTGGTAACTTTAAAATGGGGATGCTATTTTACGTACTGTAGATTAGATATTTAATAATCATACTCATTTTAGGAACGAAAATTTAAATAAAAAATTTTAAATACTAGTGATTTGTGAATAGAAATTGAAGTGGTAAAAATTAATAATAATGGTGGAGGTTTGGGCTAATTAAGGTGCCTAAATAGATGATTAAGGGGTGGAAGGACTAAATTGGTTGGATTAGTTTATTGGAAGATTGTTTTTGGCAATTAGCGAACTTAATGGACTAAATTGACAATTAACAATACATACCACCAAGGGTGCGGGTGCGGAAGTTATGGGTTGTGGGCAGTGGTGGATTCAGAAAATTTTTCAAGTAGCATCCCAAAAATAATGAAAGCTATATTTAAACTAGGGACAGTAATTACAACACAATAATATAGAGGAAAACTTAGTTGAATTGAATGATTGTAGTGTCACCATAAAATTAAGTGGTGTCACCAAGCCTAATATAATTAAATATATATATAAAAAAATCCACCGCAAAATAACAATTTCATCAATGTAAATGGTGACCTGTGCCACCACTTAATAAAACATAGATCCGCCCCTGGTTGTGGGGTGGCATCCAGTGGCCGTGATTTCCATGTCATATATATGGATGCGAGTTCTTGTAGCAATCCTGGTTAGGCAGTATTCAAGCTCATTTGTGGGGAGTCTGGACTCTGGATAGTGGGTGGTTCGGGCAATATTTGGATGGGTCAAGGATGTTCAGTGGCGGACCCTGAAATTTTCGCCGGTAGGGCCGGGATCTCTTTTTTTCTTAAACCTTAAGTATACAAAGTTATACTTATATACTTTTGTTAATAAACAGTACAAAATTTGAAAGGTTTAACCATAAGAATCTGTGCATCTTTTGATATCGTTGCAATATGGATTTATTATTTATAGAGGTGAAAATATTTTTTTCAATATATGTCACTATAGTATCTTTCATCAACTCATCTCTCAATTTATTTCTTAAATTTGTTTTTTCATTGTGGAAAATACATTTTCAACTGCAGTTGTAACAATATGTAAGATTAATGTTAGTTCAATCAATTTATAAATAATTGGTAAAATCACATCATACAACTGCACATGACATCTCCTATCTTGATGAAAAATATGTTAGATAGAGTTCATAGTAGAAGTTATTTAAGTGATTCGGTTATTCATTTCTTACTTCAATAAGTCGAAAGTCTGGAAAAAAAAATATTTAAATTAATTCAAAAGTATCTTAATAAAAACACAATTTATATGTCAAATTAAAATAATAATAATACTAATTTTGGATTGAAGCAATAGAATAGATGTGTACTAATTTCATTTCAATCAATTAAAATTAAAACTAATGATATAATATATGTATATAATTTTTTATTTGATGTGGGGCCCGGGCCCCACCTGGCCTAGGGCTGTGTCCGCCCTGGATGTTGATGCTAAGCTCCATGGTCTTCTTAATGGGCTGCAACACCTTCACCATCATGACATTACTCAAGAGGGTGTTGCGCGTGAGCATGTCCTGAGCCCAATTGTGAGACATATTCGTAGGATTATGGCTGATGTTATGGACTATCGAATCCATAATCTTTCATGGGAGAGAAATGTTATGGTTGATGCATTGGCCTAGTGTGGTGCGGCAAATCTGAAAAATTCTATATATATCTTGGGTCTTTCTCCCGGATGAGATCTCGCCACATACTGCTGTCATGTTTGTGCATGTCGAGCATTTCAATTGAGATGTGTGATATTTTATGTTATTCAGATTATATTGCTTCCATTAATATAATCAATACACCTTTGCTTCATTTACATCCCATGTTGCACTTGTTGCCAATATTCTTGATTTATTAAGGGGATCGAATTTTTGTCTCCTGCAATTCTTTCGTGAAGAGACTTTTTAGCAAAGGAAGGGGCAAATGAGCCTTTTTTTTCCCAAAACCGAGAAATGGTGGTAGGAACTCATGTCACACAAATTATAAAGGGATAAAGGGGAGGGATGGAGGCCGGGTGGGGAATCCAACCCTAAACCATAAGATTTGAAGGTAAGAATTTGGCCACTTGGGCAAGTCTTGATCTCCAAATGAGACTTTTAGTATTGTAACTCAATGGGATCCGCCGCTCGATTCCATTAATAATTAAGTTGGTTGCCAGGGTCTTTTACTTCTTTTGTGCTTTGTATTTTCGATTTTTTTTTTTTGTGAAAAAAAAGGGGGACGTAGGCAGTATATTGTAATGGAAATCGGAAATCACACCCAAAATGAGACAATCGATTATATACTTATTATATTCAATCATCTTGAAAATGGCTTTCCTTCAATTGACTTGGAAAAAATATTTTTAAAATTCGAAAGGGACCCCTAACTAACACATAAATGATTTATCCACATATTCATATAGTAGTACACAGCGGCGCATCCAGAATTTTTTTTCAGCTGTATCACAATAATAATAAAAATTATATTGAAATTAAAAATAGTAATCAAAATACAAAAACTATTGAAAAGGACTAAGTTATAATTGATTATTGTGGTATCACCACAAAAATTCAGTGGTTGCACAAAGCAAAATTAAGTTAAATCTAATTTTTTTTTAAAACTTAAAATAGCAATTTTATCAATTTGAGTGGTATCCCGTGCCATCACCGGCTTACAAGTACATCCGTCCCTATACACACATCACTATTTTATTTTATAATATTTTTTCAAAGTTAACTCCAATACTATTCAAAATTGTAACCTAAGATTATTAGGTGGACTGACATTGACAAACCCTCATCTTTCAAAATTCTTAATAAAAAGTTTTAATATTTGGTTCTATAAATAAAAAATATAAATAATATTCAGAGATAACTCTTCATTCCACCAACCTACAATTGGTATTATAGGAGTTCATAAGATATTATACACTTTCATCATTAGACATTAATGCATATCATCATCAGACATTTAATACATATCATCAATTATTAGTATTATGGTATTTGTAGTTGAAAAATAATGGGGAGGATGTGATTCCAGTGCAGCTGCCTGCACTGCAGTTGTGATGTGGTGTAATATTTTTGTAATGTTTAAATTTTTTTTTGATGTATGAGATTATTTTTGTGATGGTAATGTTTAAAAATTTTGTGATGAGTGAAACTGTTTTTTTTAATTTTGAATGCATAAACATCACAAAATTAAAATCCCTATCATAGTTGTACGGTGCAGTCCATATGCCCACCTGCATGGGAACTGAACCGATGGGGGATACTTCGAATTGTCAATTTCTGCGGATCATATCTTAGGATTGAATAGTTTTAAAATATAAGTTTAATATATTAATTATTTTAGAGTTAAATATTTTTTTAGGCCACTACAAAGAGTCATTTCCGTTTTTAGGCCATCAATTGTTTCTATCATGATTTTCGGCCATCACAAGGCATTTGAGCCGAATTTATGGTCAATTTGACCAAGTCAACACCCCCAACGGGCCGCGTGTGTTGCACTCTCTACGCGATGACCTAAATGTGGAAATGCTCTCCTTCTAATGGCCAATTTTAGTTTTTCTTTTCTTTTTTTTTTGCATAATTGATACTCATCCCATTATTTATGTCTCACTTTCTTTTTTATCCACCCTAATATTTTTGTCTCATTTTTATTATAAGAAATAATTAAATAGCACTACCTGTGTCCCATTTAAGATGTCTTGTTTCATTTCTGCACACAATCCAATGCACTTTTTCAATCGTTAATATCTCAAAATATATACAACAAAAAAATTATGTAAAATATATATTATAAAACTACATGATTATACGATTCTAACAAGATCCAACTCGATTATTTTTTCTCAAAAATATACTTAGAATAATATTGAGTCAAAGTTAAACAATTAACAGTGCCAAAAAGTCAAACCAGACATCTTGTCTGGGAAGGAGGGAGTATTAATTACCAAACATACACCATCACATAACATCAATAAATAACTAAAATTTCAAACCCACTACATTAATAAATTCTACCCCACAACTATAATATCATACATAAATATGATGGTGATTATTATATGAAATTATTTATGTATGATGTTATAGTTGTGGGGTAGAATTTATGTATGATGTTATGGAAAAAAAAATAAACTCATTTACTCCCATAAGTTTTTTCAATTTCAAAAAAAATTTCCAAAACAGTCCCACAAATATCGAATTAGACGAATCCGTCCCATAACTACTCTAATCATAGTCGAACCCGTCCATAGACCGATTTTTTCACTAATCATCGTGAATCCATCCCATGACTTTCCTAATGGAGGGCAGGGTTCGGCGACGATTATGGTAGTTATGGGACGGGTTCGGCGATGATTAGCGAAAAACCGGGTTCATGGACGGGTTCGGCGATAATTAGGGTAGTTATGGGACGGATTCGTCTAATTCGATATTTGTGAGACTGTTTTGGAAATTTTTTAAAATTATGAGATGCTATGGGTTTTTTCCATGATTTTATAGTTCTGGTGTAAACTTTATTAATGTAGTGGTTATATTCCTTCTTATTTATGTATGATGTTATAGCTGCGGGGTAGAATTTTTTTTGGGTGAATATCGGGTATCCCCAGACCACATTAGACCAAGTCTAATCCCTCGAGTATTTGCATGGCAATTAAGGACGCCTCTCCCAAAGCAGTTTTTTGCATACACAAGGCTCGAACCCGAGATCTTTCTTAAGCGACTAGAGCCCCAATCCACTCAAGCCAACTTCTGTTAGTTAGAATTTATTAATGTAGTGGGTTTGAAATTCTAATTATTTATTGATGTTATGTGATGGTGTATGTTTGGTGATTAATATGTAATTATTTCTTATAATGAAACTGAGACAAAAATTTTAAGGTGGATAAAAAGGAAAATGAGACATAAATAGTGGGATGGAGTATCAATTACGCACTAAAAAAAGAAAAAAAAAACGAAAATTGGCCATTAGAAGAAGAGCATTTCCACATTTAGGTCATCGCATGGAACGTGCAATACACATGGCCCGTTGGAGCATTGACTTGGTCAAATTAGCCATAAATTCAGTCCAAATGCCTTGTGTGGACATTTTGTGGCCCATACCACTTTGGCAAAGCCCAAGCATATGATGGCCCTTGTGATCCATTCATCTAGGGCAGCCCACAATCTCAAAACCCTCTTTGGCCTGCTCCTTTTTCCTGGTATGGTAATCGCATCATCTCCATTACTGCAGATTCTTCTCTTCCCCAATTCATGGATGTGCAATCAAACCAGTCCTTTCACCCCTTGATTCCCATAATCAAATCCCTACAATTGCTCAACCCTTCCAGCAATATCAGTGTCAATCTCCCTATAAATACCATCCATCTTGGCCAACTTAAATATACCAGAAATCTTATCCTTCCTCCTCTGTGAACTGACCTCTGTGATACCCATGAGATTGTGGCTCTCTTAGTGATCGGTGAAACTTGGTGTTTCAAGTGTATAATGCTTGGTGCAACATGGGGATGGTCCTGAGCCCTAATCATCTTTGATTTTGTATCGTATTTTCTTCTATTTTGATTTCTTTATGAACTTCTTTTGTTTCTGTTTTCAATTCCCTACTGCCTTGGGTTTTCTTTTGGTTTCTTGAAATTGTTACAGTGGTATCAGAGCTATTTGGTGAAGTCCGATCCATCAGAAACCAAAATTGGAGAATAAATTAGGGCAAAAACTGAGAAGCCCATTCTAGGACAAAATCTATCTTTTCTTTTTTCTCCACCGAGCGATGCCGCTGCCCCTGTCTCCCGCAACCGCCGGCCCGCCCGTCCTTCCGCTGTTGGAGTCGAGGGCGCCTGCTTCAGCGCCTCTGAACGTCGGCGACGCCCTCGCCGTCCTTCCTACCATCCGCCGCTGCCGCCAGCGCCCAAATCCGCCACCTGGTACGTTGCCCCTGTTGCTTTGTGTTGTGAGTGGTCCCTGCTGCAATCTGCATATGTTGCTCGGCTGTGCTAGTTTTCAAAGGGCATTGGTCCCTTTGATTCAATTTTCTGATTAAGGGCATTGGACCCTAAAGCCTATATTGTGGTCAGACTCCACGATTTCTTGTAGAAATCAATTAGGTAATATCATTCCTTAATTTATGTATTTTGGAATTAAATATACTGTTAGTTTAGGTTATCCGACCCATAATAGGATTGGAAATTTGCTGCTGTAGTTCGGACATAGGATCATTGCTTGAATTCTGTGTTTGATTATCTTTTGTGATTATCTATGGTGAATTCTGAAAATGGCTGATTATTCTTGTTCATATGGTGTTGCTATGTTTAATTGCAAGAGTGATTTTTCTATTTGAAAAAGGAAAATGAGATGAGTTCTTATTACACTGAAACTTGCTAAGGCTATTGATAATTCTTTTAAAGATGAATCTAAAGAAGAAATTCATGAAATGAATGAACTTGCAATTTCACAAATTACTTTGCGTTTGTCTGACTCTGTGTTAAGAAAGGTTGGAATTTGTTAAACTGCAAAAGATCTCGGGGATAAATTGAATGAACTTTTCATTGAATCTTCCCTATCATCTAGAATGTTTTTACTTGAAAAGTTTTTCAGATATAAACTTGATTTATCTCTTGATATAGATGATAATATAGATGTTTTTCTAAAATTGGTACAAGATATCAAAGATACTGGTGATGAACACATTGATGAGTATGTTCCCATTGTGCTTTTAAATGCTATACCTGATTCTTATTCTGAAGTGAAATCTGCAATCAAGTATGCTAGGGATAACATTACTCTTGACACTGTGATTAGTTGTTTGAAAAGCAAAGAAATTGAACTAAAAAGATATAAAGGTTCTAAATCATCTTCTGATAAAGTGTTCAATACAAGAGGTAAACCGGTTGAAAGGAAAAATGGTAAAACAATGACAAAGGTAATTCTAGACATGGTAAATCTAGGGGCAGATCAAAATCGAATGGGAAGTATAACAGAAAATGTTATAACTGTGGTAAAAGGGGTCACTTTGCTAATGAATGCATGAGTCCTAAGAAAACCACTCAAGTTGATTCTGCTAATAATGTGAAAACTGATAATGAGCGTGGAGATGTCTATTTTATTTGTGATGTGAATTGCTTGTCTGATGTAAACTCTGTGTTACATGCTTCTGAAAATGAATGGCTTGTTGATTCTGGATGTACATATCACATGACTCCCTATAGAAATTTGTTTTATGATTATAAAGAAATTGAAAATAACTATGTGTTAACGGCTAATGATATCAAGTGTAAGGTAAATGGGATTGGAACTATTATGCTTAAATTTGACTCTGGTGTCACTGTGTATTTGGAAAATGTGAAGCATGTTCTCGCCTTAACTTTTAATCTTATGTCAGTTGGTACCTTGGAAGAAAATAGTTTTGAAGGTAGATGGGGAAATTGTGTTATGAAAATCATTAAAGGATCTATGATTGTTTTCAAAGCCATAAAAAGGAAAAAAAAATTATATATTTGCTCTGCCTATGTGAACAATATGGTTTCTAATGATGATGTGTTTATATTTGCTTCTGTGCAAAGTAATAAGACAATGTTATGGCATGCTAGATTAGGTCACATGAGTAAAAGAGGTTTAGAAATTCTTGAAAAGAATAATGTGTTTGGTTTTGATGAAATATCTGAATTATCATTCTGTGATGCATGTCTTGCTGGTAAGCAACATCATGTAAGTTTTCCTAGTTTTTCATCTCATGTTAAATCCACTAGAATCCTTGAATATCTGCATGCTGATGTTTGGGGCCCTGCTAGTACTCCAACTCAAGGTGGGAATCGTTATTTTTTATCTGTGATTGATGATTTTTCTCGGTGGTTTTCTTTGATGAAATAAAACTCTGAAGTTTTTGATAACTTTAAAAATTGGAAAACTCTTATTGAAAACCAAACTGGAAAAAGAATTGGCACACTAGAACTGACAATGGTCTTGAGTTTTGCAATAATCAAATGGATTCTCTTTGTGATGAATTTGGTATAAAAAGACATAGGACAGTGCCCTTTACACCTCAACAAAATGGTATAGCTGAAAGAATGAATAGAACACTTCTTGAAAAGGTTAGAAGTATAATGTCACCTACTGGACTTTCTAAAAAATTTAGGGGTGAAGCTTTAATGATTGTTGCTCACTTAGTGAATAAATCACCTAGTATTCCTTTAGGTGGTAAGTGTCCAGATGTTGCGTTCTATAAAAAGATGATTGATTATTCATATCTTAGAACTTTTGGCTGTGGTGCATATGTTCACCAATCTAATGATAAGTTGGAACCTAGATCCAAAAAATGTGTTTTTCTTGGTTATCCTCAGGGAACAAAAGGCTATAGACTTTGGGATAAATCGGTGCCTGGTTTTAAAATATCATCAGTAGAGATGTGATATTCAATGAGGTGGAGGTTCCTTGCAAATTGTCTGAAACTGATAATTCTGAATTTGAGGTGGAGAAATCTGACTATGTGCCTGAATATGATTCTTCTCCTTCTGTGCCTGTTCATACTCCTGCTAATGTGCCTATTGATAATACTAATGTGCCTATTGATGAGCATGCTATTATTACTCAAAATGATCTTGTTCCTGTGCATGGAATTGAAAATGATAATCAATCTGAAATTGATAATAATGCTAATGAACAACAAAATAAGGAAGAAGATTTGAGAAACTATGTGCTTGCTAGGGATAGGGCTAGGAGGACTACTAAACCACCTACAAGATATGAAGATTCTGCTTTGTTTGCATATGCTTGTTTTGTGCATGAATCAATTGAATATCATGAGCCTAAATGTTATTCTGATGCTATGAGATCTAAGGAAGCTGATAAATGGCTAAGTGCTATGAATGAAGAATTAAAGTCTTTGCATGATAACAAAACCTGGATATTAGTTCCTAAACCAGATCATTGCTCTGTGATTGATTGTAAATGGATTTATAAGGTTAAAAATGAACTAAAAGGAGAAAGATTTAAGGCTAGGTTAGTTGCTAAAGGCTTTACTCAAAAAGAAAGAATTGATTATTCTGAGATTTTTGCTCCTGTTGCAAAATTCACAACTATACGTGTAATGCTTGCCTTAGTTACTCATTTTAATTGGGAAATGATTCAAATGGATGTTAAAACTGCTTTTCTGCATGGTGATATTGATCATACCATTTACATGAATCAACCCCCTGGCTTTGTGGATAAAAGTAAACAAAATCATGTTTGTTTATTGAAAAAGGCTCTTTATAGTTTAAAACAGGCTCCTCGACAATGGAATTTGAAATTTGATAAATGCATGAAAGACAGGGCTTTAATAGAAGTGAACATGATCACTGCTTGTATTTTAAGAATACAAACTTTGTACCTTTCTTTCTGCTTGTCTACGTGGATGATATGCTCTTGATTTCACCTTCCATGTCTGTCATATCTGAAATTCAAGCATGTTTATGCGAAAATTTTGACATGAAAAATCTTGATGATGTTCAATGTATTCTTGGCATGAATATTTTAAGGGATAGATCCAAGTGTACTCTTGTGTTAAATCAATCCCCTTATGTGAAAAAGATCTTGAAAAGATTTTATATGTCTAATGCTAAACCCGTCTCTGTTCCACTTGCATCTCACTTTGTGCTTAGTACGGATATGTGCCCTTCATCTGATTTTGAAATCAAACAAATGGAAAAGGTTCCATATGCCCATGCAATTGGTTCAGTGATGTATCTCATGGTAAGTACTAGGCCTGACATTGCCTATGCTGTCAGTTGCCTAAGTAGGTATATGAGTAATCCAGGATTACCCCATTGGGAAGCGGTAAAATGGTTGATGAGATACCTTGTTCGTACTGCTAATTATGGTTTAAAGTTTGCAAAAATTTCTGATTCTGCATGCATAAAAGGTTATGTTGATGCAAACTATGCCAATGATAGGGATAATAGAAAATCCACTACTTCATATGTGTTTACTTTGTGTGGCTCTTGCATAATTTGGAAATCACAATTACAATCTATTGTTGCATTATCTACTACTGAATCTGAATATGTAGCAATGACTGAAACTTTTAAAGAAGCTAGATGGCTTAAAGGATTAATGTCTGAATTTTTTTTTCAAGATAATATTTGTGTATATTTAAATAGTCAGTCTGTTATACAATTATGCAAGCATCCTGTTAACCATGATAGATCTAAGCATGTAAATGTTAAATATCATTTCATAAGAAACGATGTTGAATCTGAAGAAATAAAACTTGAAAAAATTCATACTTCTATGAATCCTGCTGACATGGGAACAAAATCTTTATCATCTGAAAAACATTTAAACTGTTTGAAGATGTTGAACTTTTCTATGTGATATTGTGTGCTACTAGCTACGTGCTTATCTCTTTGTGTGATCTTAGTGATCTAGTTCTCCATGATTTATTATTCCTCTTTGACTAACTTGGTATTTTATTTGGCTTTGTGCAGGAAGAAAGCGGAAGGGTGATGATGAACCATTTTTGACCCCCCATTTAAATAAGTGACGGTATGTGCCAAGGTGGAGTATGTGGACATTTTGTGGCCCATAACATTTTGGCAAAGCCCAAGCATATGATGGCCCTTGTGATCCATTCATCTAGGGCAGCACACAATCTCAAAACCCTCTTTGGCCTGCTCATTTTTCCTGGTATGGTAATCGCATCATCTCCATTACTGCAGATTCTTCTCTTCCCCAAATCATGGTTGTCCTTTCACCACTTGATTCCCATAATCAATTCCCTACAATTGCTCAACCCTTCCAGCAATATCAGTGTGAATCTCCCTATAAATACCATCCATCTTGGCCAACCTTAATATACCAGAAATCTTATCCCTCCTCCTGTGTGAACTGACCTCTGTGATACCCATGAGATTGTGGCTCTCTTAGTGATCGGTGAAACTTGGTGTTTCAAGTATATAATGCTTGGTGCAAAATGGGGATGGTCCTGAGCCCTAATCATCTTTCATTTTGTATCGTTTTTTGTTCTATTTTGATTTCTTTGTGAACTTCTTTTGTTTCTCTTTTCAATTCCCTACTGCCTTGGGTTTTCTTTTGGTTTCTTGAAATTGTTACAGTGGTATCAGAGCTATTTGGTGAAGTCCAATCCATCAGAAACCAAAATTGGAGAATAAATTAGGGCAAAAACTGAGAAGCCCATTTTAGGACAAAATCTGTCGTCTTTTCTTTTTTTCTCCACCGAGCGACGCTGCTGCCCCTGTCTCCCGCAACTGCCGGCGCCGCCTGCTTCAGCGCCTCTGAACGTCGGCGACACCCTCGCCGTCCTTCCCGCCATCCGCCGCTGCCTCCAGCGCCCAAATCCGCCACCTGGTACATTGCCCCTGTTGCTCTGTGCTGTGAGTGGTCCCCGCTGCAGTCTGCTGCAATCTGCATCTGTTGCTTGGCTGTGCTAGTTTTCAAAGGGCATTGGTCCCTTAGATTCAATTTTCTGATTAAGGGCATTGGACCCTAAAGCCTATATTGTGGTCAGACTCCACGATTTCTTGTAGAAATCAATCAGGTAATATCATTTCTTAATTTATGTATTTTAGAATTAAATATACTGTTAGTTTGGGCTATCCGACCCATAATAGGATTGTGAATTTGTTGTTGTAGTTCGGACTTAGGATCATTGCTTGAATTCTGTGTTTGATTATCTTTTGTGATTATCTGTGGTGAATTCTGAAAATGGCTGATTCTTCTCGTTCATATGGTGTTGCTATGTTTAATGGCAAGAATGGTTTTTCTATTTGGAAAAAGAAAATGAAATGTGTTCTTATTATACTGAAACTTGCTAAGGCTATTGATAATTCTTTTAAAGATGAATCTAAAGAAGAAATTCATTAAATGAATGAACTTGCAATTTCACAAATTACTTTGCATTTGTCTGACTCTGTGTTAAGAAAGGTTGGAATTTGTGAAACTGCAAAAGATCTCTGGGATAAATTGAATGAACTTTTCATTGAATCTTCCCTATCATCTAGAATGTTTTTACTTGAAAAGTTTTTCAGATATAAACTTGATTTATCTCTTGATATAGATGATAATATAGATGCTTTTCAAAAATTGGTACAAGATATCAAAGATACTGGTGATGAACACATTGATGAGTATGTTCCCATTGTGCTTTTAAATGTTATACCTGATTCTTATTCTGAAGTGAAATCTGCAATCAAGTATGCTAGGGATAACATTACTCTTGACACTGTGATTAGTTGTTTGAAAAGCAAAGAAATTGAATTAAAAAGATATAAAGGTTCTAAATCGTCTTCTGATAAAGTGTTCAATACAAGTGGTAGATCGGTTGAAAGGCAAAATGGTAAAAACAATGACAATGGTAATTCTAGACATGGTAAATCTAGGGGCATATCAAAATCGAATGGGAAGTATAACAGAAAATGTTATAACTGTGGTAAAAAAAGGTCACTGTGCTAATGAATGCAGAAGTCCTAAGAAAACCACTCAAGTTGATTTTGCTAATAATGTGAAAACTGATAATAAGCCTGGAGATGTCTACTTTATGTGTGATGTGAATTGCTTGTCTGATGTGAACTCTGTGTTACATGCTTCTTAAAATGAAATGGCTTGTTGATTCTGGATGTACTTATCACATGACTCCCTATAGAAATTTGTTTTATGATTATAAAGAAATTGAAAATAACTATGTGTTAACGGCTAATGATAACAAGCCTAAGGTAAATGGGATTGGAACTATTATGCTTAAATTTGACTCTGGTGTTTCAAGTGTATAATGCTTGGTGCAAAATGTGGATGGTCCTGAGTCCTAATCATCTTTGATTTTATATCGTATTTTCTTCTATTTTTATTTCTTTGTGAATTTCTTTTGTTTCTCTTTTCAATTCCCTACTACCTTGGGTTTTCTTTTGGTTCCTTGAAATTGTTACAACTTGTGATGGTCGAAAACCATAATAGGAACAATTGAAGCCTAAAAATGAAAATGACTCCTTATAATGGCCTAAAAAAATATTTAACTCTTTACTTTATTATAAACGTGTGTATATAAAATATGTATATCTATATATTAAGGATTTGTAATCGTAAGTGTTAGTCAATCGCTGCCCTTGCAATTATTAACTGTGTTGTACGATGGGAAGAAGAAAATTATAAAATACTTACTCCGTTCTTTAAAGATAGCCACACTTGTGAAAATGACATTATTTACAAAAACATTTTGACTTCAAGTTTTATCATATTTATACATGTTACAATATAGCTAAGTGAAATCTTGTTAGATTCGTTTCGTCTTGTAGTTTTTAAATATCAAAATTTTAGAATTTTTACTTATACCGAATTTGAGTTATTAATGATTTAAAATATGCATTGGACTGCATGTTGGATAGATATCAAATAGAAAAAACAGAGTAAGTATTAGGAGTCAACTCTAAATAAAGATCAAATCAATATTATTGTAATAGAGAGATAAATTTGCAATAAATGGATTAAATGTAATAAATAAACTAATAAAATAAAATAACGTGCCACTCAAATTCACAATAATGTACTCCGGCCAAAACACTATACCCCACTCTTTTATATATATACTATTATTCATTATTTTACTTTTGACTCAATTTTATTATATCTTTATAGTAATAAAGAAAAAATATAGTCAATCTAAATATTCTTAAATTCATATAATCAAAAAATTGTAAAATATATATTTTATATAATTTTATTTTAAAGTTTCTTTAAAATTTTAAATATTAAATAACTATATTCTATTATATAGTCAAGTAAAAAATAAACACTCTATTTTACTCAGAGCCGAGTATTACTATTAGTTATAAAACTTAAAGAGTCCTGAATTTGTCAAATAACAAACGAAAGCATGAAGCAAGCTGCAAGCGTGTTGGGATAGATTGTGACTTCATGAAATATTCTTATAGAAATAGTATTATGATATTACCCAATGTCTTTATTACTTTTATAGTTAATTTGTTTATACTAAAATACATCCTACTTGACACTCTTTTTTTCATTGCCTTTGTTTCTTTGCTCAAATACATATAATCTATTCAACTATCCGACTGTAGAGCGTAATTTCTAACATATATTTTCATGAAATTTATTATATTAATTGCCAACAATATTTTTGTAGTGCAACATTTACATAAATGTGTAATCTCTAATTAATATATCTATATGATTATTTTAAATGATTTCAGTTACTCGCGACACAAGTGTGTGTCGCTTTTATTTTATTTTTTTTTCTTTTAATTTGATATAATTTTTTGATATATCTTTTCATTCTAGTATTAGGCATAGTTGTTAAGATCTCGATCCTGATCTTAGGATCTTAGGATTTTACGATCACACCTCTATAAAACGATCTCGATCCTTGTAGGATCTTAAACTTCGTAAGATCCCGATCCTGATAGTAGAATGTTACGATCTTATGGTCATACTCCCTCAAACGCTTCTACGATCTTACGATCTTACCCTCTTAAACGCATAAAATTTTTGTAGTATTTTATGATTTGTGATCAAAATAACTTATTTCTTTTAATTTTAGACTTAAGAGCTTGTATTCCTTATGTATGATGTACAAAAAAAACATAATATGTATGTATGTGGAAATATTTTATGTTTAATTGTGATATTTCTGTATTGTATTGTATTAATTAACTTACAAGATTCATAAACACACAAAATAATGCTTTTACTTGTTAGTATGCATAACTGAGTTTATCCATTATTGCAATTTCATAAGATCTTAGGATCCCGATTCGATCCTACGATCCCGATCTTGCAAAGAGAAAAACGATCCCATATAGAATCCCGATCTTAACAACCTTGACTATAGGGTATGGTTGCGAAACTTACAAATGCGAATAGCAGTATGTTAACACACCACAACCATCCAAAAACATTCCATGGCTCTAGAACAAAAATAGTAGAATTGTAAAATATATATATATATATATATATATATATATATATAACCTTTTTTTAGTAACACTATCATTCACAAAATTAATTTTAAAATTTTAGTGATTTATATTCTTAAAGACATATTGTGATGAAATAATAATTATATGACAAATTTGTACAAATCGCTAACACATATTGTACAAATCCTTAAATACATATTGTGATTTTTTTTTTAGGATTATTGTAAGGTTTGACTATGTAATGTTATTGTGGACTGAGCATGATTGAAGTTGAGTTATGGGTTGTAATAGCTTCGATTGGGCCATTTCAATGGCGAACGCAGAGTGCGAGGACCGGAGGCTAGTTATGAATTTTTTTTTCTCACACTATATAAAATAAGTAAAGAAATTTTATATAGAAAATTCATTATAAATATTTTAATTTTACACTATATACGGCAATTGTAAATTACAAGTCGATATTTTTTTAAAACGTTATAAAACCTTTTAATTTTCAATGTAACATACTAATAAGGAGTCACTAAAAAAATCATCTCCCATTGTGTTATGCAAATCTCTCTTAATAAACTTCAATGCAGAAAAAGATATAACGATCTTTGAACCGTAGTAGTCGTAATATGTAGGACCAATGCTAATATCATAAGCCGGTAAAATATGCTCGTCGTAGTCTAGTTACAATTTTATATTGTGGGTGAAGTTTATTATTTTATTTATTAAGATTGAAGAACATATGAGCATTTATTAAAAAATCCATCAACAAAGAATATGCTATCTTTTTTTTTTCTCATTCATCTTCTCTGTTGCCTAAATTATAGAAAAATGCATTTTAATATACTAAAATTCACTCGACCATATAAAAAATTAATGGCGAAATTTGAGCTGGGAGGGGCGGAATTACATAAATATATTTTCTACCATAATTAAAATACACATAGCTATATAAAAAATGCAAACTTCGAACTCGGGGGGGCGGCGGCCCCCCAAGCCCATATGTGTGTCCCCTACTGGGGCATTTGTCGATGCAGAACGCCGAATTTGGGTGGTGCCCGTAGGTGCTGCTTCAACAAACGGCCATGGGCGGCTGTTTGTGATGCTTATGAAAATGCCTATGGGTGGCCGTGTGGGGGGTTCAAGGAAATGGCCATGGATGGCTATTTGTCATTTCAGATTTAAGGTATAGGGGTGTGGCTATGTTTTTCTTCATTTTTTTTCCTCATCTTTTTTTTTTTAATCGTAATTCAATGGTATTTTATTTGATTCCCACTTATATGTTAACGTTTTATGTGTTGAGTCAAGGTTTTGATGGAAGTTCACAGCCGATGATTGAACACGATAGAAGAACATTCACAGCACCAGTCTACGTGTGTGTACTGAAGAACTTTCCTTGAAGACTGGATTTGGCCCCAACGGATCTTTCCTAATCAGGAGGGTAAATACTAATATTTGATTGCAGGAATCCCTCCTGAATTAAGGAAAGATCAATCAGCCAAGATTTGCCCTAATCACAACGGCTCTTTCCCCATTTAGCACCAGACCGTTTGAATCGACAGAGCTGCTTGGATAAAAAGAGTTTGGAGGCTTGGTTCACACACTTCTCACAACTCTTATTCTGAAATTACTCTGAAACACTTAAGAGCTCTCGGAAACTACTGTTGAGAAGGAACTTCGATCTCCAGCCTCGTGTGCACAGATTCTACCTGCTGCTGGAAGATCGACCAAGCCTTGAGCAATCCTATTGTTATCAAATTGTTCTCTGTTCAGTTCATGAATCTGAGATACATCAAACGGGATTGCTTGAGGTGAAACAGGAGGATATACAACATCTCATTCTTTCATACAACAAAGGAGGTTTGCTTCACAGGCTACTTCAGGGGAAACTCAGAGTGGTTGCTTTGGGGAGTTGAAATAGGTGGGAAGCCTATACCAGATCCGGGAAGAAGCTGGTCCTCACAACTATCTGCATGAAGTTTGGAGTGAAGGCATTCAAAGTTATTTCATCTATTGTGTGTGGTTGTAAACCATTGCTGAAAAACACATAGTGAAATAATCTCCTGGATTGGTATCCCCCAGACGCAGGCCGAAGGCCGAACTGGGTCAACAACTCTTGTGTTGTTTATTTACTTTGTGCTTGTTTTATTCCGTTGTGCATTTTATTACACTTGATACCGTAATCTGTTTGTTTATTGGTTGTGTTCAGACACTCTCAGTGAACCATTGCACAAAGTTACTTACTTGCTTAACCCAGTGGACCTAACATTATGTTGAAAAAGTGTCGTTTATGAATGTGTTGGGTAGATTTGTTGTTGAAAATGTGATGGACATGGGTATGAGGTGGTGAAAGGAGTGTAGATGCTGTTGGACAAACGGCCAGTAGTGGCGGTTTGTGAAGGAAATGGACACACTTTGGCCAAACGCCCAATGATCTCGACAAACGGACCCATCATCTAGCACTGTCAGGAGGCATGGCAGGCGCGGAGGGAGGACGACATAGACATGTATTATGTGATGTTATTGACATGTATTATTTGATTTCGTGGTTTATGGATATTGTTGTTCGTTTATGTCAGTATTGTATGATTTGAGGTATGGATTCATCGATTATGTGTTGTTAGGTATGCATTGGTTGTAGTACACTAGAGGATGATGGAGGTGCGAGTCCATCCACGAGCCAATCTCAGGACCCATCATTGAGCACCCTCTGGGGCCGTGGCCTATGCGGAAGGACTAAGGAGGAGAATGTAACCTGCTATGTGTTGATGGGTATTGACTGATATGTTATATGTTGCGCTTACTGGATTCTTGCCACATCGTTCATTTGGGATGTTCTTTGATGCATTATTTTATATTTGGGATGTACATGTGATGTCTTTTTTGTTTCTCCTGGTGTTAGCATTCTATTCTTGTGTTAGAATTGTTGGTTTCTTGTCACTTTAATTGAAAACTCTAGTTGTCACTCCAATCAATGATCACCTCTGTTTTGGTTGAAATCGGCCAGCAATGACCATTTTTCTATAGAACCAATCGTCGTCAATGGCCGATTTCATTAGGACATAAACGGGCTATCAATGATTGTTTACTGTAAGAATTAAAAACATGGTTCTGCTTCACTTGGCATCGATGGCTGGTTTTGACACTTGCAAACTGCCATTGGTGGCCATTTTTACACAGTACACACATATAGTGGTGGTCGTTTACTATAAGTTGCGAATCCAACTATTTTTAACACTGTAACATCTATTGAGCTCGAAAAAAAGGAGAAAATCCTAACATTTTTCACCATAATAGCTTGTGAATTATCTACTTTTATGGTTTCTTGCTTTTAGGATGCCTCGATCCAACCTATCATTTTCCTTTATCTGGTTTAATGGAGTTTAGGGGTTAAAGGTTTAGAAAAGGGAAGATGAAGAAGAGAGTATTTGTGCCATCATCTACCTTTTTATTGTTGTGTGACCTTAATATTATGCTATATACTAGTGTTGTAATCCTTGGGTGCCTTAAACATGTACAATAATATCCACAACAATGTTGCTTTATTTAGTAAGAATATATTTTATATTTGATTGGTAATTTGAGTGCCTCTAACATGCTCAGTATATATAGCAACCACAATTTAATTATACCATTCTCAAAATTCAATAATAAAATAATCCAATAGTATTTTGTAAATACACATTCAAACGACCTTTTAATATTATAAACTATATTTGAAAATATTTAAAAAATGAAAAAAAAAGGCGGCGGGACCACCTAAAGGCTAGAGGCTAGAGCATTTGTGGACGTTTCGCACTTGCAAGTTGCAATCTCCAAATTGGTCCTTTCCTAATTACTAGTTCGACTAAGTGACACGGCTTTTAGATTATATAGGAGTATATAAGTAATACAGTAAATTATATTATTAAAATTCAAATTTTATAAATATTTGTAATAAAACAATGTACTCCAATATATCTTTTTTTGGTGAACAATGCATCATCGGCGGCTAGAATAAGAGAAAAAGCGAAAAACAAAGCAGTGCAAAAACAACCTAGTGACTATCTCCTAAGAACACCGTTGCCAGACATATCCTCATGCATCAATAGAAGAACCTCATCCGGAGGGAAAGCCCAAGTAGTGAAAAAAAATGACTCCTCTCTACTTGCCATTCTTGCCGAGGCATCCGTTATCCGATTGCCTTCTCTGAACATGTGCCAAAATCTGCACTCTTCGAATCTGCGACAACAATCCCTGATAGCTTTGACAAGCGGCCAAAGCCTATGCTGATGCCCCTTGAGAACATTAATCAAATTCAAGGCTTCGAGCAAATCCATATAACACATGGCCCTTCTCTGCCGCATTGAGTTGGCCATTTCCAGCCCCTTCAAGACACCAATCACCTCCAGCTCAATAACCTCCCGACACCCAACCTGACCCCCAACCGCTCCTTTCCAGTTATTGCCATCAACATCTCGACAGACCACGGCAAAGCCTCCACGCTCGACATCGCTAGCCAAACTACCATCCGAGTGAATGATAACACCTCTCTCCCCTCCTTCACACCATCGGACCACTTTCCCAGCACCCTCACTTCTCTTCTTAACAGGATAAGCATTCTGCAATATACTCCTCAACTCCTGAGCTGCTCTCACCAGCGACCGACAGCCCGTCACTTGTCCATGAAATACTCTTCTGTTCCGTTCGAGCCAGGCAACCCACACCCCAGACACGAAACCATGCTTGAACATCTTCACCATAAACTCCAACCAATGTTTAATCTCATGCTTATTCAAATCAGGGATCACCGTGACCTCCCTAACTCCCAAAGCCTCCCACAACTTACTGGCCCATCCACATTGAAATAGTGCATGTTTCCAGTCTTCCTCGCCAACACCATAAATGACACACATTGGAGAACTGGCTAATCTTCTCCTATACCTTACTCTATTTGTAGCCAAGGAGTCGTGCAAAATTAGCCAAAACATATGGCCAATTTTCTTCGGGATAGATTTATGCCACATCCATCGCCAACCCTTATTATCTTCCATCGCCCCACGAATCCAGTGGTATCCGGATTTGACACTATATGTTCCAGCGGCCTCCATACGCCAATGAAGGACATCTGCCGAGCCATCCATCAATATTAGACACGACATGTTCCTCATCTCTTCTTTGATAGCCTCGGGCATCCAAGTGTACAGCCGATTCAACTCCCACTTACTATTACAAATAACATCTCTAATGCATAATTCAAGATCATTCAAATGAACAAAAGGCATTAATGGTGCAAGGCAGGTACCTTTCCACCATGGAGAATACCAGAAGGAGCTCTTTCCGTCACCAACACGAACCCCGTATGCGGTAGTAAAAACCTCCGTCACCTGAACAAGGGCCTTCCACAGCCTGGACCCCCTGGGATTGCCATGGAACTCTTGGTTACTAACTTGCTTAGAAAGGATTAAGGAAGATTAAGGAGAGATTAAGCGGAAGATTAAAGAGATGATGAAGAACCGAAATGAAAATAAAAGGGATAAGAAAGCAAAACCGCAACAAGAATCGTCGGGGGAAGCAACCAAGGTGTTCGAAACCTTGACCACAACCCAATAATTCCACTCGAGCCTCGGTTTGGTAATCAACAAAGGATGCTTCGGTCCAAGATTGATGAATGTTTCCAAGCAAACATACAAAGAGTGTACAAGTGTTTGGGAAGTCAATATATAGACCTCAATACAAAGGACAAAACTGGAATAAGAAAAATACATTGTTGAAGGCAAAATAGCCAAAAAAATACGCATCGGGTACGGTTTAAGGACAGAGGTGTGGTTTAATGAAACTGCACCTGTAAAAGGTAGACCGCACCATGTCGAAATGGTCTCTTCTTCACAAATGGAGGAGGTGCGGTTTAGGCCATGTGGTAGACCGCACCTGTCGGGAGACCGCACCTGTTGAACTTAGCTTCTTCAACACAAAATGATGGGGTGCGGTGCGGTTTAGCGTGGTGCGGTATTAGACCGCATCCAGGGTAGACCGCACCTATGCAGACTGCACCTGCTGGAATCGGGCTTCTCTTGGATTGGGGTGGCGCGGTTTCATGGTGGTGGTGCGGTTTAAGGGTAGACCGCACCTGTTGAGTAGACACACCACTTGTGGAAAATTTTCCAAGTGTTGGATCCTTTTGACCTCTTCATGCCATTTTGATCTGTATGTGCATATTCAGGTCTCCTTCTTCCAGGTTTATTCTGATATTGCAGGACCCGGGTGACTGGGTCCTGGGTCTTCTTGCAGTCGGATCATGATCAATGCCTTCAAACTGCTACCTCCTTCTCTATTGATTTCATCTGCGAATTCTGCAGTCTTGAGAAGGCTGGCAATTTGGTCCGTGAATTTCTTGGCCCAGTTCCTGGAGCATGGTCCCGCTGGGATAATTAATACTGCAGACTTGGCTCCCACGCCACCCCATCACCGCTGTCGGGAGCCAAGTCAACAGCGCTGACCATCCCGGAGGGACCCTGCTCAAAACAGCGTGCCAAAAGATTCCTAACTGCTATTACCAAAGTGTTATCAAAGGAATCAGATAAATGGGAGCAGTCCAAAGGCTGAGCAGAACAGATCGAGGGAAGCACAGTCATTCAGTGGGAACAGACAGAAGAATACCGGACAGAGCCGGGACCCATCACTCTGGGTCCCGCTTCTTCAGACTGAAAACAGAAAGCAAAATGACCTCCGGATGCAAAAACAGAACAAACCAGCATGAAAGAGGTCAAAACAGAGGGTTCCACCGTCACCGTCGCCGCCGCCGCTGCCACCGGAAACGCCGCCGGAGCTCCGGCGAGGTTGCCGGAACTTGGCCGGAATCTGGCCGGAACTTGGTCGGAAAAGTCGCCGGTCAACGCCGGTCAACGATGGTCAACGCTGGAGGCGTGAAGAAGGGACCCAGTTCAGATCAGTCTCGGAGCTTCGTGTCGCTAGCCACACTGTCGCCAGACCTAGACTCGTGTCGCTAACCAGTGTGGCGCGAAACCAGTCTAGCGCCATAGACAAAGGTTCGCGACAGGAGTCCTTCAGACCTTAGCCGCTGAGTCCCTAGCCATCGTGTCGCGGACCACCAGTCACGAGGCGATGACCACGACAGGGGCTAGTATCGCAACTGGCTCCTCCCAGAAGCTGCCACGTGCCTTTCTACCCTCTGTGTCGCCAGCCTACGCCCTGTCGCGAGACTCCGCGCCACAGCATGAGTCTAGCGCCACAGTCTTAGTCTCGCGCCACGGATTGCTATTTTTCTTTCCCGATTGATGAATTTTCGTCTAGGGTTGTTTAATTCGCTTTCATTGCTTGTTGAAGGGTTTCCCTATATATATGGGATCCCAAACTCATTGTAGCCACTTTGAATATTGAATGAAATTGATATCTTCTTTTCAAAGTCATTACCGAGAGTGTTTTTCTCTCAAATCCATGAATTCGATCGTCGTTGGCCGCGACTATCAATCGAGACGTGAGACATCTCGATCGATTAACACCTTGGAGGTTTGAAAGGAGGAAGGGGGTCATCCGATTAGGGGATTGGTTGTCTTCAAGCTTCAAACACCTCGGTTGTGTCTCCTTATCTTACTTATTTCATATTTTGCTTGCTTGTTCCTCATTCTATCCATAGAAATCAACTAGGATCCTTGGCAGTTTATTAGTTTTTGGTATCAGAGCTTTTCTAGTTGTTTCTATAGGTTATTAAAAATCCAAAATAACTATTTGTGTGTTCTTGTTTTTGGATTGAACCTATGGTTCATATCCAAACTTTTTGTTGGTGTTCTTATTTGTCTTGTCTTGTTCTTGCTTTGTGTTTATCCTTCCCGGATTGGAACCACGTTCCATTCCGCATTAAAATTTGTCCATTTTGATTCGTTATGCTCTCGGTTTGGATCCACGATCCAATCCGAAGTTTCTAGCTTATTTGTGTGTTGTTGGTTTGATATTCGGTTCTATGGATTAATCGGATTTTATGCGATCATTATCCAATTTTTGAGAGTAATCCGAGAGTTTTTAGTTTTGTTACTTGGGGATTAAGTTTGGATGTTCTTGAGTGTCTTCAAAAATTTCTTGGGATTTTACTTTTTGATCCGAAAAGGGGTATTGTGTTTAGTTGTTATTTGTGAATTTGGTTATAAGCATATCGTTTTTGGACCACCAAGGGACACGTGTTGATCATTTGGCGTGCATGGTACAAAATCTGTTAGTGGGGAATCATTCCACGTACGCGGTCACTGTCCAGTCGCGAAGCACCCTTCTGTCGCGAAGCAAACTCCTGTCGAGAGACCACGTCTCGCGACACAATACTATTCGAGGTCGCAAGGCCAGTCGAGAGACAACCAGTCGCCAGACGAGGCCAGTCGCGAACCATTGCCTCACGCCACAAAGCAGTCTCGCGACACGATTCCAGTATCGCGACACACGATTCAAAAAGCCAAGAATTCAGGCCCAATTTTGGCTGCCACGTGTCCAGAACCATTCCCAGGCCCAATACAAGCAATTCTTCATTTGCAAGGCCCATTTCAAATTCAATTTGGGAAAAATTGGTCCATTAGTCATTTCACTAGACGGTTTCACTAATTTAATCCACGAACGATTTATTGGGTTGAAGTTCCATCAGAACTCGTAACTGATATTTTTATCTGTCTCGTAACTGATATTGGAATTCCCCGAGGAATAAGTGTTCATCACCGTTCCTCTGGATTATTTTACAAACCACTGAGTTGAAGCCTCGTCTGAAATGCCAGATAGTGGGGTTCCTCAGTGGTGATTTTGAGTCAGATATTTTCGACAAATATTGGGTTGTGTGTGTGAGGCATATATCTGAGGTTCCGAGTGTTTTCATTTTGTGAGGTTTTACACTTTACATTTTATTTTGTGAGGAATCCGGATATCCGATTGCAGTCTGATTAAAACTGTGAACTGATTATTCTATCTGCAACACACACTCACGTATCTGCCTGTTTTTCTTCCTTTTATTTTATTTTATTGAGTCAAGCACAACATTTCGTTTCTTGCTGTGAGTGTCTGTCTGACAGTCTAACTTTTTTGCTGATAAGGTGTAGTCATCAAGGTGATCTCATACTCTTGTACCTAAGCCAAGGCGATTGGAAGAAGTGATTTGAGTGCACCAAGAGATTCACTTGAGAGTTCAGTCTACATATTTCTGCATTTTATTTCTAATTTGCATATATTTCTCCTATGGCAGATTCCAACATGGAGAAAATGATGAAGAATCTGACCAACATGGTAGCAGGGCTGTCCATTAATCTGGGCAACCTCAATACCAAAATCAACAACATGGATGACAAATTCGAAGGACGTTTCACTGCACTCAGCAATGACATCCGGATTGTGGAAGAGCGAATTGAGGAGACCAGATCACGAAGGTCGGATCTAGGGAGTATAATTGGTGAAGTTGGTCCTCATCAAGGAATGCTGATTGTTGAACGGGAAATGGAGGAACTTGCCCAACAGCAACAACAGGCACAAGTGCCAAGACCACCTCCACCACCAGTCAACCAACCAGCTGCCCCCACACCAGCGGTACTCCCTCCGAATGCACCACCTCCAATCGCACCTCCTCTGGCTGCAGTACCACCGAATGTTCCTCCTCCGGTACCAGCAGGTCATCTAAGAGCAGCACTCCGAAATGTTCCACGTGCTGATAGAGGAAGAAGGTATCATGACTATGATCCAGAACATGGTCGAAGGATTCCAGGATACAATGGACACGACTATCAGGATCCGGAAGAACCCGATCTGAGAGAATTAAAGCTACAAATTCCTACATTTAAAGGAGCTGGCGGACCTGATGAGTTCCTAGACTGGAGAGATGCGATCGAACTTTGTTTTCAACTACACAACCATTCTGACATAACCAAAATCAGATTGGCTGTGAGTAAATTTCGAGAGTATGCCCTCACTTGGTGGATCAATCATAATCGCATCCGAGCCAGAAGACAACAGCCTGATCTTGAAACGTGGGAAGAACTGATGATAGAAATGGACCGTCGTTTCGTACCCAACAATTATCGGATGGACTTATATATGAAGCTACAGAGTTGTGTCCAAGGAAACAGAACTGTAGATGAGTATTATAAAGAGTTAGAGTACATCATGATGAGATCAGCGGTACGGGAAGACGAAGGACTGTTCATCACCCGTTTCATCAAGGGACTGAGATTAGATATCCAGAAGGAGATCAAATTGAGGCATTATGAGGACTTGCAAGAGTGCATCCATCTAGCCACCACCTTGGACAATCAAATGAGGCAAGAACGAAGGCAGCAGTGCAGTTCTCACTCCCACCCGCCGAGACAGTCGAGTTCAAAACCTGAGTCTGATAAGCACAAATCTTATTCGAAGGATGACAAGGGGAAACAGCCCCGAGGTTTCAAAATTGGCAAAGATTTCTGAACAGACAGGAAGGATGATCGAAGGCCTTGAGAGCCAGACCGATATCGACCCAAAAGGGAAGATAAAGAAATAATTTGTTATAAATGTCGCCAACCTGGCCATATTTCTCCTAATTGCCCTAATGTACGCAGAGCTAATATAGTTACCACTGAAACAGGTGATTACAGGATAGTGGGCTTTGAAGAGGATGAGGCCGAGGGTGAAGATGAAGAAAGGGAAGCCGACGAGTATGGGTATGGCAGTGACGACTCAGCCGACGAATGCATCAATCAAGATGACGTCCGTCTACCCTACTTGGTCGCCATGAGAGTGTTGAATGCTCAGAAGCAGATTGACGACCCTGACAATGAGCTTGCTCAAAGGGAGAATTTGTTTCATTGTTATGGGGAGATTTGTGGAAATCTGACTTCTATTATTGTTGATAACGGTAGTTGTACAAATGTAATACTCCCTCCGTCCCACTTCAGACGTCCTGTTTGACTTTTTGGCACTGTTCATTGTTTAACTTTGACCTAATATTATTGCAAGTAAATATTTGAAAAAAATAGTCGAGTTCGGTCTTGTTAGATTCGTCTAATCGTATAGTTTTAGAATATATATTTCACATAATTTTTACTTATATATATTTTGAGATATGATCGATTTAAAAAGTGCATTGGATTGTGTGCAGAAATCAAACAAGACATCTTAAATGGGACGGAGGGAGTAAGTCTTTATGCTGTTAGAAAGATGAAAATACCTACCGAAAACCACACTCGTCCATACCAACTCCATTGGATGAACGATAGTGGGAGTACGAAGGTAACTATGAGAGCTAAAGTGCCATTAAAAATAGGGACTTATTATTCTGAGGATGTAGAATGTGACGTTGTACCCATGACAGCTTGCCACCTCCTCCTAGGTCGCCTTTGGATGTTTGACAAGTCAGTCATGTACAACGGGCGTAAAAACTCTTTATGTTTTCTACACAGAGACAAAAGAATAGCTGTCAAGCCATTATCTATGGCCACAGTTCATGCCAATCAGAAGACCCTGTTGGAAAACATCAAAAAGGAATAGGCCGAATTTCAACAAAAGAGAAAGGGCAAGGCTAAAGTGGGCCAGCAAACTCAAAAGTCTAATAGTGCTATTGCTTTTGCAGATCAATGGTTGCTGACCACCAGAACTGAATTCCAAGATATACAGGAACCAAAATTTTTCAGGTTACTGTCTCTTAGCCTTTGTTAAGCCCATTGTTTGTGTTAATGAAACAGTGTCTGTTGCACCTGAATTGCCAAGTGAATTTTGCAGGATGCTAGATCGCAACAAAGACGTGTTTCCGGATGAAGTGCCTGCGGGACTACCTCCAATCAGAGGGATCGAACATCGCATTGACTTTGTTCCCGGGGCATCCCTACCGAATAGGCCAGCGTACAAAATGAACCCTGAAGAGACTAAAGAAATTCAGAAGCAAGTCCGAGAGCTTTTGGACAAGGGCTAGGTTCGGGAGAGCCTGTCCCCCTGTGTTGTGCCAGTATTACTTGTGCCAAAGAAGAACGGGACTTGGAGGATGTGCGTAGATTGCCGAGCCGTGAATGCGATCACGATTAAGTACCGCCATCCAATACCAAGGCTCGACGACATGCTAGACGAACTAGGTGGAGCGAGCATCTTTTCAAAGATTGACCTTCGAAGTGGTTACCACCAGATCAGAATGCAACCTGGCGATGACTGGAAAACTGCTTTTAAGACCAAGTTCGGATTGTATGAATGGCTGGTGATGCCGTTCGGACTTACAAACGCGCCATCTACGTTCATGAGATTAATGAATGAGACATTGAGAGTTTATATTGGAAAATTCGTTGTTGTATATTTTGATGATATACTTATTTACAGCAACTGTCTATCTGATCATGTCTCACATGTTGAACAGGTGTTGAGAAAGCTACGAGAAGCCCAACTATATGCCAACATGGAAAAATGCACCTTCTGTGTTCCGGAGGTGATATTTCTGGGTTTCATCGTCAGCAAGGAAGGATTAAAAGTGGACGAGTCCAAGATAACTGCTATCACCGAATGGAAACCACCTACATCAGTTCATGAAGTAAGGAGTTTCCTTGGCCTATGTGGGTTTTTCCGAAGATTCGTTCCAAAGTTCAGTATTATTGCTGCACCCCTGACCGCACTTCTCAAGAAATGAATTCCATACAAGTGGGGGATTGCAGAACAGAAATCCTTTGAGGAATTAAAAGAAAAGCTAACTCAAGCTCCAGTCCTGGCACTACCAAATTTTGACTATCCATTCGAGGTCGAATGCGATGCATCAGGGGCAGGATGTGGAGCAGTGCTGATCCAAGAAGGCCGTCCAGTGGCCTATCACAGTGAGAAATTCTCAGGAGCTCAACTGAACTACTCTACTTATGATAAGGAGCTGTATGCTGTGATACGAGCACTAAAAACCTGGCAGCACTATTTGAGGAGCAGAGAGTTCATAATCCATACGGATTATGACACCTTGAAGCATATCAGATCGCAAGATCAGTTGAGCAGAAGGCATGCAAGGTGGAGTGGATTTTTGGAAACATTCCCGTATGTGATAAAGTATAAGAAAGGAAAAGAGAATGTGGTAGCATAGAGCGATCAAATTGCAAAGAATGCTCGAGCCCAGGCTTACCATGCAGCCAGACTGGAGTATTTTATGTCCCAGAGCCTAGGACAGCGGTATGTCGCTCCTCAGACACCATCTGAGGACGAAGATGATGAGGACTATGTTGGCTCTGGAGATGGTAGCGATGCGGGAGATGATGATGCTGAGGATGCTGATGCTGGGGATGGGTCTGGAGAAGTGGGAGACAATGATGATGACGATTCTGAGGACTCCGACTGAGTGAGAGAGATGAGCGATAGATAGGCTTGTGATCGTTATAGATGACATGTATTGATAGGCCTATGTATTTGACTCTATTGCTATTTTGCTACATTTTAGTTATTTTCATTTGGGTTGTAATTGTCCTAACTCTAATTTCTCTTTAGTATTTTTGCTATCTTAAATATACTATTTCTGTTAGTCATGTTCTTTTGATTATGTGGAGTATTAGATAGTGTTTATCTAGATTATAAGGTTTTTAGTTGCTTTTAAATTCAATAAAGTAGCTCTTACCAATATCATGCTAAATTGAGTTGTTTTGAACTGGTAAAAAGATCAATGAAGTTTATTTGGACTAGATTGAGGTGTAAATGGGGTGAAATTGGTATTGTTGAGTGATTTGGAGATTTTGGACATCATGGGGAAGAACTTAGGAAAAACACATTCTGCTCGAAGTGACACAGAATGCGCCACTTAGGCACTGTGGCGCCTAAAAATGCCCTGAAGCGCCACTTTATGCGCCAGAAAACTTAGAAATTTTTCTAAGTTTTTCCAAAATGCGCCGCACATGCTTGGTGGCGCCTAAATCTGCCTTTTTGCGCCACTTTTTGCGCCGCAGGATGAGAATTTTTCCAAGTTGGCTTCAGGATGCGCCACACCTTCTTTGTGGCGCATAAAACCCCCTTTCAGCGCCACTTTTCGCGCCATGGATTATTTTTAAATTTATATTATTTTCAAAATGCGCCATGTGTGCTATGTGGCGCCTAAATTGGCCTCGGAGCGCCACTTTTTGCGCTATCGACGCAAATTTTTCAAAAATTCGCGAATCCAAAATATTCAAATCATATCTAATCGATTTTTGGGATCCTAAACAGCATTATACTAGCTCCAAATCATATGTTTAGTGTATATTTGGATCTAGATTAAATCAATCCCGCCATATCTCAACAAAATCAAGATTTCACCATCTTTAAAAGAGGCATGACCGATCGGCCATTACTCTCATTCTCAAATCTGTCAATTTTTCTCTTCTTCCAGTTTAATTAGCTTTCCAATCTCAATCCTTTCTTCCTAAATTCTGCCACCATGAGAGCAAAGAGAAAGAATAACCCAAGAAACAATGGTGGAAAGAAATTGAAAGCCACAGAGCCTGCCCCATCACAGACACCAGAAATTAGAGAACCCGTTCCGGAGCCGGCTGCTGTGGGTGCTGAAGACATATTTGTGAACAATCTGGTAGCTCCCGATTCGTATAATGGTTACGATACTTCTTTCAATTCTGCTCAACCAACGGAGGATGATCCACAGCAAGAAGAAGATGTCGCTGAATCCACGGAGGAAATCTCACCGGAAGTTCCTCGTGATTCTAAAACCAAGAGAAAGAGTCACAATAGAAAGAATGATACTACCCCTCTAGAAGAATTAACAGGAGATACTTTTAATCCGGCTATTTTCATCAATCAAACCGCATATTCTTATTATCAGAAGATGGTGGAAAGATGGATTATTCCGGATAAAGGATTCACTGAAGCTGACATGGAGCGATTTTCGGTTCATGATGCTCTCATGAGTCGAGGATGGATGAAATTTGCTGCGCATCCGGAAGGAGTTTATTCTTGGGAGCTTACCAGACAGTTCTTGTGCAATGCTCAATATGATCATTATACTTCATGGATTAGGGGAGTGCCTGTGCCATATGGTCCTGCAGTAATCAATGAACTTTATGGTACTGTGGATGTCTCTTGCCCAGCTACGAAGAAGAAGCACTTTCATGACCCTATTCATGAAGATGAAGGAGGACCCAAATTGGAGAAAAGAATTTTGAAAGAGATGTTTGAAACTCAAAAGAAGGTGGCCTACATAGGAGAGAAGAAGGAGAATGTTGTTGCCACTTTAATGGCTGCACCTTTATATCAGATTTACCTGCTTTACAAGCATAAGGTATTTCCTACTTCGCACACTTCACAACCGAATGCAGAGGAGCTTTATTTTGTGTATTGTGTGAAGAACGGGTTGCCTATTGATATTGGAGATATGATAGCATATGAGCTGGATAAAATGGCATCTGACACTGCACGGACTGTGCTGGGATTTCCTGCACTGATCTGGACACTTTGTGAGAGAGCTGGAGTGAATATGACGGCCTATGCTCATGATGTGAAGCCAAAGCCTCCCATCTCTTTCAAGAATTTCTATAATAAGCCTGGAGTAAAGTGTGCAGAGCTTGGTTACCCTACTACATCCCGTGGGACACCCACTTGTCATCCTGATAGACCTAGTACATCTGGTACTAAGGTAGAGCCTGCAGAGATTGCAATCAATAGGATGACCTATGAGATTCATCAGCTTAGAGAGGAGATGAAGAGGAAGGAGGATAGTACACGAGCACAACTTGCACAACTTTCCAGTAGACTTGAATTTTTCAAGTCTGAAAGTCTAGGTGATCGATATATTCCTCCTACTACTAGTTCGAGCTCTACAGGGAATGATGATGTTCCTAGGGAAGATGAAGTAGGTGATTCGGATGGATCTTTAGAAATCTAGATTTTTGATTAGATAGGATTGCTCCCTTTTTGATTTAATTTGTAATAGTTAGAATTATTTTGGTACTATCTTGCTTATTTAATTAGCTTCTTTATGTAATAGTTGCTAGAATTTGTGGTATTTTGCTTTTGGTAAATTTATGAATTTAATATTTTAATTAAATCTGTCCTTGTTTATTTAATGGATGAAAATAATTATTAAAAATCAAAAATCTGAAACTTATAAATTAAAATAGTAAAAATCTGAATTAAATAAATAATGGACAGAATTTTAATTATTTGAATCTATAAATTACCATGCGTTCTAACAATTATCTTTTGTATGAGCAAATACCATATAAATATATAAAGAAGCAGGATATGCCATGAGAAGCAAGCAAAAAGGGGACATCCAATACGGTGAAAGAATTTCTAGGATCTACATATTCCAGGTGTGATCTTTTCATGTTATATGTTATCAATTTGCATGAAGAATATGGTAAGAGCTTGAGTTGATTTAATTTTAGTTTATTTTACTGTTTACTATGCTTAAAATAAAATGGTACATGCATGACTAGTTATTTTGAATTTAAATTGTGTTTTCCCAGTGGTGCTATTATTCAGAGGTTATCACATCATTGCCAATCTGGAGGAAATCCAAATAAGTCTAAATGTTCTGCTCTAATCTGATTTTACAATTTAATGAGTGTTAGGTTTCTTAGTTTAAAGTTCTAGACTTTGTCAAATTGTTATGCAAGTTGTTTGAGCTATTGATGACAATTCTATTTGCCTTGCAGAAAACTATTTGATTAATTAGACTAGTTATTTAAAATGTGGAGAGTTATTGTAACACCTGAGGAAAAACAAATTCAAATTGTTTTGAACTACGTCATGACTTGATCCCTTCACAGGGTACGTAGGCAGCTTGGAACTAATTTCTAAGTTCAATCACGAAATAGATCACAAGGACGATAGGAGGAGTTGGAACCAATTTAGACTAGGCTAATTAGGACACAAAAATGATGCGAGCGATAAGCTGGACTCGTAACAAGTTTAAGGAGAAGATTCCGAAACAAAGACGACCCAAGGAATCGAGCTAACACGTAGAAAATCGATAGGGGAAAGCGAGGAAAGACCTGACGGAACACGCGGACCGCCGAACCGGCCGGTCCGGCCGGCCCGCGCTCTCCGCGCGCCGCCGCGCGGCCACCGCGCGGGCGGAGGAGTCGCGACTCCAGGGCAGCCCACGCGTGCTCCGCGCGGACAAAGGGCTACGTGCGCGTCACCAGAGCGCCAGAGGTGCAGGAGGTGTAAACTTTCCTTCCATGGCGATTTTCTTGCCAAAAATCCGACCTCAATTAATGGCAAGTCGATCACAACAATGGGGAAGGGCATAAGATCAGATTTGGGGCGCCCCTCCCCATAATTCTCAGAAAACCTAACCCTAAACACCTCCAATACCCCTTTCTAACTCGAAACCTCTCCGAACTCACTTTCCGGCAAGTATTCCGACGACGGCGAGGCGAAAGGAACCAAGCCCTGCCCTCTAGACTCTTGGTAAGCTATTGTACAAAGTTTCAATTCGTCCATAGATCTCAGAAACTCATATTCTAACCCTTTTTCCTTACTACGATTTCCCGTCGGAAAACGAACAAAAAGCGATCGTAGAAGTTGGCCGTTCGTCGTGACCCTAGGACGTCCGGGAACCCAATCCAGCGACCCCATTCTCTAACTAAGTAAGTTAAAACCATACTCACAAATTTTCGTGGTTGTTTGTTGTTTAAATCTCGAGATATAGGCTTGTAACAAAAATCGGTTTTCAAAAACCCTATTTTCGTCCAATTTTAAAGACTCGCTTAAAACTCGACCTTCGGGAATTCAAACCGAAAACTGTTCAACATAAAAGTTGTTCCTAACAGGCTAACACCTTTATCTATCTTGTGTCCAAATTTCAGCCGTTGACATTGAGTTTTGCTATCCCAAATCATGCCGTAAACTTTCTGTATCGAACCGGACATTTTAAAACTGTGACAGATTTCTATATTCAACTTGATGCATGTTTTTCACCCATTTTTCGAATGATTTAACCTTGCATTCCTCAACAAAAGTTGTAGATAATTGTGTCTAGATTATGCATATAAAATTTCACGGATTTTGGTGTTCATTTGATATGCCAAATGGCCGAATTTTCAGAACTGCTTTAAAATTGTTTTAAGGGCCGCGAGTATGCAGTGACTTGCAATCGATTTTTGAGTACCAAGAATTCATTATTTCCAAATTCTTAAAACATGAAAGTTGTTCCTTAACGTGTTGTGTAGTTACTGTAAAAATTTCACATCGATTGGTTTTGAAATGAATTTTTAATCGGCGTTGCACGAACCTGTGACGAAAGCAGTTTTTAAGACAGAAATTATTCCTTGCAATGAATTCAAATTTCGACTCACTTCGGAACCTTATTTCCAAAAACTTAAAACATGAAAGTTGTTCGTGTGTGTGTTTTTGAACTACTGTACAAATTTCAGAATTTTTGGTGTAAAGACGAATTTTTAATTAAGAAAGGCGTAAACTGCCTCGAATAGGATTTTTCGAACTTGAGAAAACTCGAACTATGAAAACGCGATATCGATCATTTGATAACTTTGAAATACGAACTTTCAAAAAATCCCGTTCACTAGGCTGAGCCGATCTTCATACTATCATTATCTTTGAGACTGCCTCGTTAGTGGTCTCCTTACTATCTGAGATTGCCTCGTTAGTGATCTCGCGCGCTGTATTTGTGGACTGCCTCGTTAGTGGTCCTACTATCTTTTTGGATCGCCTCGTTAGTGGTCCTACTATCTTTGAGACTGCCTCGTTAGTGGTCTCCCATTGTTTGGACTGCCTCGTTAGTGGTCCTATGTTGAGATTGCCTCGTTAGTGATCTCCCGGTATGGTGTCCTCTTCTTAGTCTACGGGATGAAAAGTAAAAGACTTGTGTGAGTGTTTCCTTATGCTTAAATCGTATTTATCATGTCTTTAATTATGTATTTAAAGTTTATGCATCTTAAATTATGTTTTAAATTACGCTTTTAAAATTAAACCCTTTAAGCATGTTTTTCCGCTGCTAATAAATTATGTATTTTTTTAAATTCTCGTACGGTAAGCGAAATCTTTAGTTTTAAACACTTGTAACCCCTTTTATTTGTTAGTTAGGGATTAACTTACTCAGTATATTTTTATACTGACAACCGTTGTCATTTTCCTTTTTACAGAGTATGTCGAGTGACGCATACGCATGCACTTGGGGGGGAATTACTTATGAACATTTTCGCTTTCCGTATCGTATTACTGTTTACGGGGTCTGTTTAACCCGAAGTTTTGGCCGTGTTGGCCGTGATTACATTTCCGCTGCATTTATTCTATTTATTTTTCGCGCATGATGATTACTACTATCGTATTAAGTATTATAAATTTCCGGACTAAATCTTGAAATGTTTTAAATCTTTTACATACCCACAAGCCTTGCACCTCCTTAGCGAGCTCGGGAATCCGTGTCTTGCTAGGGGGATGCGGCGGTGACACCTCGGCCTGGGTTATCAAATCCGGGGTGTTACAAATTGGTATCAGAGCCCGGAAAATTTTTAAAGCTACTACTATTATTTTAAACCATTATTTTTAAACCCAAGTGTTATTTCTTTTAATTATTTATTTTGACTACTAGTATTATTTTTAGCCCAAAAAGTCTATAATCCTTTTTACCTAGCCCAAAATCTTAGCCAAAGAAATATTAAATTTTGGCCCACTATAGAGGCCCAACTTTTAGATTATTTTAAATACATGGATAAAGTGCATTTTTTTAAATGGGGAAAAAGGGGGACTTGCACTTGCATGTTGCATATAGATTTAAATTTGTGCATATCTTAACCTTGCCTGAAAAATGTCTAACTCTAACCTCCCTTGTTGACATTAGATGGCCGAGCCCAACGCGAACATGGTCAATTTGATGGTGAAATTAATGAACGCATACCTTGAGGGCCAACAGCACATCAATTACTTCAAAACGCGGGTAGGACAGTTGGAGGGTAACCTGGCCCATTTGGGTCACCTTAGGGAAACAGACCATCCCCACATAACCCAGCTGCAGGAGCAAGTCACACACCTCCAAGCCCAAGTGGCCCAGCTCCAAGACAAGGGGGATGACTTGGAGGAGCAGATAGAGACCATAGGCTGGGAACTGACTAACCTAGCCCAGGACGTGGACGGGGCGGTCCTTCAGAACCCGGGGCCTGCTCCCAATGTCGCCATACCCATCGATGTGTCGAGCGATGAGGATGATCCCATCAAGGCCGAGCCTACCCACTCGTTTTAGATCTAGTGATCCAGCTACGCATTATTAGTATATTTTCCTTTCCGTACTATTAGCAGCACTCCTATTTCTATTTCGAATGCTTGTAACCCAAATTTATTTCTTGAACAATAAAAATACAAGCCTATTTAAATTTATTCCATACATTTTATTTAATTCTTTAACTACCATGATCAAAGAGGAGAACCTACAACCCTAGACCGAAAAAAAAAAAAAAAAAAAACCGAACAGATTACTGAACCAAAAAAAAATAATAATAATAATAATAATAATAATAAAAAATATATATATATATACGTAAATATATACATATATATATAAATAAATAAATAAATTCCAACAACCTTTACAAGAAAACCCTGATAAATTGATACCTATTAAAAGACTAATCTTCATTCAATAAAATTTTCCCCTTAAGAGCAACTATATATTTTACATATAAACTCTAATCCCGTGTATCTTATCACACTAATTTATCTAAGTCCATCGAAGCGGTTTAGTCAAGCAACGGCGTAGGTATTGTTGGGCAATCCACACACATGCAGATACGATAGGAAGGTAACAGTAAATCCAGAACATCTCAAACCATAAAATGGACGGAACAATTAAACCATGGTTCTAAAACAGCAGCAAACAACTAACACATGTCAAACACCTAACTAAGCAATAACATAACGAAAATATAAATCACAAATCCCAGGCAACAGCAACGTCCTCATAAGGAGGAAACTAAACAAAGTACGTCTAAATGCAAAACCTAAACGAAAACATAAAACCAAAAGGAGACATCACTGATCGGGAGGCGGGAACTGCCGGCGCATGTAGTCGTCCATCTGCCACACATAGGCGTACATGTCGGACATGGTGGCCTGCTGCTGAGCCTGCCTCGTAGCAAACGAGTCCATACGGGTCTGATAGAAGTCCAACCTAGCGTCGAGGGCGTCATAACGAGCCTGCCCAGCTGCAAACCCGGCGTCCATACTGACCCGCATCTCCTGCATCATCTGCAGCATCTGAATCATCTCCTGCCCCTGAGGTGCCACAGCAGGAGGTGCCCCAGTAGGAGGTGGAACTACTGGAGGAGGGGGTGGCTGCTCCGGTGGTACAACAAGGATCAGGCCGCCGTCATCAGGCTGCGGGCGAAGTACAGCACGGGGAGCCCCACGACGTAAAGCGCTACGCCGGTCAGCATAAGTCGGGATACGGTAGCAACGGCCCGGTGCTAGGTCGTACGGGTATGTCTCCGGTGTAGTGCGAATCCCCTGCGCCGCGCACAACCCACAGATGAGGTGAACATGGGTAATCACCCTACTCCCTCGTCCTCTTCGCATACCCCGCAAGTTGTCCTCGATGCAAGCTCCTACATTCACCCTACCGTCTCGCGCGATAAAGCAAATGGTCTCGTAGACGTGATCCAGGACAATGTGGCTCCGGGTGATCGGCCGGACACGCCCTAACCACAGCTGAGCAAGCTCTCGCCAAGGGGAGTCCATCGTCGTCAAACGAAGCTCATGACTGTGCTCGAGCTGAGGAGGCACTATGGTGCATAAGGTGTTCCACGCAGGAGCAAGAACACGTCCCTCAGGCTGTGGCCGGAATACGCCATCGTCGGGCAAGCCAAAATAGACATTGATCGCCCGAGCACTGAAGTCGAGATAGCGACCACGGACCCAAACCCGGGATAGATCGTCACCCTCCCCGAGACCGCCAATGTTGGCAATAACCTCCATAGCCAAATAACCGGAGGCGACGCCCTCGGGGTGACGTGCCAGACCGGTCCACTGCAGATACTCCAAGACTGCGCTGACCCTGTCATCGCCCATGTGAAGAGGATATATGCCTCTCTCAGGGACGTAAGCCCTGTTTCGACGAAGCTCGTCGAAATAAAAGTCCTGGGCAGCCTTCGTCCTAAACCGGAACCTGTCGTGCCGGTGAGGACGCACCTCGTCCGGAAGACCCCTGAGTCGCGGGCCCCGCTGCTCCTCGTCCTCCTCTGACTCGCTCTCGTCGAAATCAGGCATCGCCGGAGCGGCATGACTGGGGCCAGCCTCATCAGCAACTCGTCTCCTAGTCATCGGAGGACACATGAGAGACGCCAAAATGACCCACAAAAAGAGCAACATCCTGCAAGTTACCAAACACCGATTATAAGGCTAAGTCCCACACAGAATTCAAGCGAAAATACGAAAAGGGTATTAATATACATTTCCAACGCAAATGTACCGTAAGAACAACAAATCCTACCGTTTACTAAGACCAACCAGGAGGTAACCTAGACAAAGGATATGCTCACACTAGTGCCTAAACCCTTTGTGGCATTTCGTCGAACACGTTATGTGCGCAATAAACCAAAACCTAAGTTACTAACAACACACGGAAATTGCCCACAGAATGAAACAAACATTCTAATAACAACACGGCATATCCTACAGCATCAAACAACCGGGGAACGAACTAATAATCACACCCAATTAACAACCAAGCATCAATAACTTCATAGCCTTTCTAAGGATTCAAATTCAACAAGAATTTGCCAAAAACATAAACACATTATAACATAAACATGGGCAAGGCAACAAGAGAAACAACAATTGCCACATACACTTGCTAATTTGCACAAATCAAGCCTAAAAGCCATAAACCCCCAATTTTTGTACACAAACCCTAATTTCCTAAATCTCTTCACAAATCAAGTCATTCAAAACATAAAAGTTGAAATTAGTAAGTGGGTTTAGTAGAATCGTACCTAGATGAGTGAAATTGAAGTCGAAATCAAGCAAACAAGAAGGTAACTCGCCGGATTTAGAGAGAATTGGGGGTGTGTTCTCGAATGGAAAATGGGGGAAGTGGCTCGCGCGGAGCGCGAGCCCTATTTTCTCGAACAGAGGGAGCCGCGCGCTCTCCGCGCGCTGGGGCTCATTACCGCGCGGCCACCGCGCGGGACCCGGAGGGAGTTTTATTTTTCCTGTTCTGCTCAATCTCTTTTGCTACACGCTTCTCACTGAACCCGGGCATACATTGACAGTGAGATACGACGACATTGAGCCTCACCTGGCATTGTTCCGGGCAAGGACAACAGAAGTGCCTCACGTCCTCCTTTCGCAGGGCTACAGGAAACCCTCGGGGCGTAAATACACAGGGACCATAAGAAATTCCGTAGGGAATAGGAAACCACCTAGTGACTAACGTCCCCACCACAGTTTGCTCGTATCCATAACGAGCTCCACGACCCCCAACTAAAGAAGTATGTGCCCGACACGTCGCATGTACTCCAACCGGACGTAATCGAATTGGACGATGACTTGACCTATGAAGAAACCCCGGTGCAAATACTCGACTACAAGGAAAGGGCGACAAGGAATAAATCTGTAAAGATGGTCAAGGTCTTGTGGTCCAACCACGAGACAGAAACGGCGACCTGGGAATTGGAAGCCGACATGAGGCAACGTTACCCTACCCTCTTCCAAGACAACCCGACCACAGTTATGGGGACATAACTGTATTCTTAAGGGGGGGAGGATGTAACACCCGAGGAAAAACAAATTCAAATTGTTTTGAACTACGTCATGACTTGATCCCTTCACAGGGTACGTAGGCAGCTTGGAACTAATTTCTAAGTTCAATCACGAAATAGATCACAAGGACGATAGGAGGAGTTGGAACAAATTTAGACTAGGCTAATTAGGACACGGAAATGATGCGAGCGATAAGCTGGACTCGTAACAAGTTTAAGGAGAAGATTCTGAAACAAAGACGACCCAAGGAATCGAGCTAACACGTAGAAAACCGATAGGGGAAAGCGAGGAAAGACCCGACGGAACACGCGGACCGCCGAACCGGCCGGTCCGGCCGGCCCGCGCTCTCCGCGCGCCACCACCGCGCGGGCGGAGGAGTCGCGACTCCAGGGAAGCCCACGCGTGCTCCGCGCGGACAAAGGGCTACGTGCGCGTCACCAGCGCGCCAGAGGTGCAGGAGGTGTAAACTTTCCTTCCATGGCGATTTTCTTGCCAAAAATCCGACCTCAATCAATGGCAAGTCGATCACAACAATGGGGAAGGGCATAAGATCAGATTTGGGGCGCCCCTCCCCATAATTCTCAGAAAACCTAACCCTAAACACCTCCAATACTCCTCTCTAAGTCGAAACCTCTCCGAACTCACTTTCCGGCAAGTATTCCGGCGACGGCGAGGCGAAAGGAACCAAGCCCTGCCCTCTAGACTCTTGGTAAGCTATTGTACAAAGTTTCAATTCGTCCATAGATCTCAGAAACTCATATTATAACCCTTTTTCCTTACTACAATTTCCCGTCGGAAAACGAACAAAAAGCGATCGGAGAAGTTGGCCGTTCGTCGTGACCCTAGGACGTCCGGGAACCCAATCCAGCGACCCCATTCTCTAACTAAGTAAGTTAAAACCTTACTCACAAATTTTCGTGGTTGTTTGTTGTTTAAATCTCGAGATATAGGCTTGTAACAAAAATCGGTTTTCAAAAACCCTATTTTCGTCCAATTTTAAAGACTCGCTTAAAACCCGACCTTCGAGAATTCAAACCGAAAACTGTTCAACATAAAAGTTGTTCCTAACACCTTTATCTATCTTGTGTCCAAATTTCAGCCGTTGACATTGAGTTTTGCTATCCCAAATCACGCCGTAAACTTTCTGTATCGAACCGAACGTTTTAAAACTGTGACAGATTTCTATATTCAACTTGATGCATGTTTTTCACCCATTTTTCGAATGATTTAACCTTGCATTCCTCAACAAAAGTTGTAGATAATTGTGTCTAGATTATGCATATAAAATTTCACGGATTTTGGTGTTCATTTGATATGCCAAACGGCCGAATTTTTAGAACTGCTTTAAAATTGTTTTAAGGGCCGCGAGTATGCAGTGACTTGCAATCGATTTTGAAGTACCAAGAATTCATTATTTCCAAATTCTTAAAACATGAAAGTTGTTCCTTAACGTGTTTTGTAGTTACTGTAAAATTTCACATCGATTGGTTTTGAAATGAATTTTTAATCGGCGTTGCACGAACCTGTGACGAAAGCAGTTTTTAAGACAGAAATTATTCCTTGCAATGAATTCAAATTTCGACTCACTTCGGAACCTTATTTCCAAAAACTTAAAACATGAAAGTTGTTCGTGCGTGTGTTTTTGAACTACTGTACACATTTCAGAATTTTTGGTGTAAAGACGAATTTTTAATTAAGAAAGGCGTAAACTGCCTCGAATAGGATTTTTCGAACTTGAGAAAACTCGAACTATGAAAACGCGATATCGATCATTTGATAACTTTGAAATACGAACTTTCGAAAAATCCCGTTCACTAGGCTGAGCCGATCTTCATACTATCATTATCTTTGAGACTGCCTCGTTAGTGGTCTCCTTACTATCTGAGATTGCCTCGTTAGTGATCTCGCGCGCTGTATTTGTGGACTGCCTCGTTATTGGTCCTACTATCTTTTTGGATCGCCTCGTTAGTGGTCCTACTATCTTTGAGACTGCCTCGTTAGTGGTCTCCCATTGTTTGGACTGCCTCGTTAGTGGTCCTATGTTGAGATTGTCTCGTTAGTGATCTCCCGGTATGGTGTCCTCTTCTTAGTCTACGGGATGAAAAGTAAAAGACTTGTGTGAGTGTTTCCTTATGCTTAAATCGTATTTATCATGTCTTTAATTATGTATTTAAAGTTTATGCATCTTAAATTATGTTTTAAATTATGCTTTTAAAATTAAACCCTTTAAGCATGTTTTTCCGCTGCTAATAAATTATGTATTTTTTTTAAATTCTCGTACGGTAAGCGAAATCTTTAGTTTTAAACACTTGTAACCCCTTTTATTTGTTAGTTAGGGATTAACTTACTCAGTATATTTTTATACTGACAACCGTTGTCATTTTCCTTTTTACAGAGTATGTCGAGTGACGCATACGCATGCACTTGGGGGGAATTACTTATGAACATTTTCGCTTTCCGTATCGTATTACTGTTTACCGGGTCTGTTTAACCCGAAGTTTTGGCCGTGTTGGCCGTGATTACATTTCCGCTGCATTTATTCTATTTATTTTTCGCGCATGATGATTACTACTATCGTATTAAGTATTATAAATTTCCGGACTAAATCTTGAAATGTTTTAAATCTTTTACATACCCACAAGCCTTGCACCTCCTTAGCGAGCTCGGGAATCCGTGTCTTGATAGGGGGATGCGGCGGTGACACATCGGCCTGGGTTATCAAATCCGGGGTGTTACAGTTATCACTATTTATAAACAAATATGCTCGTTCTAAGTCTTTTTAAATGCTTAATTAAAATAAAGTCAGAGTGAGAACCCTGTAAAAAAAACAACAAAAAAAAGAAGTTATCTTGCAAAAAGAAAAAGAAAAGAAAAATTAAAGAATGCAAGATTAAAAAAAAAAAGGAAGAAGAAAAAGAGGGTGATCAAATAAAAATTCATAAACTCTTGACTGGATGACTGGCACATATTCGGTGACACGAGTAGCTTTTGGAATTCAGCCGTCTACAACTCAGCCAAAGTGTCGAGAATATAGTGAAACCTAGCCATAGATTGAACATATTTAAAGACTGGAATAGAAAAGTATATTTACATTATTCACTTTCCCATATTAAGTGCTATGTATGATTAATCTGTTTTCTGTATTGTAAGTGCTTTGGATATCTGGTTCTAATAGCTAATGCATATCAATTTGCCTAGTTCTAGCGCATTAAACTTTGAACCCTTTTATCTCATTTTATTGTTGAAATCTATGATTTGGCAGAACTATAGAGACTTTATCTTTATTATCTTGATTGGCAAGTTGATGTGCTAATTGATCTCATTGCTCAAGGGACGAGCAATATTTAAGTGTGAGGATGTTGATGCACCCTGTGAAACCACATTTAAATAAGCTTAAATTATGATAAAATGAACCTAAATTACATGCATGAGACCTTATTTTACTGCTTTTTAGTGTATATTTCATGTAATGTGTAAATATTAATAAGATTGGTTAAATTGAGCTTATTCGAGCCCAATTTACCTTGTTTTATGCTTTTTAATAAGACTTTGGCAATTCTAATACATTGCAGTGATGTTTCAGGCATTAAAATGAAGAAAGAAGATGTTCGGAGGTCAAAGGATGCAAAATTCGGAATTTTCAACACTGGAAGGCTCCAGAATGCGCCACCTCAACACTTGGGAAAATTTCGGATTGAAAAAGCTTCAGGATGCGCCACAATAGCTTGGTGGCGCCTAAAACTGCTCCGAAGCGCCATTTTATGCGCCACAGGGTAAAATTTGGGAAATTGTCAGAATGCACCGCACCTTCTTGGCGGCGCATAAAAGTGCCCTTCTGCGCCACTTTTTGCGCCATTTCCAAAAATTCGGAAAATCTCCGTATGCGCCGCATCTCCTTGGTAGCGCCGAAAACCTCTTCCGAGCGCCACTTTTTGCGCCACAGTCGCGGTTGAGCAGTTTCTTAACCTCCCGAACTCGGTTTTAAACACCGTTTTCTCTTCATTCTTCACAACCAGACACACAATTATCGACTGAAACATCCTGAAAACATCTGCAAATGGGAGAAGAAGGCCGGAAACACAAATCCATGCCGGAGGAATGCATCAAGAACGCTGTTCTGGGCGTGTTCTTCCTATTCTAGGTGTTGCCTTTCTTTTTCTTGCTTTGTAATGAATTGAATTTGCCTCTAAATGTAATCTGCTATCATGTTCTTAATTTGTAGACGGATTTCTGTATTGTTCGTGTTAGAAGTGTTCTAGAACGGGAGTTCAAAATCACTTTGAAGTACGAATTTATCTTTTATGGAAGTAGTATAATATGTCGATATTTTCTATTGGAATCTGGAATTATGATTAAAATATCAGATTATGTTTTACTCTAGTTTGAACGCCATTCTGCCTGAATGATAGAAGTGAAATTCATGTTTTGGTGTTAATCTGTTTTTTTGATCGATCAAATTGGAGTAATCTGTAATGATGTTAGAATTTGTGTTAGAATTAAATGTTAGATGCCATTAGATTGATCGATGTTTTGAGTTTTGCTAAATCTGCTATTCAAATTATTAATCTGCTAAAGCCTGAAATGATCAATCAATCTTAATTTCCTATTTTTAGTAATCTGGCATTAATTCTAATCTGTCTGCATTTTAATATTATTAATTAAATCCAGTTTACCATGTTTTGCTATTATTTTACCATAATTGTTAAATTATTTACACTGTTCTGCATAATTAAATGTTAGAATTCAATTCTGTGATTTCTGCTTTGCTAAATCGGGAGATAAAAAGTAGAATTAATATTTTAGTACCGGAATTGGGAATAAATTACATTATAAATGGATTCTGGCATGTGCACAATGATTTGGGAAATGAAAAGTGCCTTTTAATTGCTATAGGAAAATTTGTAAGCTTGGGAAAAACTCAAATTTAAGCCTAGAATAATGATTGCAGAATGTTAGATAATTTAACCAACTTCCATGAAATTTGTTTAAGCATAATTTGATTATTAGCAGATTATAATATTTTTAATATTTATAAAATAATTAATTTTAAGAAATTGATCTTTTTAGACATTGGAAAATGCTAAATCAATATGCAATCTCTATTTTATATAAAGATGGCAATATTTAAAATATTACAAGCATCTCCCATTTATATCCTTATTAAATATAATTTTAATTTGCTTTATTTTAAATTTAATGTCGCTATTTTTAATTAAATCACCATTAGAATTAATCAAAATCTTTTTAAATATATTAAATATAATTAATGAACTTAAGAACAATTAAAATTTCTCCGGAATGAAATAATATTCTGAAATTCCCTGTGGATTCGACTCGGTATTCACCGGTTTTTATTACTTGATGACAACCATCCGCTTGTGGTAAAATATGAGTAGTGAAAAACACCCATCACCCATGCATCGGTATTTATAGTAGTTCAAATTTAATTTTTTTATAATTCTTCTAATCTAGCTTCACAGGTAGCTTTAGCTCGTCACCATCCTAGTGTCTTGCATGGCGTACACCTTCTCATGCCATGATGCGTGTATGCCGTTCTATTCCTCTGCGTGTATTTATCTTGCCAGTGTATGCCGTTCTATTCCTCTGCGTGTATTTATCTTGCCAGCTCTTTACTTGCTGCTTCCACGAATGTGCATAATTAATTTTTTTTTTATTAATACTATTATAGCTGATTTTCTAGACTTCAAATTACACATGACGCATGTCCCATGCAGTCTATCTATTATATTGAGCAGCTGGAGTGAGTTTTATTACTATACTAGTGGTATATTTTTGCACCACTTATTTCAATTAGCTATTATACGTACATACTATTTTATTTTATTTCTTTATTTATTTATTTTTTTTAACATACTATTGTTAATATGTATTCTCATTTTCTTTAGCTAAATTAGTCTAATGCACCACTTATATTCTAAAATTATTTATTCTTCTATTAAAAATCTCGTGTAGGTAATGAGATTCGAACTCAGAACCTATGAAATAGAAGTCCGACATTAATACCAATAGTATATTTATAATTTTATGTTAGATAGTAAAATTAACTATACTTAATATAAAGGTTGTGAGAATAATATCTAATTGATACCATTGTCTAATATTTACTTTTATTTGATAGAAATATCTTCCCATGGTTAAGTATATTTCTCAAATTATTTTTCCTTGAAAGATAATTCATTTCTAATAACCAATCTCCTTCTTGAAAAATATTAACTTATTTTCTAACTCAATTTATTTTCTTATGAAATAATCCTACATTACTTCTTTCAAAACATTATCAACATAGCTAATTTTTTTGGTATTACAATCTACCCTCCTTAAAAACAAACTTCGTCCTCGAAGTTTACTCAAATAAACTATTGCAAGACTAAAATAAAGTTAGCACATAATTAAACTTTTCTTACCTTATTTTCTATCGGGCAGGGTTATGGAATCTCCTCCCCCACTTGTTTTCACAGCTATGTCCCCATAGCTGTATCTGTTTCAAGAAATAGCTCTGGATACTTGGTTTGCATTTCTGCCTCAGTTTCCCACGTGGCATCATTCTTGTCATGATTTGACCATTGGACCTTGACCATGCGAATGATTTTGTGCCTCGTGGCTCGTTCTTTAGTATCTAGGATCTTAACTGGTTTCTCTTCATAAGTAAGATCATCATCTAATTCAATAATCTCTGATGGGACCAGTCTCTTAAGGTCATGATGATACTTCTTAAGTTGTGATACGTGGAATACATCATGAACTCGAGATAACTCTTCGGGTAAGTCTAGTCGATATGCCAATGTACCAACTTTGGCAATGATATTGAATGGTCCAATGTAACAAGGACTTAGCTTACCACGTTTACCAAAACGCATCACTCCTTTCATAGGGGATACTTTTAGTAACACCTTGTCACTTATTTCGTAGCCTCCTTCTTGCCTTCTTTGGTCGGCATATGTCTTTTGTCGATCTTGGGCGGCTTTCATCTTGAGTTGGACTTTCTCAATAACATGCTTTGTCTCTTCAATTAGTTGTGGTCCAACAGGGATTGGATTCTCGCCCTTAGTCCAGCAAAGTGGACTTCGACATTTCCTACCATATAGTGCTTCAAATGGGGCCATGCCAATACTAGCAAGATGACTATTGTTGTAACTGAATTCCACTAACGGTAGGTGATTTTCCCAACTCCCTTGAAATTCTAAAGCACAAGCTCTTAGCATGTCTTCAAGAGTCTGGATGGTTCTTTCAGTTTGACCATCAGTTGTTGGGTGAAATGTCGTGCTCATCTTTATTTTAGTACCAAAGGCTTCTTGTAACTTAGTCCAGAAATTTGAGACGAATCGACGGTCTCGGTCTGAAACAATGTCTTGAGGAATCCCATACCTCCGTATGACATTCTCGATATAGGCTTTGGCTAATTGATCCATACTCCAAGTTTCTTTCATGGGTATGAATATAGCTGCTTTTGTCAATCTATCGACAATTACCCATATCTTATCGTTTCCTTTGGGAGTCTTTGGTAATCCTGAGACAAAGTCCATGGAAATACTATCTCATTTCCATTCTGGAACTTCTAGTGGTTTTACCAATCCAAGAGGTTTCTTCCGCTCGGCTTTGACCTTTTGACAGGTCAAACATTTTTCCACGAATTCTGCTACCTCTCGTTTCATTCTAGGCCACCAAAAGACTTCTCTTAAGTCTTTGTACAACTTGTCTCCTCCAGGGTGTACAGAATAAGGAGTTTCGTGGCCCTCTTCGAGGATACGTCTCTTGAGGTCCTCACACGCTTTTGGTACGCACCAACGACCTTTAAATCGGATACTTCCGTCTTCGTGAATTTGGAAGTCTGTAGCTTCACCTTGAGCTATCTTTGCTTTGATCCTTTCCAATTTGACGTCACCGGATTGTCTTTCTCTGATTTCGTCAAAAATGGTTGGCTGGATTGTGATGGCATTGATTCGCCGAGTAGGCGTACCTTGGTATACCAACTCAATGTCAAATCGTGCCAATTCCATATATAACTCGTGCGGCAAGATTCTTGTGTTACCCAGATGTTTTGACTTTCGACTTAGTGCATCAGCCACTTTATTGGCTCTTCCCTCGTGATATGTAATGCCTAAATCATAGTCCTTCATTAGCTCTAACCATCGCCTCTGGCGCATGTTGAGCTCTTTCTGAGTATATATATACTTTAAACTTTTATGGTCTGTATATATCTGACACTTTCGTCCGTACAAGTAATGTCTCCATATCTTTAGAGCGAAGACAACTGCAGCTAACTCAAGGTCATGAGTTGGATAATTTTCCTCGTTTGGCCTTAGCTGTCGAGATGCATAGGCTATAACTTTTCCTTTTTGCATTAACACACATCCTAACCCAAATTTGGAAGCATCACTATAAATTTCAAAATCGTCTTTCTCATTCGGTAAGGTTAGAACTGGTGCCGTGGTTAGCTTCTCCTTTAAGGTCTGAAATGCAGCTTCGCATTCGGGTGTCCATATAACCTTTGATCCCTTTTTCAAATTTTGCGTTAGTGGTCTCGCAATTTTTGAAAAATCTTTGACAAATCTCCTGTAGTAGCCTGCCAAACCAAGGAAACTTCTTATCTCAGTTTGAGATGTTGGTACAGGCCAATCCTTTACTGCGGCTACTTTGGCAGGGTCAACTGATATTCCATCGGCAGAGACGATGTGACCGAGGAATGCAACTGTGTTGAGCCAAAAGTCGCACTTAGACAACTTGGCATACAGTTGATGGCTTCTTAATGTTTGCAGGACTTGGTGTAGATGTTGTTTATGTTCTTCCTCATTCTTGGAGTAGACCAATATATTGTCAATGAACACAACTACAAATTTGTCCAATAATTCTCGGAAAACATTATTCATCAAAGCCATGAATACTGCTGGAGCATTGGTTAAACCAAACGACATCACAGTAAATTCGTAATGACCATACCATGTTCTAAATGCCGTCTTTGGGATATCCTGCTCAGCTATCCTAAGCTGATGATAACCAGACCTCAAATCAATCTTTGAAAAGGCTCTGGCTCCTTTGAGTTGGTCAAATAAGTCATCAATTCGTGGCAACGGGTATTTATTTTTCACCGTCACTTGATTGAGACCTCTGTAATCAACACAAAGTCTCATTCCACCATCCTTCTTTCGTACAAATAGAACAGGTGCTCCCCACGGAGATGTACTAGGACGAATGTATCCTTTCTCCAGAAGGTCTTCGAGTTGTTCCTTCAATTCCTTCGTTTCAGCTGGTGCCATTCGGTATGGAGCTTTTGATATGGGTTCCGTACCTGGAACTAAGTCAATCGTGAATTCTATCTCACGTTCAGGTGGCATTCCTGAAATATCTGCAGGAAATACATCCGGATATTCTCTTACTACTAGAATATTGTTTAGCTCCACCTCCTCTACTTGCAAATTATGGACATAGCAAAAATAAAGGGGATTCCCTTTTCTTACTAATGTCGCCAATTGCATCGCTGAAACCACCTTCATTGTCGGTCCCTTAGGCTCCATATAATATGAAATCCGTTGTTTATTGGGTCCATACATTGTTATCTTCTGTTGGGAACACTTGATGGTGGCTTGATATTTTGTGAGCCAGTCCATCCCCAAGATAACATCAAAATCTCGTAGCTCGAAGTCAATGAGATCAGCAGAGAATTCAACTTCACAAATACGGATAGGAACTTTCTCATAACATGTTGAGCAATTAATAACTGCTCCGTTAGGTAAAGAGATTCCTAATCCTATTTACTGGGGTTTATCGAGTCCCAACTCGGGCAATTTTCTACGAGATATGAATGAACAAGTAGCTCCAGAATCAAACAAAGTACGAACTTCAGAAGCTTTGATTTCAAAAGTACCTTCAACCAGGTCACAAACTTCTTGAAGATCAGCTTGGTTGACTACGTTCAACCTTCCTTGGTTGGGTCTGCCCTGGTTTTGTGGAGCTCTATTGTTTACTCCTGGATTTGTTGGGAAAGTTGGACGTTGTCCTTGATTTCCTTGTTGGTTTTAAGGCCTTCACATTTCTGGGCAATAATCCTCTTTTCGCAAGTCAGGCCGAAGTCTGTTAGGATCAAGTCTCAGGCGACAGTTTCTGGCCTTGTTACCTGTCATGCCACAACGGTAACATTCTTCACCTTGGGGACACTGACGAGTTGCATGCCTCTTGCTGCACCGATTACACGGAGTGGGTACCGGCTCCCTATACTGGTTGGGATAGGGAAACCTACTCCTGTTGTTCTTTTGGAAATCTCCCCTTTGCCTGTTATCTTTGATTTCCTCAAATTTTCGCTTTCCTTTATTCTGAGGGACTTGTCTTGAGCTTTCTCCTTTGTGTTCTGATCCTTCGACTTTTTCGACGGTCATAGCTCGATCGTAAGCTTTTTGTAAACTTGTAAATTGTTTCCCACCAAATGCCTTTCGAATGTACTTGTTCAGTCCAAGCACAAACTTCTGGGCCTTAGTCTGATCTGTTGCTACCAAGTCTGGAGCAAATCTCAAAAGTTCAGTAAACTTAGCATAGTATTCTTGTACATATCGACTACCCTGTTGAAGAGTTACAAATTCTTCATATTTAGAATTTTTAAGACTGAGTGGATAAAATCGTTCTCTCAGACTCTTTTGAAATTCTTCCCAAGTAATCTGGCAATCTTCTTGTGACCTCCACCAAGTATTTGCTATTCCGGTCAGGAAGAAAGTAGCTACTCCCACCTTACGCTCTTCAGGGCATTCTACTGCCTCGAGTAGCTTTTCGAGTGATTCAATCCACCCTTCTAATTTGGATGGGTCCTCTTGTCCATTATATCGAGGAGGTTGAAACTTATTAACCGTCTCAATATAATCCCCTTGTGTTTCTGTGTGATGTTCTCCTCCTTCAGCTTGCTTCTGAACAACTGCTCCAAGAGTGAGCAATAGTTGCTCTATCTGTTGTTGGCGGTCGTTGTTATCGGCCATGCTAGTGCTAATCCCCTTGTTCCTATGAAACATCAGTTAGTTAATCAGTTAATTGCTTTTGTTAGTCAATATAAACAAATAATACTAGTGTTCTTTTATAAAATAACAAGAGTACACTTCAAAACTACCAGTCAAATATTCTAACTTGCCGAGACTGGTTTACAAGTACAAGTTAAGCTAATACTCCCTCCGTTTTTTTTGTTAGCTACTGTTGACTAATGGGTACTGTTCACTTATATACTTTGACTTAAAGTTTTCTCATGGTTATACAAGTTAAAATATGGCCAAGTGTGATCTTGTTAGATTCGTCTCGTCTTGTAGATTTTAAATATCGAACTTTTAGAATTTTTACATATACCGAATTTGAATTATTAATGATTTAAAATGTGCATTGGACTGCGTGCTGAGTGGGTCCGTAGCTATCTTTAAAAAACGAAGGAAGTATATTATTTTTAGACTTGTCCTCTCTAATCTTGAATGTTCATCGTATAACAATCCTTGTACTTATGCCCCTTCCTTCCACAGCAGAAGCAATCTCCCTTGTCAGGGCAACGCCAAGTTAAATGCGGCTGTCCACATTCCATACAAGGTGGCGGCACGGGGAGTCCTACGGGATTGCTTTCTACGTCTCTCAAACGTATCTCTAGATCAGTAGTCCGCCCTTCATAGTATGAGAGAATGGCTTTTAAATCTTTTATTTCTTGATTTCTCTGAAGAATTTCTTTCTGATTCCAGGATATAAAATCCCTTTCTAGTAACAGTTCACTCTTAAGGCTTCTAATCTCAGCTTCCATCTGATCTTTCTTGTCTAGCATTTCGTTTACTTCCCAATTGTTCATCTGCAAGGGACTTTTTAATACATATGACAAATACTAGTAATAATTCTTTTAATATTTTTTTTAAAAAAAAATACTTATGCAAATAAAAAGATAGATTATATTTCTTTAATAAAAGATACACACCAAAATCGTCGACATTTTCATTAACTAGCCGAAGTCGACATATGTTAATACAAGTTTGAAGATTTATACATACAAAATAGTCTAATATATTAGTGAGTTTCTAAGATATCTAATATTTCCGAGCTGCTATAATCTTGGTGTGGCATTCCCTAGCGACATGCCCAACCTTTCCGCATCAAAAACACTCCTCAGGTTCAGGGCATCGCCAAATGAGATGTTGTTGGCCGCATTCTCCACATCGTGGTGGAAGAAGCTTTCCAGGAAATCCTTTACGAATCGACCCCTCATTCTTTCCCCGTAAAGAACTAATCATCTCCTCATGTTTGACAGCCAGGCTTTCTAGGTATAAAACTCTATCTTTCAGCCTCTGTATCTCTTCTTCTTTTTGTATTACCTCTTCTTGGGCTCCTTTCGCAAAATACTGCTCTAGGATTACAGTTTCCCTTAACTTCCTTATCTCAGATTGCATCTGAGATTTTTGGTCAAATGTTCTGGTTCCTGAACTACTCATCTGCATATAGGACTCAAATAAGATGTTTGATTAAAATATAAATAACTTTTAAAATATAATAGTTATATATTTAACTGTTAAAAATAAAAAGGACATTCCGTAAAAACTTAGTTATTAATGAACATCTATTCATTTCTACAGAGTATTTGTATAAAAAGAAAAAAAAAATTGCACGACTAGTGCATTAATTTCGTAGTTAATTGTCATTCATGTGCACTATACACCTTTTGCATCCTATAAAACTCACCACATTTTATTTCTAAAAATTCAAGTAAAAAATTTCTTAAACCGAGTACACTATCAGAAGACTCAAACCATTATTTATCTTTTTTTTTATACTTGGGAATACTATACTTAAATGATATAATCTATATATATAATTTTTTTTATTAATTATCTATATATATATATTTTTAATAAAATAAATTTCTTAAATCAAGTATACTTTCAAAAGACTCAAACCATCTTTATAACTTTTGAAATCATAATCGTATTAATTGGCTACTTTTATTTCAATACCAGATGATATAATCTTTTTTTTAAAAAAAAAAAACAATTGTGAAATAAAATAGAACTTATATCAAATAAGCCGAGAAAATTTCATTTTACTTTTATATAAACTTGGATACAACGGTTCAAAATTTCCAAGTTAAAATAGATACACACATATATAGCGTTTAGTCTATATTATACTAGACTATTCTATACTAGATTATACTAGATTATACTAGACTATACTATATAGCATCTAGTCTAAGGTGAACTTCACATCATGGACTGGTTGGATGGTACTCCGGAGAGCGGCTACGTTTTAGGACTGGACTCGTCTTTTCTTCCTCCTCTGGGTCTTCGGAATCTTCAATGCGCTGAGGACGGGATGAGGACCCTGGGTCACTCCTACGAGCAACTGCTCTGCGGCCTCTCCAGTACAGCTGGTCGGCTTGTCTACGTATGATTCTTTTCTGTCGCTCTATAGTCGCTAAATTACGGCTATTCTCCTCTTGACTATCTTTCAGTTCCTCCTTCACGTCCTCCAACTCCTCCTTTACGTCCACCAATTCTTCTGTTTTCTCCGTGTGAAGGGCGTCGAACTCATCCCGTTGCTCTTCGGCTGAAACTCTCATCTCGTGTTCTTCATTATATTTGTTTTCACTTTCCGCCTCCTCTTCTAGGTGTTTTGTAAGTTCCGTAATTAATAAGTCTTTTAAATGTTCAGCTCGAGTATGCTCCCGTTCACATGTTCTTACAAGCTCACGGATTAGGTCCGGGACTACTTCCATTATTCGAGCGTTAAAGTTATTTCCGGCCATCTAATCAAACAACATTATTATAAGCATAATGCAATTATTAAGTATAAATAACAATAAGGGCTGTGCCTAATGCAGGTGCATCGTGTCCCATCCCAAAAATTTTCTTAAGTAAAAACATATGTATATATATATATATTTTTTAAAATTTCTTATGAAACTCTAACTCCAAAAATTTGATTTGACTTTAAAGAAATTTTGACTCAAAAATATTTTGACTCACGCTTTGATACCAACTTGTAACACCCCCATTTTCCCATCTTAAAAATCACAGCGGAAGTTACCAAAAGGAAAGCGGGGTTGTTACCGCCACACTTCCAATTAAGCTCGCTTTGGCCTTGCCTTGGCTAACTTAATTAAAAGTGCTAAGGCTAATTAAAATATTTACAAACACTATTTAAAAACTGTTAACTAAATTTCAAAATATATTTAATTTAGCAAAATCTCAGAGTTTAAAATTACCATAACTGCGACCAACCATTAAAACAACAATCTTACTACAAGTAAAATATTATTTAATATAACCACTGTAAAAGCGATACTGACTCCCCTGCCCGTGCCCGTGATGTTAATGAGCTTCACAAATATCGAATCCTGAAAAAGTGAGTAAGTAATATTTATCAGCACACCGGCTGAGTAAATAAATTTTTATCCCTTGGACAAAAATAATTAACTACGACTCAACAGTAAATGGCATGTCAAAACAGTTGCAATAATTCAATCCACATGTAGCTCGACTATGATGCCTACACCCGGGGTATCTCATAGGACCTAGCATGCCCTCATAATGACCGAAGTCAAAATATGAGTACACAAGGATGGCCCTACCTTGCGGTCTAGAAAATGACTGTGAGACCCTTGGTCAAACACAATCCTGTACATGGGGATCCCTTGGATAACCCACGAAATATCTTATGAAGATATCCACCTCTGGGGTATATCTCGCATAATAACAATTCAATAATTCACATGCCATACACTGAAATTTTACTTTTCACATGCATGGCCTAGCCCCAAAATTAATTTAAACACATAATTGGGCAATACCTCTGCATAAATAAATTGCATGAATAAACCCTAACATTATTAAAACACGAAGGTATTTAGACATGCAAAACTTTAATCCTACGACAAAAGCCCGTAGAATAAAAATTCTTACTATTTCTTCCGACGATAGCCTTATTATACTAAACTGAAAATACCTCAACTAATATACTCTCGAATAGCTGCTAACAAACTCCTCATGCACTCGTCTCTCTCTCTCTTGAAACACACCCACTTTATATGAAAATTTGTTGGTGATGGTACTATGAAAGCCCATGCATCGGTATTTATAGTAGTTCAAATTGAATTTTTTTATAATTCTTCTAATCTAGCTTCACAAGTAGCTTTAGCTCGTCACCATCCTAGTGTCTTGCATGGCGTACACCTTCTCATGCCATGATGCGTGTATGCCGTTCTATTCCTCTGCGTGTATTTATCTTGCCAGTGTATGCCGTTCTATTCCTCTGCGTGTATTTATCTTGCCAGCTCTTTACTTGCTGCTTCCACGAATGTGCATAATTATTTTTTTTTATTAATACTATTATAGCTGATTTTCTAGACTTCAAATTACACATTACGCATGTCCCATGCAGTCTATCTATTGTATTGAGTAGCTGGAGTGAGTTTTATTACTATACTAGTGGTATATTTTTGCACCACTTATTTCAATTAGCTATTATACGTACATACTATTTTATTTTATTTCTTTATTTATTTTTTTTTAACATACTATTGTTAATATGTATTCTCATTTTCTTTACTAAATTAGTCTAATGCACCACTTATATTCTAAAATTATTTATTCTTCTATTAAAAATCTAGTGTAGGTAATGAGATTCGAACTCAGAACCTATGAAATAGAAGTCCGACATTAATACCAATAGGATATTTATAATTTTATGTTAGATAGTAAAATTAACTATACTTAATATAAAGGTTGTGAGAATAATATCTAATTGATACCATTGTCTAATATTTACTTTTATTTGATAGAAATATCTTCCCGTGATTAAGTATATTTCTCAAATTATTTTTCCTTGAAAGATAATTCATTTCTATCAACCAATCTCCTTCTTGAAAAATATTAACTTATTTTCTAACTCAATTTATTTTCTTATGAAATAATCCTACATTACTTCTTTCAAAACATTATCAACATAGCTAAATTTTTCGATATTACACTTTTGGCCTGGATTGCCGAAGCAAGTGGAGGACTGCATTGCGAAATGCATTATCTGCCTCAAGGCCAAATCAACAGTGAAGCCTCACGGACTGTACAAGGCACTGCCCATACCAGACGGTCCTTGGGTAGATTTGTCAATGGACTTCGTTTTGGGACTACCCAGAACAGCGCGAGTAAAAGATTCTATCTTTGTGGTCGTAGACAGATTTTCCAAGATGGCCAATTTCATAGCATGTGCCAAGACTAATGATGCCTCCCACGTCGCCAAATTATTTTTCAAGGAGGTTGTGCGCCTACACGGCATTCCTAAGACAATTGTGTCAGACCGGGACGCCAAATTTGTGAGTTATTTCTGGAAGTCACTGTGGTCTGAGATAGGTACCAAACTTCTTTTCTCTACGGCATATCACCCAAAAACGGATGGCCAGACCGAATCTGTCAATCGGGTTCTTGGCAATCTGTTGAGAATAATTACTTCTTCTAATTCTAAAAGTTGGGACGAATGCCTTCCATATATTGAATTTGCCTATAACAGACATGTATACAGTGCCACACACATGTCACCATTTGAAATAGTTTATGGTTTTAACCCACTGACACCATTGGATCTGTTGCCACTTCCTCCGAGTGAGCATAGAAATGCAGTTGGCAGGGACAGGGCGCGAGCGATTAAGGAATTGCACAAGGATGTGCAGAAGAGTCTGGAGAAAGCCGCTGAGACTTATGCGAAATACAACAATCGCGGCAGAAAGAAGCTGATACTCCACCCCGGGGATTGGGTTTGGGTGCACATGCGCAAGGAACGATTCCCAATGAAGCGACGCACCAAACTTTCTCCTCGAGAAGACGGACCTTTTAAAGTTCTAGATAGAATTAATGATAATGCTTATAGACTAGAACTACCTGAGGAGTACGGACTGAATCCCACTTTTAATGTTGCAGATTTACAGCTGTACGAGAGGGACGACGAGGATGCTGATTGGTTGATGGCTCAACCTTCCGAAGGGGGAGGGGATGGCATGGGAGCCAAGTCAACAATGCTGACCATCCCGGAGGGACCTTGCTCAAAACAGCGTGCCAAAAGATTCCTGACTGCTATTGCCAAAGTGTTATCAGAGGAATCAGATAAATGTGAGCAGTCCAAAGGCCGAGCAGAACAGATCGAGGGAAGCACAGTCATCCAGTGGGAACAGACAGAAGAATACCGGACAGAGCCGAGACCCATCACTTTGGGTCCCGCTTCTTCAGATTGAAAACAGAAAGCAAAATGACCTCCGGATGCAAAAACAAAACAAACCAGCATGAAGAGGTCAAAACAGAGGGTTCCACCGTCACCGTCGCCGCCGCCGCTGCCATCGGAAACACCGCTGAAGCTCCGGCGAGGTTGCCGGAACTTGGCCGGAATATGGGCGGAACTTGGTCGGAAAAGTCACCGGTCAACGCCGGTCAACGATGGTCAACGCCGGAGGCGTGAAGGAGGGACCCAGTTCAGATCAGTCTCGGAGCTTCGTGTCGCTAGCCACACTGTCGCCATACCTAGACTCGTGTCGCTAACCAGTGTGGCACGAAACCAGTCTAGCGCCACGGACCCAGGTTCGCGACAGGAGTCCTTCATACCGTAGCCGCTGAGTCCCTAGCCATCGTGTCGCGGACCACCAGTCGCGAGGCGAGGACCACGATAGGGGCTAGTATCGCGACTGGCTCCTCCCAGAAGCTGTCACATGTCTTTCTACCCTCCGTGTCGCCAGCCTACGCCCTGTCGCGAGACTCCGCGCCACAACATGAGTCTAGCGCCACAGTCTTAGTCTCGCGCCACGGATTGCTATTTTTCTTTCCCGATTGATGAATTTTCGTCTAGGGTTGTTTAATTCGCTTTCATTGCTTGCTGAAGGGTTTCCCTATATATATGGGATCCCAAACTCATTGTAGCCACTTTGAATATTGAATGAAATTGATATATTCTTTTCAAAGTCATTACCGAGAGTGTTTTTCTCTCAAATCCCTGAATTCGATCGTCGTTGGCCGCGGCTATCAATCGAGACATGAGACATCTCGATCGATTAACACCTTGGAGGTTTGAAAGGAGGAAGAGGGTCATCCGATTAGGGGATTGGTTGTCTTCAAGCTTCAAACACCTCGTTGTGTCTCCTTATCTTACTTATTTCATATGTTGCTTGCTTGTTCCTCATTCTATCCATAGAAATCAACTAGGATCCTTGGCAATACTTGCCTCTCATAACCTTAACCCACGACTTGTCCCTATTCCACATGAACTCGCTCAGCTGTTTTCCCAGAAAGGCTAAGTTCATGTACCTCGCCTACCTCAAGCCAAGCCCTCCTTCCCATTTCGGCCTCGTACTCCAATATATCGATAAACCCCTTTTGGTAATCTCTTTAGTAATAGTATAAAATTTATTTATGTTTTACCAACTAGTAAAAGTACCAAAATATTACTCCATACTCGTTAGTTGGAGGGGGTAAGTGGCATCCTGATTTTATTTATTTAATTAATTTTTTATACTTTTTTTGTAAAAATTGACACATATGTATCGACAAAGGTGTGTAGCTTAAGGGCACAAAGGGGAGGGATAGGGGGCTCGGGTGAGAATCGAACCCCCAACCTATGGTTGGAACTTGGAAGATAGGGAATATAACCACTTGGGTCAAGTCTCATTCCCTTTAATTTTTTATACTGTATTTCTTTTTTAATAGTAGTACTCCCTCCGATCTTGTCATTTTGACTTTCTTACACTGTTCACTATTTAACGTTGACTCAATATTATTGTAAGTATATACTACATCCGTTCATTTTTAAGTGCACGTTTGGGATTTTGTTATTGTTCATATAGTAACTTCGATTCGACATTTTAATACAAATATATAAGATAAAATATAGTCAAGTAGGACTTGTTAGATTCGTCTAATTGCATAGATTTGAAATATCAAATTTTCATAATTATTACTTGTATGCAATTTGAGTTATTAAAAATTAAAAATGATATTGGATTGCGTGAAATATGTGTCCTTAACATTTAAAAATGAACAAAGGAAGTATTTGAAAAATAATAATCGAGTTGGTCTTGATAGAAGCCCATAATTATTTAGTTTTTGAATATGTATTTTACATAATTTTTTATTATACATATTGAAATATTAATGATTGAAAAAATGCATTGAATTGTGTGCAAAGTGAAACAATATAAGTTAAATGGTACATATGGAGTAATATTTATTTTCCCAACGATAATTGAGGTTTGTACTTTGACCAAAATCTTCGTTTCTTCATCTTTGACTTTATCAGCACCATCGATCTCCAATTTCATGGAGTATATTCGAATATCATTTAACAAGGCTTATTTATTATTCCATCTGTTCCATTTAACTTGTCTTGTTTGACTTCTGCACACAATCCAATAAACATTTTCAACCGTTATCTCAAAATATATACAACTATAAATTATATAAAATAGATATTATAAAACTATATAATCATACGATTTTAACAATACCCAATTTCAGTATTTTTCTCCGAATGTATACTTACAATAAAATTGAGTTAAAGCTAAATAATAAATAATGTAAAAAGGTCAAACCAGACAAGATAGCTGGAATGGAAGGGTATTTAAATAGGAACACTTCTTCAAATTTCACTCAATTTCCCTATCCGCCCATATTCTTCTCCATTATTATTATTATTATTATTATTATTATTATTATTTGTTATATATATATACCTATTAGCTATATAGAGAATAGATCAAAGTAAGTAATGAAGCAATAGTAGAGAGTAATGATTTTAATTCATTCAAGTGTAGTCATTTGTACAATTGTTGCTCATATTTATAGTAGCACAAAGAGGTGATTAGTCATCTTCAAATGATGACTAACAATGTCTAGGAGCTTACACTTGGACATGCACATTATGACTCATTAGTATAGGCATGACTCATCACACTCCCCCTTGCATGTCCATTATACAAAGAATATGCCTCGTTAAAACCTTACTAGGAAAAAACCCTGTGGGAAAAAATCCTAGTGAAGGAAAAAGAGTACAATATTCTTGTATTCATTGCTCCCCCTGATTGTAACATCACTTTAAATCTCGAAGCCGCAGCATTCCAATTTTCTTCACAAGCTTCTCGAACGTTGCAGTCGGCAATGCCTTGGTCAATAGATCCGCTAAGTTCTCATCTGATCGAATTTGTTGCACATCAATTTCACCATTCTTTTGAAGATCATGTGTATAGAAAAATTTTGGTGAAATGTGTTTAGTCCTATCTCCTTTTATATAACCCCCTTTTAATTGGGCTATGCAAGCCGAGTTATCTTCAAATAAAATTGTTGGGGGCATTTTTGGTTCAGTGACCAAACCACAATTTTTCAATATATGATTAGTCATTGACCTCAACCAAACACATTCTCGACTAGCCTCATGGATTGCTAATATTTCAGCATGATTTGAGGAAGTTGCCGTTAATGTTTGTTTCATAGATCTCCATGAGATAGCAGTTCCACCACACATAAAAATATAGCCTGTTTGAGATTTGGCTTTGTGTGGGTCTGATAAATATCCTGCATCGGCATATCCGATCAACTCATGTCGAGAATCTTTTGGGTAAAATAACCCAAGGTCAACTGTTCCCTGGAGATAGCGAAAGATGTGCTTTATGCCTTTCCAATGTCGTTGAGTAGGGCAAGAACTAAATCTTGCGAGTAAATTAACAGCAAACGCGATATCAGGTCGCGTGCTATTTGCCAGATACATTAACGCGCCAATTGCGCTTAAATATGGCACTTCTGGGCCAAGTTGTTCTTCATCATCTCCCTTTGGCCTAAATGGATCCTTTGCAGGATCAAGTGTCCGAACGACCATTGGACTACTTAACGGATGAGCATAATCCATTCGAAATTGCTTCAATACCTTTTGGGTATAAGCTGATTGATGAACAAAAATACTCTTATCCAAATGCTCAATTTGCAAGCCAAGGCAGAATTTTGTTTTTCCAAAATCCTTTATTTCAAACTCCTTTTTAAGATATTCAACAGCCTTTTCTAGCTCTTCAGGAGTTCCAATTAAATTTAAATCGTCAACATAGACTGCAACGATTACAAATTCTGACCCATTTTTCTTTATAAAAACACATGGACATATAGGGTCATTCACATAACCTTCATTTATCAAAATTTCGCTGAGGCGATTGTACCACATTCGGCCCGATTGCTTGAGCCCATAAAGTGATTTTTGTAATTTGATGGAATAAACTTCTCTGGGTTTTGAGTTATAAGATTCAGGCAATTTAAATCCTTCAGGTATTTTCATATAAATATCATTCTCCAATGAGCCATATAAGTAAGCAGTAACAACATCCATCAGCCTCATTTCGAGCTTTTCTCGTACTGCTAGGCTCATGAGATACCTGAAAGTTATTCCATCCATAACTGGGGAATATGTTTCCTCAAAATCAATTCCCGGTCTTTGGGAAAATCCTTGGGCTACAAGCCTTGCTTTGTATCTTGCAATTTCATTATTTTCATTTCTCTTTCTAACAAACACCCATCTGTAGCTAACTGGTTTTACATTTTCAGGTGTTTGGACTATGGGGCCGAATACTTTTCTTTTGTTCAGTGAATCCAATTCTGATTTAATTGCATCTTTCCATTTTGGCCAATCATCCCTTTGCCGACATTCATCAACTGATTTTGGTTCAGGATCCTCGTCATCTTTCATCATCTCAAGTGCTACATTATATGCAAATACTTGATCAACTTTGATTTCTTTCCGGTTCCAATACTTTCCAGAAGTGATATAATTGAAAGCAGTTTCAATAGTTTCACTTTCTTCCGGATTAGCATTTTCAGCATCAACTTCTTCAAAAGTTGAATTTGTTACCTCTTCAGGTTTTTCGTCATCCACTTGTAGAATTCTTTTCTTTCGTGGATTTTTATCTTTGGAACCCAATGGTCTACCACGCTTTTGCCGTGGATTAGATTCATTAGCACTTGGAATTTGCCCTTCAGGTATATTTATTTTGGCCGGTGCATTTGCTGCTTCAATGTAAGATTTTGTCACTTTTGCAGCATCATTGAAGGCATCAGGCAATTGATTTGCAATCCTTTGCAAATGCACAATTCTTTGAACTTCTAATTCACATTGTTTAGTACGAGGATCAGTGATATCAAGTGGGATTTTCCACGAAATTTCTTTTTTCAGTTGATTACTTCCTCCCCCTAATGTCGGGAAATGTGATTCGTCAAAATGACAATCTGCAAATCTTGCAGTAAATAAATCACCGGTTGTTGGTTCAAGATATTTAATAATCGAAGGGGATTCATACCCGACATAGATGCCCATCCTTCTTTGAGGTCCCATTTTTGTCCTTTGAGGTGGTGCTATTGGTACATATACCGCACACCCAAAAATTCTTAAATGGGAAATATCGGGTTCTTTTCCCGTTATAATTTGAGTAGGGGAGTAGCTATGATAGCTTGTCGGTCTAATTTTTACTAATGCTGCTGCATGCAATATAGCATGTCCCCAAGCAGAAACGGGGAGTTTTGATTTCATCAATAAAGGTCGTGCAATTAATTGCAACCTTTTGATTAATGATTCAGCCAGACCATTTTGGGTATGCACATACGGAACTGGATGTTCTACTGTGATACCAACAGATGTGCAAAAATCATCAAAAGCATTTGATGTGTATTCTCCAGCATTATCAAGGCGTATTTTCTTTATTGGATAGTCAGGAAATTGTGCTCGCAATTTAATAATTTGTGCAAGTAATCTAGCAAAGGCTAGGTTGCGAGTTGACAATAAACAGACATGGGACCATCTTGTTGATGCATCAATTAGTACCATGAAGTACTTGAATGGTCCACAAGGTGGATCAATTGGTCCACATATATCACCTTGAATTCTTTCCAAAAATGCAAGGGATTCAATTCCCACTTTTGCTGGAGATGGCCTGGTAATTAATTTTCCTTGATAGCAAGCAGCACATGTAAACTCATTTGGATTCAAAACCATTTTATGGTTTAATTTATGGCCACTAGAATTTTCAATTATTCGCCTCAACATCACGCTGCCCGGATGTCCAAGCCTTTCATGCCAAGTTATAAATTCACTAGTAGCCTTTAGGCCTACTAGGTTATGTACTTCTCCGGCATAAATTTTTGTATAATATAATCCGGATGTCAAACATGGCAGCTTTTCATGAACAAACTTTTCACCATTGATGGTTTGAGTAATTAAAACATACTCATTTCCTGCCTCATTTAAAGTTTCAATGTGATAGCCATTTTTTCGAATATCACCAAAACTTAGCAAGTTCCTCCGAGCCTTGCTTGAAAATAGGGCATTTTCAAATGCCAATTTTGTCCCTTTAGGGAGAAATATAACTGCTCTTCCAGATCCTTCAATACAATTTTCATTACCGCTTATAGTTTTTACTGCGGTCTTTCCCAATTTTAATTGGGAGAAAAAGCTTTTGCTTTTTAAGATACTGTGCGTTGTAGCACTATCAATGAGGCAGATTTCATTTTCAACTTGGCCATCCATTTCTTTTCAGAAGGTAATAAAAACAACATCAGTAATATAATATAATCACTGCAAAATACTTATAACTTGGGGGATACAAAATAGGGAATAAAATACTAAAATACAAAATATCATAAGGCAAAATATATCATCCGCAAAATACAAAATGTAAAGCTGATCTTTTCACTTTTCTTTCAGTTTGTGCCACCAATAAAGTCATCAGTGTCCAAGTGGGTAATGTCATCATTCAGAACATCATCAAAGGTATCATCGTGGGTGGCATGATGTGTCTCGGGATCAGATCTTTCTTGCCTTTTCGAGGCCTGGTACAGCTCAGCTAAATGACTAGCTGTTCGACAAACTCGGGCCCAGTGACCCTTGATTCCGCAGCGATCACACGGTTGATCATTATTTCTGTCTCTTTTAGGCTTTGGCTGCGACTTATAGGGCCTCCTGTTGTCGCTTCTGCGGTTGGATTCATATCGAGGTTTATTTCGATATTTGTTTCTCCCAGATAATTCAGGCCTCCCACGACCGCGATCCCGATTTCTATCACGATTAAAATTTTGATTTCTTTGATTCCCACGATCCCGCACTTGGTTTTCTGCTTCTGTGGCATTTGCTTCTGGAAACGGGGCAGCACATGTTGGCCTGGATTCATGATTTTTCAGCAATAGTTCTTTATTCTGCTCGGCCAGAAGTAGACAGGTGATAAGCTCAGAGTATTTTTGAAAACCCCGCTCACGGTACTGCTGCTGTAAAACCAAATTTGTGGCATGGAATGTGGAGAATGTTTTTTTCCAGCATATCAGATTCAGTTATTTTTTCTCCACAAAGTGTCAGTTGCGATGTAATACGAAACATCGCTGAATTATACTCACGGACTGATTTGAAGTCCTGGAGCCTCAGATTATGCCATTCGCTTCGAGCCTTTGGCAGCACCGTCATTTTGAGATGATCATATCTCTCTTTCAATTTCAGCCACAGTTCAAGTGGTGATTCCAGCGTCACATATTGAAGTTTCAGAGATTCATCAATATGGTGGCACAGAAAGATCATGGCTTTTGCCTTATCCTGGCTTGATGGTTTTTTGTCAGGGGCGATAGTATCTTCCAACCCCATAGATGCCAGGGTGCATCTTTACGTCCCGTGCCTAGGACATGTAATTATCTCCAGAAACCCATAACGGGAGAAATTCCTGCTTTGAGAGATTAGCCATAATTATATTGAAAAGTAACGATATAAAATTATACCTAAGACAGAACTCCGATATAACTCCGGTAGAGACACCTCGTGCTGATAACGTGTTATATATATATATACCTATTAGCTATATAGAGAATAGATCAAAGTAAGTAATGAAGCAATAGTAGAGAGTAATGATTTTAATTCATTCAAGTGTAGTCATTTGTACAATTGTTGCTCATATTTATAGTAGCACAAAGAGGTGATTAGTCATCTTCAAATGATGACTAACAATGTCTAGGAGCTTACACTTGGACATGCACATTATGACTCATTAGTATAGGCATGACTCATCACATTATTTTTTTTTTTTATAATTTGCATGCTATGTACTATTATCATCAGGCCTTTTACTTAGCTTGTACTATAAGTGATTAAAAAAAAAAAAGAAAATTGTTATGTGCCAAAATATGTAATAAATTAATAATTTTGACAAATTTGGCATCGCTGTCAAGTGCCAATCCCTAAATACATATAAATAAATACTTCCTCCACATCACAAAGTTTATTACATTTCCTCTTTTCACATAAATCAATGCACATTTTTAGCCATTAATAAATCAAGTTTAGTATAAGTAAAAATTATAAAAATTCAATATTTAAAAACTACACGACGAGACGAATCTAACAAGATCTCACTTGACTATATTTTAACGTATATAACTATGATAAAACTTTAATTGAAAGTTTGTATACGAATAGTGTCAACTATTTCAATGTCAAAAAATATAAATAAGGAGGTAGTAATAAATTATAAAATAAACAAATAAAAATAAAAAATAAAAAAATAAAAACCCTTGAATAAAAGGGGATGATGACTTATTTATTTTTTCTAAGTACGTGTGAAATAAATAGCAGAAAAGTTTTGCATCCCATGAATTCTCTCGACCCTCCTCCTGATCCCTCACCCCCGACTTCTATCCATGACTCTGCTACGGGGGTCGGCCTCCCCCTCTCGTTTAGTGATGCGCTTCAGAGTGACCAGACATTGCCTTCGGACACGCCGGTGGACAACCGAGATTGGCTTAAGGAAAGATTGGCTTCGGTCGGCGCGGTGGGCGCAAACAAGCGATGCCCCAAGATTCGATTTGATCAATCTGTGCTTGAGGAGATGTTCCACCCTTGGCGGGATACACTTATCCTCAAAGTTTTGGGAACCACGGTTGGCTATACTACGCTTAAGGAAAAGGTGACTCGTTTATGGAAATTGGCGGGGAAATTTGATCTCTTGGACATGGGCTATGGATGTTTTCTTGCCAAATTTGCTTTGCCGTCGGATCGTGAGAAGGTGCTTACCGGAGGTCCCTGGATGTTATTTGACCATTATCTAGCTATTACGCGATGGACAGATAATTTCCACCCAGCAAAAACTAAGGTTAATACAGTTCAAATGTGGGTTCGCTTTCCAGATCTTAATCCAGCTTTTTACAAAGAAAACGCCTTGAAGGTTATTGCGTCGGCCCTTGGGTCATTTATCAAAGTGGATCCGCATACGCGTACTATTGCACGCGGTAGATATGCCCGAGTTTGCGTGGAGATTTGCCTCGATGAACTGTTGCTGGGATCTGTTGAAGTAGAAGGGGAGATCGTCGGGGTTGCGTATGAAGGACTGCATGTTGTTTGCATGAAGTGTGGACGTTACGGACATCTCCATGATAAGTGTTCGGTGCATCCTGGCAATGCTCATGTTGAGAACGTTTCTGACACTGGCATTGTTGAAACCTCGGGCGTAGGTACACCGAAGGACTCTCCCGCTGGCCCATCGGAGGAGACGAATGTTGCCAGAAAATCTACGAAAGATTCACCGGATCCATCTAATCTTGGCACAAATAATTTGGTTAAGGCAGATTTGACCCTAAAGGAAAGTGTAGCGGGAATTACGGAACCTGTTGGTGTTAATTTAGATCTTGTATCCTTAGAGATACCACATCAGGAAGATTTGGGGATTGGTGAATGGATGGTGGTCAAAAGACGCAAACCACGCCAACAAAACCCTAAGCAAAACCCTATTTTCAAGTTTAATGGGCTTTCAGCTAAAGGCTTGGAGAAGTCTTCGACTACTCGGTTGGACAAAACGACAAGGCCCCATGGGCCTGGGAAGACTCGGACTCTGTCGTCTGCTAAGGCTGTTACCCGGGACAAGGCTACTGGTAATAGCGCCAAGAGAATTCGGACGGAGGACTCGCTCTCAGGCAACTCAGGCCAGGGTGGTGCAGCTGATTTTCTAAACCGTCTCCCGGCTAAGTATGCCCACTTGATAAATGGTGGCACCGGGATGGATATTGTTATCTCACCAGGTCTTGTGGTTGGAGCTGCCAACTCAGTGGAGGTGGTGGGAGACGTGTCAATGGTGGCTGTGCCGGATCAGCCAGCGGAGAAGGACGGTGGAGTTGCTCTGGCGGCTGTACCAGGTCAACAAGCGAAGGGTGGTGGTGATGTTACGATGGCGGGGGTGCCTGTCTAGGGTCCCTTTGTGCATGCAATTTTTTTTAATGATTGAATTCCGAGATTTTTCTATCTTGTCATGGAACATTCGTGGTGCCATGCACAAGACAACTCAACGCCACATTGCGGATGTATTGCGGACGGTTAGATCTTCTGTGTTGGTTCTCCTCGAGCCAAGAGGGGCATTTGATCGTTTGCGGGTATTTTTCTATAATATTGACTATGAGAGGGTTTATATTGAGGATCCGATCGGTCAAGCGGGAGGACTTTGGGTATTAGCACGGATTGGGATTCCTTTCTCGTTTACTTGTATTGAACAGCACCCCCGAACGGTGAACATTAAAATCTGCCGAGGGAGTGCTTCGTGGGTTTTCACAGCCATCTATGCTAATCCTAGTGTTGGCCTGCGAGCTCATGATTGGCACAACATGAGGGTTATTGCATCTCATACTCAAGGACCATGGCTAGCCATGGGTGATTGGAACTCCATTGTCTCGGCTTCTGAAAGTGTTGGCATGCAATTTCAAGCGGCACATTATGTCCAATTCTGTAATATGTTGGGAGATTGTGGCTTACAATCAATTCATACGGTGGGAGATTTATTCACTTGGCAACGCAATACTACTGGAGGACGGCTTGCTAGAAGACGGTTGGATAGAGCAGTCGCCAACATTGCATGGGCCTCCGCTTTTCCAGAAGGGTTTGTTGAGGTTCTTCATCGCAGGGCCTCGGATCACAACGGCATTTTGATGAGATGTTATCAACCTGCTACTCCTACCGCGCCTCGGCCATTTCGGTGGGAGTTCATGTGGTCTTCTCACCCCCAGTATCAACATGTGGTGGATTCTTCTTAGCTACTAGGCGAAGATACGTTGGGTGAGCGGCTCCAGCAAGTCCAATCCTCTTCCATTCACTTCAATCACTCCTGTTTTGGTAATATTTCTCGGCGGAAACGGAAGTTGTTGTGTCGGTTGGAAGGCATTCGACGGGTACTCTCCGGTATTGATTCGGCTTGTATGGTTAGGCTAGAACATGAACTTATGAAGGAGTTGGAATTGGTTTTAGCTCAGGAAGAAATGCTATGGTATCAAAAGGCACGAGATAAATGGCTTAAGATGGGGGATAAGAATACCCGCTATTTTCACTCCAAGGCAATGATTCGTCGCCAGCGGAATCACATTACAGGATTGGATATTAATGGTCACTGGATCACCGACGATCACACCCTACAGAATCATGTTATCACTCATTTTGGTATGCTATTTGGTGTCACCCTACCAACTTACAACAATCATCCTCCCTTAGCCTCACTTCTTGCCGTGGAGACTGTAGTTGGTTTGGACAAGGAGGTGTCGATATAGGAGGTTAAAGAAGCTGTTATGGATATGAATGGGTTTCCGGCTCCCGGTCCGGATGGGTTCCCTGCTATTTTTTATAAAACTTATTGGGACATTGTGGGTTATACAGTATGGAAATTTGTGCATGATGCTGTTCGTCAGGGCTCCTTTGACACTGCTATAGCAGCTACTCTTATTCGCCTTATCCCCAAGGTAGAAATTCCGAGGGAAATCCGTCAATTCCGTCCGATTAGTCTCTGTAATGTGAGCTACAAAATTTTGACAAAGGTCATCGTCCATCGGCTACGACCTATGTTGAAGGAATATATTGGACCCTATCAATCGACATTTATCCCAGGCCGGGGTACCACGGGTAATGCCATTATACTTCAGGAAGTTATTAACACATTTCACATAAAACATCGACGCAAGAAAGAGTTTCTTCTGAAGGTTGATCTCGAGAAGGCCTATGATAATGTTGATTGGAATTTTCTTGAGGGCTGCTTGGGAGAGATGGGTCTGCCTACCTCACTTTGTCGGATTATCATGTTTTGTGTTAGGACACCTGTTTATAACATTCTCTGGAATGGTGGCATGTTGCCGCCTATCACTCCAACCAAAGGGCTCCGACAAGGCGACCCATTATCGCCGTATCTATTTATCATTGTGATGGAGAAATTGTCTAGAACCATCATTGAGAAGGTTAATCTGGGGCAGTGGAGACCTGTTCACCTTGCGAGGCGCACGAATGCAATTTCTCATTTGATGTTTGCGGATGACCTGCTATTATTTTCTGAAGCCTGCCTGGAGAATACGAGGTGCATGGATGAGGTCTTAAGTAATTTTGCTATTCAGTCCGGGCTGCGCATTAATGTGGATAAATCACTTGCTTATGCTTCCTTGTCAGTTCCTTCTGTCACATTGCAGGCTATTTCGGTGATCTTGGGTATTTCCTTTACTCACGAGCTGGGCAAGTATTTAGGGTTCCCGGTTTTCCATGGGGCGGCTAGGGGACATCATTTCCAGTTCCTTGTTGACAAGGTTGCCGCTCGCCTGACAACATGGAAGCGAGGGTTATTGAATAAAGCAGGGAGGCTTACATTGGCAAGGGCAGTTCTTTCTACTATTTCTTCATATTCGATGCAGGTTGCTTGGCTCCCTGAAAGCATTTGCCATAAACTGGATGCTGTTATACGTAATTTCATTTGGAAGGACAACACTGGCCGCGGGTTAAATCTTGTTAGTTGGAGGAAAGCAGCAGTGCCAAAGAAATTCGGTGGATTGGGTATTCGGACTAGCAGGGACATGAACATTGCTCTTCTAGGAAAATGTTATATGGATATCCGTTGTCTTGCTCGCAAACCATGGGTTGAGCTGTTGGTGAACAAGTATGGTTGTGCTAATGGCATTATTCTGCAGCGGCCAGTAGCTTCAGCAACCTTCCGTGCGATGTGCAAAGTTGCTCCTTTTCTTTCTGGCGGTCTCCGGATGCGACTTGGGTCTGGAAATTGCAGCTTCTGGGGTGCTGCATGGCTTCGTTCCGGTGCACTTGCTAGCAGGGTGCCTGCCATTCATGCGCAAGATGCGGATGTTAAGGTTAATGAAGTGTTTCATAGGGGGTGTTGGCATTGGGAGGCTCTGGTTACTGAGGTGCCTGATGCTCTCAAGGCGGAAATCATCAATCATGGGCCGTTAGCTCTTCATGCCGCGACGAATGATATCATGTGTTGGCTTGGTTCATCGGATGGGAAGTACTCGGTCAAGACAGGCTACTCATGGATACTGTTTCAATGGGGTTGGGAGCTAGATCGAGAGCGGGCGTGGGTATGGAAGATTCAAGCTCCAGAGAAAGTCCGAATGCTCTTATGGTTGATCGTCCACGGGTCTCTCCCAAGTAACGCTCTTCGCTACCATTGTGGCTTGGCGAACTCCTCCACCTGTGTCATTTGTGGCCGGGAAGCGGAATCGATTAGTCACATATTTTTTAGGTGCTCTTGGGCTAAGCAGGTCTGGCGCAAGGTGGGGTGTGAAGCTGACAGTTGGTTGGTCCTTGAAGATGAGCTTGCTCCCTCATTACATAAGATTTGTTGCCGCTGGAATGGCCTGCACTGGGCGGTAATGTGGTGTATATGGAGGGGTAGGAACGCTGCTGCTATTAAGGGGGATACTGTCAATATTATGTCTACTGTGAAGGATGCTTTCTTCCTTGGAGCCTGCTTTAATAGGGTTTTTGCCAAAACTGTTAAAGTGGTCGAGCCTCGGTGGGTGAGTTGGAATCCTTTTGGCTCGATAGGATTCATTCTTCATGTAGATGGAAGCTCGATTGGCAACCCTGGCCCAGCAGGGTTTGGGGGTGTCATTCGTACCGCGGAGGGGCAATGGATTGAAGGATTTTCTGGCTCTATTGGAATTAATTCGAATACAGTGGCAGAACTTCATGGTATTTGGCATGGGATGAGACGTCTACTAGGCTTGGGCATCACTGAGGCAACGTGTTTTTCTGACTCTACAGCAGCCCTTACGATCATTCATCAAGGCGTGGATGCAGATCATTGGTTATTTCCTTTGATTCAGAATATTGCTGATACTCGTGCTCTGGTTCCGGGAGCTCAGTGGTTTCATATTTTACGAGAGGGCAATGCAGTTGCCGATTCATTAACGAAGAGAGGGGCGAATGCTGAGGATTTCTTCACTTCTTGGGCATTTCCTCCGGATGGTTCTCGCGAGGCTTTATCAGCGGATTTGGCAGGGATTTGTTTTCCTCGATTTTGAGTTGTTTCTGATTTTCTTCCTTCTCCCCCAGTTCTGTAGATTTTCTTAGTTTTCTCTTTGCTGACGCTTGTGCGTCCATGTTCATCAAAAAAAAAAAAAAAGGGATGAGGACTTAGCTCCCTCGACTTTCAAGGAAAAGTTGGAGGTTCTATTCGTCTTCAAAAACATACAAATAAAAATAAGGACTGAGAAAAAGGAAAACAGCCGCTCTGCGCCGGTGTCCGAACTCAGACTCTGAATGCCTGAGCATACTTCATACCCACTTAACTACTCCATATAGATAGATATATAGAGACAGGCATGTATATGTATAGTTGTCTAGTTGGTATTCAGAAATTTCTCTGTGCATTCGTTGGACTCTGACCTGATCTCACACCTTTCATCACACAAAACAAAACGCGCCACTCCAATCTACAGTATATTTTACCACTTCCCGCCCTCCGCGCCGCCACCATACCCTCGTCCTGTTCCTCATTTTCTACCACAAATTTCTTCATTTCTGGTTCACATGGCGGCGCCTCCGCGACGATTGCTGCTTTTCTGGTTTTTTCTAGCTGTGGAGACGGTCCGTGCGCAGAATACACCTCCTACTAATGCTAATGCTACCACCGATCCTGATGAAGGTGTGTGGTAAAAATTTTTTTTCTTTTTTTCCCCGATTTGGACAGATTTTCATGATTGACTGCGTGCAAAGTTTTTGGGGAGGGTATCGGTCAGCTTTCTCTGGACGGCATCTCTCTTTCTGTCTTCTGCTTTTTGAATCAATCCATGATCTCAGTCCACAATTTTCGGTATTTGGAAAAGTTTTGGCCTCGTTTGGATGCATGTGTTATATCTGTGGAATATGCTGCTGGGAATTGGGGATGAAAATCAAATAACTGACTGCTGGTCTGCTACCTACTACCCTCGAGAATTTGTTAATTTCTGGGTAGCAAGAAATATGGTTGGGACTTGCGTGAATAATACAGATTGGCCCCCTGTTCCAGTTTATGTCATTTCTTTATTTATTTATTAGTTAATTAAATTTTTTCTTTTCGATTGATTGGAGTTGACTTATGGTTTCAACGAACTTTTTCATTCATTAGAGTAAGATTATGGGTATTGATAGTAAGAATATGGATTATTATTATTTTTTTTTTTATTTTTTACCATCTGATAGCGTTATTTTCTGTGCTTTATTTTGAGGAACAATTCTTGTTTTCCGTTTATACTTCTACTATTGTTGATTTCCTTCCGCAGATGAATAATTTGATCAGTATAACTACTATGTGTTGTGGATAGTTTTATTGGGAGGGAATATTCCTTCTTTAGGTGGAATCATATATATAAACAAGTACTATATTTCTTTATGCACTGATTTTCTTGCAATTATCTATCTCATGTTGTTCTTCATTCAATCTACAGCAAGAGCTTTGAACACCGTGTTTGCACGATGGAGAATTTCTGCCAGAGAACAATGGAACATCAGCGGGGAATTATGCTCGGGTGTTGCTACTGACACAACTCCAATTGGAAACATGAATCCAGGCATTAAATGCAGATGCAGCTTCAATAATGGCACAACATGCCGCATCACTGCTCTGTAAGTGAACATACCACGAGACATCTTACATGAAGACATTTTTACTTCCTTACATTCTAATGCGGTTTATAGCCTACTTTAGTGTGGTCCAGGTGGTCCAATTAACAATTCTGATCTTTATACAACTTTACAGGAGAGTTTATGCATTGGATGTTGTTGGTCGGATTCCTGATGAACTATGGAGTTTGACTATGCTAGACGATCTGTACGTATGCTCTCTACTTATGTTAGGCTCTATTTTTGTTATTACCAGTAGTATAGTATATTTAGCATCTTGACGTTTAAATTTGTGTGGGTTGCTCGTATGTGGTTCCCTGTAATTTGCAAAACACCAAAGCATAATTTTTTTTTCTCTCTCTCTTATCTGTTTCAGAAATCTGGCTCAAAATTATTTGACAGGTCCACTTTCTCCTTCCATCGGCAATCTTACTCGCATGCAGTACTTGTATGTTGTCTTTCCCTTTTTTGCTTTCTTTGTTTTCATACTTGCAATATCAGTTGTTTCTCAATCCATCCTCTTTGTTTGGGGAAAATATTGATGGCTGACTTTCTGTGGTTAGGAGCATTGGCATAAATGCATTATCAGGGCCAGTTCCGAGGGAGCTTGGAATGCTCACAGAGTTAATATCATTGTGAGTGTTTGATAAATGAGTTAATATCCAAGAAAATCGTCCTCAAACTTGTCGCAAGAGTATAATAATGTACTCCTAAAACACATAATCATGGAAATTGGAATTTTCTTCATGTATTAATATTGAAATAGTATTTTAGTCTTATTAATGTATTAATTAATTAATTAATTGCTTGTGTGCAGGGGGTTTGGCACAAACAATTTCTCTGGGCCTTTACCGTCAGAGTTAGGAAGTCTATCAAAATTAACACAAATGTAAGTATTTACATCATATATAACTTAATTTTAATAATTATTTATTCATTGAATTTGTTTGATAATCAATGACTTAATTAATTAATATTGTTTGAATGATAAGAAATTGAATTTAAATATTGCTTGATAATCAAATCTAATTTTAAATATTTCAAAAGAACTAAAAAGAGTTTTAAAATTTTTAATATGCAATAACTTGTACTCATTTTAAATTTATAATTCAGCCATTAATGATTGAGACTCAATTTAGTTTTATTAAAACTAAACAAGAGTGAGTACTCATTTTAATATGTTATTTGATTAAAGTTTTATTATTTGATATAAGTTGTTATTTAGTATAAAATGGAAAGAAAAAATATTTTCATCCCAAGCATTCCAAAATCAATACTATATAATTTTATTTTTGTTGGGATGGGAGTTCAAATCCCCGCCCCACCCATACCGACTTTATCCCTTTCAATTTTATTCATTTGTAATTTGTATGGCATAGAATTCTTATGGCTCTTTAAGCAAAATGCCTCATTTACCCAAAAGAATAGTATAATTTTATTTTATTTTTTTTTAAAAAATTTAATGTGTTGGAAAAATAATTAAATGATCGCCAGGAGGAGGTTTTTTTTCCTCAAAATAAACTCGAGGATTGAAACTTCTATGGTTCAGCAGAATTACTTAGAGGGTGTTTGTTTAAGCTTTTTGGAACAGATTATCTGATTATTGTGTTTTCAAAACGCAAATAATGTGTTACTCGTGTTTGGGTAAATACCTTGTTATAATCAATTATCTACGTTTTGGAGGTTTTTTAATGCACTTTTTCTGAAGTTACTTTTTGGAGCTGTAAAGAATTGCGTTTTCAGATATTTATGGCTTTTAACATTGTATCCCCACATCAATTTATAATTAGGATCAATTATTTAATGTATTATATTTAAAATGTTATATGAAAATATACAAATATTATATAATTAGCCTCTTTCAGAAGCAGCACATTTCATTTTGGCCGTGTAGAATTGTAGATCACATTTTTATTTTTTATTTTGGCAGATACTTTGATAGTGCTGGAGTCAGTGGTCCAATACCTCAAACATTTGCTAGTCTACAGAGCTTGCAGATAGTGTAAGAGCATTCACAAAAATTGAACATGAAAAAAGGAACTAGACCTTTACTTTCTTTAAACTTGGTTTTTGGCTTTCAGGTGGGCATCAGACAATGCACTCACGGGTCCAATACCTGATTTCATAGGAAATTGGTCAAGCCTCACTGACCTGTGAGAAAAAAGATATTTCTAGTTGTTAATGGTGCACGATATTGTTTTATCTTCCTTCAAATGCTTCTGAAAGAATATTGTGGGTTGTGGCAATCTAGAATGAGAATGCATCATTTTCTAGGTTCCTTGTTAATATTTCCCATCATTGATTTTCTCAACCATGTTTACAGGAGATTTCAAGGAAATTCCTTTCAGGGTCCAATACCACAATCTTTCTCTAATTTGACCTCTTTGAGAGACTTGTAAGTGTCATCATTCTATGGTGTATGCATATTCATGTATAACATTTGCTTTGTTGTTGCAGAAGCTAATCTTTTCATTCAACTATGTCCAGGAGAATAAGTGATCTATCTAATGGGAGCTCTTCACTGGACTTCCTCAGAAATCTAAATCTATCTAGCTTGTCAGGATATCAACAGCTTGATTTTATAGTGCTACTTTTTAACATTCGGCAAGTTCTATCCATGACTTTTCTTTTCTTTTCTCTTTTTATTTTTGATGGACAGGATTTTACGAAATAATAACATTTCTGGTCCCATACCTTCATTTTTTGGTGCTTTCCGGAATATGAGACTGCTGTAAGTATTCGTGTCTTGGTCCTGAGACCAACATATTTTAGCTTGAGAACAATAAAAACCAAACTAAACTGAGTTATATCTGAACCTGTTGTATCTCTTTTAGGTCATTTGTATTCTTTCTGCATTGCATAACCCCACATATGATAAATTAATGTTTCAGGGATTTGAGTTTCAACAATTTGACGGGAACAATTCCAGATGAACTTTTCAGTCTTAGTTCTCTCACAGACTTGTAAGTTACTATGTACTGTTGATTAATGGCAGTTTTATTTCTCATAGCCCATCATCTCCTAATGAGCTGGCCAAACAATAAGAGGCAAGAAAATGACAACGTTGTTTTATTTTCCGTTCAATTTTCAGGTACCTTGGTAATAACAAGTTAACTGGGACATTGCCATCCCTAAAGAATTCAGGTCTTCGAAATATGTGAGTGTACATAATTCCCTATTGTGAATTCTTTGGGTAATTGCATACTTGATACATTGTTGGAATTTCTTGGAGAAAATTTATAGATAAAAGGGTTATACATAAACAAGAGAAACACTTAAAAGAAACTAAGGTTAGATGATAAATAACATTGAAAAGAATTTATAAATGCGCACTGACATTTCATTATTTTCTGTAGAGATTTATCATACAATGAGTTGTCAGGAAGCTTTCCATCATGGTTTAGTGAACAGAACTTACAAGTGTATGATCAATTAACCTCATTCTTTTGTACATTCTTAATTTCGTCCTATATCTGTTATGATGTATTTTGGTTTCTGATATTTGGTATTTTTTCTCCCAATCTTGTTCTTACTAATATCCATAATCTCTTTTGCTCTTGTAGTAATTTGGTTTCAAACAACTTCACCATTGACAATTCTAACAACAGGTAATCTATGAGTAACCATACAATGCTGAATTCAACATAATTTGCACCTGATTGCCTTCGAGTGAATTTATTCCTTTGTTTGTAAATTATATTTCTCATATTTTCAATCAAATAACCTCAAAATCTTTTCTCTTTAGTGCTTTGCCTTCTGGATTGAATTGTCTTCAGAGAAATTTTCCTTGCTCTCGAGGATCGCCTAGATGTAAGTGATTCAAATTATTACAATCTATTCAAAGATGATAGATAAGCAAAATGTGTGTGTGTGTGTGTTTGTGTGCGTGTGAATGTTGAAATGTTCTCTTTTTGGTGAATTCGAATGTGTTTTTTAGCACCATCAATTGAATTGTGTAATTCACATTTGTCTTTACCCTGTAGGAATATTTTCAGATATTAAATAGGAGTAGTTTATACTTCAACCTTATGTCTGGAGTAAAGTTGATAAAAAGAAAAAATCATAAAAACTTTAATCCTTTAAAATTTAAACCACTCTTCTCAAACTCTGAACTGGTCAGCTAGATTTGGTTGTTAAAAATCTGCTAAAGGTCATTCATCGGTTTCCTGAAAACTTTTCTTGATAACCAAAAATGGGTTCCAACTTTTGCATGCCGCATTTTCTCTTCCAACATCCTTCCTATAGAATGTATTTTCCTCTGAGATATTACTGTGAGTATATATTGTTCAGTTTTATGCAAATGCAGTAGTTATACTACAACACCAAATTTAATTCAGCCTTTTACAAAGTTGGTCACTGAAATTTCACTGATTGTTACTCAATGATGACCTGCAGATTCCAGTTTTGCAGTTAAATGTGGTGGGCACCAGATTAGTGGTTCAGATGGGGTTGTATATGAGAGGGATAATGAGACTCTTGGTCCGGCAACATATTACATGATTGACACAAGCAGATGGGCTGTTAGCAATGTTGGTCTGCCAAGTAGTAGCAATAATCGGTCATATACAACCTCCACCTTGTCACAATTTACAAATACTTTGGATTCAGAGCTGTTCCAAACTGCTCGAACTTCAGCTGGGTCATTACGATATTATGGTTTAGGCATGGAAAATGGTAACTATACTTTGACACTGCAATTTGCAGAGTCGGTGATTGTAGGAACACGGGTGTGGAAGAGCCTTGGGAGGCGTGTTTTTGACATTTATGTCCAGGTCAGTGTTGAATTAGAACCTTCGTAATGTGGACCTTATGGTTATTCTTATCTTATTCAAAATATACTTTTTTTGGCCCCCACAATTTAGATTGTTGGAAGATACATTATGAAGATACATTGTGTGAACTAAATATGTCAAGCCCAGAACAAAATATGCATTGCATGTCAAGCTTAGAACTAAATATGTTCCATTCTGGCAGTTGAATAAAATGCATCCTCGAGCAACATACAAATTCTGGAATAGGGCTGATGTGTTAAATCATAATAAGCTAGTGCTGACAGTTGATAGTCTACATCACTGTTGTCTGTTGGGTTTAATGATGTTTGAAGAGCAATTGAGTTATTTGATACCATTGTCTTGTTTCAGTGCAGTTAATACATCTACTTTCTCCATGTTTCCTTTTTTGTGTCTAATGACCAACTGGATTTCTTCAGGGAAATTTGGTGGAGAAAGATTTTGACATTACAAGAACAGCAGGTGGCTCTTTAGTAGCTGTTGTGAAGCAGTTCACAGTTCAGGTGTCCGAAAACCATATTGACATCCATCTGTTCTGGGCAGGAAAAGGGACTTGTTGTGTACCTGCTCAAGGAACATACGGTCCCTTGATTTCAGCAATAAGTGCCACACCAAGTATGTGCAAGTTCCGAAGCAGGATGTTCCGTGAACATTTTAAGCTTGTTTCTTCATTCCCTTTCCTTTCTGATTGATCACCTGTTTTTTTATACAGATTTCAATCCTACTGTTTCAAACCAGCCTCCTGGTGGGAGGAGCACAAACCGGACCGGTCTGATTGTTGGGTTGGTTGTTGGGGTTTCAGTTGCAATGTTTCTATGTCTATTTGCATTGTTCTTTGTGCTCCGGCGAAAAAAGAAACAGAGAGATTTTGAGGATGAAGGTAACATAATTACTCCAAAAATCTCTCCTTGTTTAGTAATTACTAGTTCTTTGCATAGCCTTTGCCAGCATGTTCAGTTGTTTACAATGCACACCTCTAATGATGCACAAGAAGAAATTTCTTAATTGGATTACTAAAATGAAAAACTTAATTATCTCTCCATTTGAAATCTGCAGAGTTAATGGGTATTGATGCTCGACCATACACGTTCAGTTATGCTGAACTTAGAGCAGCAACAAATGACTTTGATTCCTCTAATAAGCTTGGAGAGGGTGGTTTTGGACCTGTTTACAAGGTAAAAGTTAATTTTACATTGAAATTTAAGCTTAGAAACATAATGGCTCTGCTGAAGGTATCTCGCTGAGCCAACCGAAAAAAAAACAATTGACATTACAGTAAAATATAAGTAAACTTTCCTTTATGTATATTGTTGGAAATCTTAATTATTAACCAACAGGGAACCCTTGGAGATGGAAGAGCAGTCGCTGTCAAACAGTTGTCAGTTGCATCGCATCAAGGAAAGAGCCAGTTTATTGCAGAGATTGCTACCATTTCTTCTGTGCAACACCGTAACCTTGTTAAACTTTATGGCTGCTGCATTGAGGGAGATAAGCGGTTGCTTGTTTATGAGTATCTTGAGAACAAGAGTCTCGACCACTTATTGTTTGGCACTGGTAAAGAACAGCTTTTGTGCTTCATACCTACTTTATGGCTGCTGCATTGAGGGAGACATTGAGCTTCATTTTAATTGATCTGTTCTCTTATAAAATAGGGAGTACAACTCTGGTTCTCAATTGGCCAATGCGTTTTGACATATGCATGGGAGTAGCCAGGGGTCTTTCTTATCTCCACGAGGAATCTCGTCTCCGAATTGTTCATAGAGATGTGAAAGCCAGTAACATTTTGCTTGATTCTAACCTTACCCCTAAAATATCAGATTTTGGCTTGGCCAAATTGTATGATGACAAGAAGACGCATATAAGCACTCGAGTCGCTGGCACAATGTAAGATTCAAATACTTAAATTTCCATGCTTCTCTTTCTTGGGCCCAATTTTGATCTTTTCCAGAATCGTCAATTTTGCAGTGGATATCTTGCACCAGAGTATGCTATGCGTGGGCATCTTACTGAAAAGGCCGACATATTCAGCTTTGGTGTCGTAGCTCTTGAGATCATCAGTGGAAGGCCAAATTCTGACTCAAGTTTGCAGGATGATATGATTTATCTTCTTGAATGGGTATGTTCTTCTAACACAAAATCATTTCGTGACTGCCCTTTTTCATACACTAAACATGCATTTCATTTCAGGCTTGGAACCTTCATGAAAGCAAAAAGGATATTGAGCTGGTCGACCCATCTCTGGACGAATACAATCCGGAAGAAGTAATAAGAATCATCAGCATAGCTCTTCTCTGCACTCAAGCATCCCCAGCCCTGCGCCCTCCAATGTCCCGTGTTGTGGCCATGCTCTCAGGAGACATCGAGGTGCCTTCTGTCACAACACGCCCTGGGTACCTCACTGATTGGAAGTTCAACGACATGACCACATTTGTGTCATCAACCTCTGACAGCTCAGCAGTGAATGCAGAGAGCAGCAACCTCAATACCACGACGAACTCAACCAGGGAAACAGATGGAGGGCGATCCCCTACAGATCCCCCCAACCCAATGCTGCATGAAATCATTGGTGAAGGCAGATAGATCACATGAATCATTGAACATTGTTTGTGCGTGTATGTATATATATTGTTTTTGGGTTTTGTATTTAAGTGTTTGTTACATATTGTGTATACTATTTGAAACAAACATTTGATTTGAGGGGCTTTTGTACTGTTGTGTAGTCGAGGTTATTTGTATGTCTAGCTATTTTCTGTGTATTAAGGTATGACTTTGTCCATGATTTACTGTTCAATGAAGAAAATGTAATTTGCATCTTTACTTTGTGTTTTGATTCAACGACTGTCGGTATTTTGGGTGAGGTTGGAATTCTCGAGTCACATAACATTCTATGAGAGATTTTCAGTTTGTCTAGATCAAAATGCACTTGCGCCAATCAAAATGCACTATCTGTAACAAATCCTCTTTCTCAATGACATTGAAATAAAAGAAAATTAGACAAGAATAGAAGAAACATTCAATGTGTTATATGGGGTGAGTGTTTGGGGGCTATTACGGAGGATCTACAAATGGGTCTTGGATGTTCACTAATGATTTAATATATATATATATATATATATTATGTTTTTAGGTTATGGCTTCAAAATTTAAAATTAAAAATATAAAAATCAATAAAAATTAGAAAATTGAAATGAAAACACCACATTAAATGTATGATGGGTTGTTCACTAATGATTACATTAAATGTATGATGGGTTGTTCACTAATGATTTAATATATAATAAAAATTATGTTTTTAGGTTATGGTTCCAAAATTCAAAATTAAATATTTAAAAAAAAAATTCGAACTCAAGCTATTCAACTAGTCGACTTGAGCTCGAGCTTAGGAAATATAAAAAGGAAAATACTCTAAGCTACTTGAACGCGAACTTAAGCTCCATAATACTCTAGGCTCGAGCACCCGCTACGCTCCAGCTCGTGGTCACATAGAAGTAGGAGTATTTGTTAATCAAGTTAAGCGTATGTTAGCACTGAATAGTACTCAAGCTCGACTCCAGTGTATTTGTCGGAAATGTGACCCCGGTCTCGCCAGTCGCCACTGGATTCTTTATTATATCTTCCCACTTCCGGGCTCCCGCCGCCGCCATACCCCTCGCCATATTCCTCCTTTCCTACCACATAATTCTTCGTTTCTGATTCTCGCCACTATATTAGCTTCACATGGCGGCGCCTCCGCTGCTTCTCCTGCGAGGATTGCTGCTTTTCTGGTTTTTTCTAGCCCTTGGATTTGCTGTGGAGACCGTCCGTGCTCAGAATACTATTGCTACCACCGATCCTGCTGAAGGTGCGGTGATTTTTTTCCTATTTGGACCGATTTTCATGATGGATTTCGTGCATAATCTTTTGGGAGAGTGTTAATCAGCTTGCTCTCGACGGCATCTTTCTTTCTTTCTTTCTTCTGCTTTTCAAATCAATCAATGATTTCTCATTCGTTAGAATAAGTTTAAGCCCCATGCCTCTCAAAGGAGTTTTCTGCTTTACTTCTCTTACTTCTTCAAAGTAATTTTCTTCCTTTCCAAGACTTCAATCAGAGAGAACTTTCTTAAACAACTGCTTTTTGATAGATTACGGCTATTGTTAGAAAGATTATGGATTATTTTTGAATTTTTTGTTTTACCTTTGATAGCGTCATTTTCTGTGCGTCATTTGTTTTAGAAAGACTATTTGAAAAACTGGCAGTCACTTTATCCTACAATTCTTGTGGTCCGTTTATACTTCTACTATTGTATACGTATTTCCTTTCGTAGATGAATTATTTTATCAGTATAGCTGCTAGGAGTTTTGACAATTTTATTCGGAGTGAGTTTTCATAGTCCAGGACAAATCATGGTAATTTTGGAAAAAAATTCATAACTTTGCCAATTTTCTAATTTGATGCCATGAAGTTTTCTAATTTGATGCCACAACTTTGCTAATTGTCTCCCTGTAGGGCTTTAATTGCCCCCATTTGCAGATGTGGCATATGTTTATTGATTTGTTTGACCTACACATGTGCGTACTTTAGAACCCTAATTTATGAACCTGCCCAACCTACCTGCACCATGTTCCTAGATGTTTAGGGTTCTAAAATGTACACATGCGTAGATCAAACACAGTCAATGCTTAACGGGGAGACACGTGGTGCAATTAAATTAATAATTTTCACATTTTATGCCACATCAGCAAATTGGGGTGATTTAGGCCAATGGGACCAAATCGGAGATGATAAGCAAAGTTGTGGGACCAAATTAGAAAACTCCATATTTACAGCACCAAATTGGAAAATTGGCAAAGTTACGGTACCATTTTGTCATTTTTTTCCTAATCAAGTAGGTGTATATTTCTTTATGCATTGGTATAAATGCAATTTTCTCATGATGTCTATCATTCAATCTACAGCAATAGCTTTGAACACCGTGTTTGCACGATGGGGACTTGCAGCCAGTGATCAATGGAACATTAGCGGGGAATTATGCTCGGGTATTGCCATTGACACGACTCCAATTACAATCATAAATACAGGCATTAAATGCAATTGCAGCTTCAATAATGGCACAACATGCCGCATTACTGCTTTGTAAGTGAACATACTACGAGACAACTTACAGGACATGCGGGAACTATTCACAGACATTTTAAGACTCATTAAAAACTTAGTTTTTACTTCTTACATTCTAATGATGTTTTTAGCCTACTTTGAGGAGGTCCAGGTGGTCTAATTAGTAATTGTGATCCTCTCTACAATCGTGCAGGAAAGTCTCTTCGGATGTTGTTGGTCGAATTCCTGATGAAGTATGGAATTTGACTATGCTAGAAGATCTGTACGTATTATTTTTACTTTCGCTAGGCTCTGTTTTTGGCACAACAAGTAGTATACTAAGTGTTTCTAGTTGGTGAAAACTTGTTATTTGGTTTTTCTACTTTTGAATTCTGTATTGGTCTCTTGTATGTGGATCCCTGGATTTTGAAAACACTAAAACATCAATTTTTTCTTTTGTATGTTTCAGAAATTTGGAAAAAAATTATTTGACAGGTCCACTTTCTCCTTCCATCGGCAACCTTACTCGCCTGCAGAACTTGTATGTTGTCTTGTCCTTTCTTGCTTTCTTGTTTACATACTTGTAATATAAATAGATTCTAAATAAATCCTGTTTGCTTGGGGAAACAATGATGGGTGATTTTTTGTGGTTAGGAACATTGCCATGAATGCATTACCAGGGGCAATTCCTGGGGAACTTGGATTGCTGACAGATTTAATAACATTGTGAGTCTTCATACTTTGATAAATGAGGTTTAACCAACAAGAATCGTTCTCTGGCATGTGGCAAAAGTATAATAATGTAAAACACATCCTGGAAATTGGAATTTTCTTCGTATATTAATATTAATTGCTTATTTGCAGGAGGTTTGGCACAAACAATTTCTCTGGGCCTTTACCATCAGAGTTAGGGAGTCTATCCAAATTAAGAAATATGTAAGTAATTAGTAGTTACATGTATCACTTAATTTAATAAGAGCAAATTCCAAAATATAAACTTCAACTATACACAATTCTTCAATTTGAGACATAAGCTTTTTCTTTTTCTTGGTTTATAGACTTCAACTATTCACCAATTGTTCACTTTGATACCTGAATTTTTTCTGGTCTAAAACTAGATTCAAACTTTTCCATACAAATAAAATAGCCCTCTGTTTGAAATAGATGTGTATTTTGACGTTGAAGGAAGATGTCTATTTTGGTAGCTCATATTTAGCAAAACCCTAACCCTCACTCCTTTTTCTAAACTTCAATGAAGTTCTGGGAAAGTGCAATTGCCTTGGCTGTGAAGATACGTTACAAACATTAAATTTATGCCTCTTTTATTTTGGTCTGTGTTGTGGACAGCGGAAGTTATGTTTACTAGTTCAATATGTTTGCAAAACTTTTATGATTGGATTTATAATTTTTAATATTTTATTAAAATATTTTTATTATCATTGAAAGTTTATTTTAATGGTATGCTTGTGATATTTAAATTGATTATTATGATTGTTTATGAATTATTTGTATGGTGATATTTAGATTTTAAATTAAAACTTATCAATGAACATTCAAATTTTTACTTTGGTTCTTTTATATTTTTTTTTCGCGTGTACTCGTTCCAGACTTCCAGGCCACATTGGTTCTTTTATATTTGGATGAATTTTTAAAATTAATTATTAGAAGAGTTAATTAATAATTAATTGCAATTCCAGAGGTGGTAGTTGGATTAGAGGGTGCGGTGGTCAATTGGGCAATAGAGATATTGAACTCACGGCACTTTGTAGGGGTCTTAGGATGGCAAGGGGTATGCATTTGTCGATGAAATGTTGTTTTGTGGATTCCGCGGAAGTAGTAAGGCTGACTCTATGTTGCTCGGACTCGGGTACGGGTGTCCGACACGGGTGCGGGATATGTGGCGGACACTTGCCATTTTGGATTGTGCTCCAAAAGGACTAGCTAATTGTGCCGTGTCCCAGGATCATACCAGTGTCGGTGTCGTGTCCGGAGGACACGGGTACTCCACCCTTTTTGAAGAGTCCGAGCTACACAGGGCTGACTAATGGATCTGGGCAGCCATGGCACTCTCTTTGGCCACTTATTAAGGATGCTAGGGATGACATCAGGAGTATGTAGGGTTGTGTTGTTCGACATATATTTCAAGAAGGCAATCAAGTTGATGCTTCCGCACACAAAGCTGCTAGGATGGAAGAGTTCTATACAACATGGACATTCCCGCCGGATGACATACGACCATTCGTGGAGAAGGATGCTAGTGGAGTGGTATATGTGCGGAGTTGATAGATTGAAGATTGGGAGTTATGCTGCTATGCTATTAGATTAATTAGTTCTTTGTTTTTTCCTTGTTTCTTTGTTTTTGGATTTTCTCTTTTCCTTTCCTTTCTTTTCTTTTCTCTTTGCTAGCCTCCTCTTTAGGCTCTATCATAAAAAAACAAAAAAAAAAATTAATTAATTGAAATGCTTTCTTATTTGTTATTTACTGTATAATGAACAATTTTGGTTATCCTATGCATTCCGAACCAATATTCCTTTACCATGCAAACAAAAAGAAATTTATTATGAATTTTTTATTTAATTTTATGTTTACTGATTATTGTGCTGAAAAATTAATTAAATTGGGGATGGGGATTTATGGTCAAGGCCCAAGGTTGGGTTCGATTCCCCACCCGGCCTATATCCCTCCCCTTTTATCCCCTTGTAATTTGTGTGGAATGAGGCCCACCATATTTTCCTAACCTATACTTCGTCCGTTCTCAAATGTTTGCCCCATTTGGTTTTAGGGTACTATTCACCCATACATTTTGATTTAAAATTATGATATTATGGTCAAGGCCCAAGGTTGGGTTCGATTCCCCACCCGGCCTATATCCCTTCCCTTTTATCCCCTTGTAATTTGTGTGGAATGAGGCCCACCATATTTTCCTAACCTATACTTCCCCGTTCTCAAATGTTTGCCCCATTTGGTTTTAGGGTACTATTCACCCATACACTTTGATTTAAAATTTTATCATAATTATACAAGGTAAAATATAGTTAAGATGGATTTTGTTAGATTCGCCTCGTCGTGTAGTTTTTAAATATCGAATTTTTAGAATTTTTACATATACTGAACTTAAGTTATTAATTATTCAAAATGCGCATTGGACTGCGTGCGGAGTGGGTCCGTAGCAAATATTTGAGAACAGAGGAAGTATATAACTTTTGTGGTATGAGGCCCACCATATTTTCCTAGCCTATATAGGCTGTTCAGAAAAAAAATATATATATATAATAATAATTAAATGGTTGTGACATTGGCCCCGAAAGTTAGTGTACTGCATCCCACTGGTTGTGGCGGGAAGGAGGAGTTATGTTTTCAAAATAAACTCGAGGATTGAAACTTCGTGGTTCAGCCGAATTGCTCTTAGAAGTTGCACATCCCATTTTGGCGAGTGTAAAACTGTAGATTACGTTTTTATTTTCTATTTTGCCAGATACTTCGATAGTGCTGGAGTCAGTGGTCCAATACCTCAAACATTTGCTAGTCTACAGAGCTTGCAGATTGTGTAAGAGCATTGACAGAAAATGAACATGAGAAACAAGAACTAGACTTTACTTTCTTTAGACTTAAATGACATAGTCACTTGATTGTTTGGCTTTCAGGCAGGCATCAGACAATGCCCTTAAGGGTCAGATACCCGACTTCGTAGGAAATTGGTCAAACCTCCGTCAACTGTGAGAAAATATTATTTCTAGTTGTTAATGATGCATTATATTATTTTATCTTCCTCCAAATTCTTCGGAAAGAATATTGGGGCAATATAGATGAGAACTCTCATCGTTTTCTAGGTTCTTTCTTATTTTCCATGACCGATTTTTCTCAACCCTGTTTACAGGAGATTTCAAGGGAATTCCTTTCAGGGTGCAATACCGCAATCTTTCTCCAATTTGATATCTTTGAATGACTTGTATGTTTTACCATTCATCATTCTATGGTGTATGCATATTCATTCATAACATTTGCTTCATTTTTGCAGAATCTAATCTTTTCATTCAAATGTGTCCAGGAGAATAAGTGATCTATCTAATGGGAACTCTTCATTGGACTTCCTCAGAAATCTAAATCTATCTAGTTTGTAAGTATATCAACGCAGCTTGTGATTTTGTAGTACTACTTTTTAACGTTTTTTGGCAAGTTCTAACCATGACTTTTTTTTTTGGGGGGGACGGGATGGGGGTCTGGGCTGGGGCAGAATTTTACGAAACAATAACATTTCTGGTCCCATACCTTCATTTTTTGGTGCTTTCCAGAGTATGACACTGCTGTAAGTATTCGAGTCTTCGTCCTTAGCCCAACATATCTTAGCCTTGAGAACATTCAAAACCAAACAAGACCAAATTTTATCTGAACCTGTTGTACCTCTTTTTACTTCATTTATATTCTTTCTACATTGCTTAAGCCCCCAAATATGATCATTTTATTTTTAAGGGATTTGAGCTTCAACAATTTGACGGGAACAATTCCAGATGCACTTTTCAATCTCAGTTCTCTCACAAACTTGTAAGTTACTGTGTACTACTAATCACTGACAGTTCTATTTGAGATCACCCAATGACCCCAAACAATAAGGGGCAATAAAATGACAATGCTGTTTTATTTTCATTCAAATTTCAGGTACCTTGGTAATAACAAGTTAACTGGGACACTGCCATCCCTAAAGAATTCAGGTCTTCGAAATATGTGAGTGTACATACCCTATTGTGAATTCTTGGAGTAATTGCATACTTAATATGATGGAATTTTTTGGTGAAATTTTTTATAGATGAAATTTTTTTATATAAACAATAGAATTATTTATAAGAATTAACGACATGATAATAACATCTAAACTTTCTCTGTTGTGATGAAGCAAACGCCCAGTTTTCATTAAAAAGCATTAGTAAATGGGCACTGACATTCTATTATTTTCTGTAGAGATTTGTCATACAATGAATTATCAGGAAGCTTTCCATCGTGGGTTAGCGAGCAGAACTTACAAATGTATGGTCAAATAAACCCCATTATTTTGCACATGCTTAATTTCTTTCTATGTATCTGTTAAGATGTATTTTGATATTTGGTATTTCTTTTCCTCCCAATCTTGTTCCTACTAATATCAATAATCTCTTTTTTCTTGATGTAGCAATTTGGTTTCAAACAACTTCAACCTTGACAATTCTAATAGCAGGTAACCTCTGAGCAACCATGCAATGCTGAATTCAACATATTTGCACCTGATTTGCTTCTAGTGAATTTGTTGATTTCGTTGTAGATTATTTCTCACTTTTTCATTCAAATAACCACAAAATCTTTTCTGGTTAGTGCTTTGCCTTCTGGATTGAATTGTCTTCAGAGGAATTTTCCTTGCTTTCGAGGATCACCTATATGTAAGTGATCAAATCTATTGAAATCTATTCAAAGATGATACAATGTGTGTGAATGTTGACATGTTATCATTTTTCGTTCTGTGAATTTAATTGTTTTTTTTTTTTTCCCAGCATGAGTGTGTAATTTACAATTGTCTTTAACCTATTTAAATATTTTCCGATCTAAGATGGTTTATGTAACACTCTGTCTTGAGTAAAGTCCATCAAAAAAATCTCATAAAGGCTTTAATCCTTTCAATTTTAAACCACTCTTCTCAAACATTGAATTTGTCAGCTAGATCTGGTTGTTTAATCCCCTAAAGATCAGGCATCATTATCCGGAAAACTTTTCTTGATAACGAAAATTCAATTCCAACTTTTGCATGCCGCCTTTTCTCTCGCAACATCCTTCCTGTGGCGTGTATTATCCTCTTGAGATATTACTGTGAGTATATATTGGTCAGTTGCATGCAAAATTGCAAATGCAGTCGTTATATTACAACAATAAATTTGATTCAGCCTTTTAGAAAATTGGTCAGTGAAATTTCACTGATTGTTCCTCAATGATGACCTGCAGATTCCAGTTTTGCAGTTAAATGTGGTGGGCACCAGATTAGTGGTTCAGATGGGGTTGTGTATGAGAGGGATAATGAGACTCTTGGTCCGGCAACATATTACATGATTGACTCGGGCAGATGGGCTGTTAGCAATGTTGGTCTGCCAAGTGATAACAATAATCCATCATACACAACCTCCACCTTCTCACAAATTACAAATGGTTTGGATTCGGAACTGTTCCAAACTGCTCGAACTTCAGCTGGATCATTACGATATTATGGCTTAGGCATGGAAAATGGTAACTACACTTTGAAGCTGCAATTTACAGAGTCGGTTGTTGTAGGAACACAGACTTGGAGGAACCTTAATAGACGCGTGTTTCACATTTATGTCCAGGTCAGTGTTACATTAGAACCTTCACACCGTGGATTTTATGTAATTCTTATATATACTAAACTCTGCCTTGGATCTGTAGTTTGGTACTAAATATGTTCCATTTTGGTAGTTGAATAAAATGCATCCTCTAACTACATTCAAATTCTGAAATTTGGTTAATGTGTTAAATCGTAATAAGCTAGTGCTGAGAGTTGACAATCTACATCACTGTTGAATGTAATGATGTTTTGAAGAGCAATTCGGTTATACCTCATACCATTGTCTTGTTGGATGTGTAGTCATCTACTTTCTCCATGTTTTTCTTTTTGTGTATAGTGACCAACTTTGATTTCTTCAGGGAGATTTAGTGGAGCCAGATTTTGACATTAGAAGAGAAGCAGGTGGTGCCTCTTTTGTATCTGTGGTCAGGGAGTACCTAGTTGAGGTGTCCGAGAACCATCTTGACATCCATCTGTTCTGGGCAGGAAAAGGGACATGTTGTGTACCTGCTCCAGGATTTTATGGTCCCTTAATCTCAGCAATAAGTGCTACACCTAGTATGTGCAAGTTACAAAGCTGGCTATTGACCGCTATTCCGTGAAAACATTTTAAGCTTGTTTCTTTATTCCCATTCTGACTGATCGCATGTTTTTTATACAGATTTTGTGCCCCATGGTAATCAGATTGGTCTGATTGTAGGAGTTGTTGTTGGAGTTTCAGTTGCAATATTGCTATGTCTATTTGCATTATTCTTTGTGCTCCGGAGGAAAAAGAAACTTAAAGATTTTGGGACTGAAGGTAACATAAATTACTCTGAGGACTTAACATTATAAAATTCCTCTATTTACTTTAAAAGTTATTTGCTGCCAGCATTTTCAGTTGTTTATGGTTCACACCTCAGATGATGCATGAAATCTGAGTTCGATTAAGAAGTAAAAGAATAAATATAAAACAACCTGAATTATCTCGCCTTGTATGAAATTTGCAGAGTTATTGAGTATTGATGCTCGACCCTACACGTTTAGTTATGCAGAACTAAGATCTGCCACAAACGACTTTGATCTCTCCAATAAGCTTGGAGAGGGTGGATTTGGACCTGTTTTCAAGGTAAAGATTAGTTTATGACTCTCGTTAAGGTATCTCACCGAGCCGACGTAAACAAAAACAATTGACATTTGAAGTAAAATTTACGTAGATTTTTTTTTTTAAAGGTATATTTTTAAAATCTTAATTATTAATCAACAGGGAACCCTTGGAGATGGAAGAGCAGTTGCTGTCAAACGGTTGTCTGTGGCATCACATCAAGGAAACAGCCAGTTTATTGCGGAGATTGCTACCATTTCTGCTGTGCAACATCGTAACCTTGTTAAACTCTACGGTTGCTGCATTGAGGGAGATAAACGGTTGCTTGTCTATGAGTATCTTGAGAACAAGAGTCTCGACCAAATATTATTTGGCACTGGTGAACGACAGCTTTTATATGCTTCATATCATACCTACTCCACACTACAAAGAGACATTGAGCTTTAGTTTAACTGATTTGTTGTTCTCTTTTGAAATAGGGAGTAAAACTTTGGTTCTTGATTGGCCAATGCGTTTCCATATATGCATGGGCATAGCCAGGGGTCTTGCTTATCTCCATGAGGAATCTCGTCTTCGAATTGTTCATAGAGATGTGAAATCCAGTAACATTCTGCTTGATTCTGACCTCACCCCTAAAATATCAGATTTTGGCTTGGCCAAATTGTTTGATGATAACAAGACGCATATAAGCACTCGAGTTGCTGGCACAATGCAAGTTTCATGTATTTCAATTTCCATGTTTCTCTTTCTCGTGCCGAAAAATCTGATGTTTTTTTTTTCCTGAATCGGTCAATTTTGCAGAGGATATCTTGCACCGGAGTATGCTATGCGCGGGCTTCTCACTGAGAAGGCCGACATATTCAGCTTTGGCGTCGTAGCTCTTGAGATAATCAGTGGAAGGCCAAATGCCGACACAAGTTTGCCGGATGATATGATTTATCTTCTTGAATGGGTACGTATGCTCTTCTAACTCAAAACCATTTCACTACTACCCTTTTTCATATACTACTAAAAATACATATTTCATTTCAGGCTTGGAACCTTCATGAAGAAAATAAGGTAATTGAGCTGGTTGATCCATCTCTGCCCGAATGCAATCCGGAGGAAGTAATAAGAATCATAGGCGTAGCTTTTCTCTGCACCCAAGCATCCCCAGGCTTACGCCCTCGAATGTCCCGTGTTGTGGCCATGCTCTTTGGAGACATTGAGGTTGTCTCTGTCCCCACACGCCCTGCATACCTCACTGGTTGGCAGTTCAACGACACGACCAGCAGCTTTGTGGAATCGGACACCGAGAGCCCGACATTCAATGCAGCAGAGACCAGTAACTTCAATACAACGCCGAACGCAGTCATGGAAATAGATGCGGGGTGGTCCCCTACGGATCCTGCCAAGCCGATGCTAAATAAATCATTGCATTGGTGATGGTACGTAGATTACTTTGATCAATAAATGTTGTTTGAATAATATTTGATCTACGGGCTAATATATATTAGGGGCAGAGCAAACATTTTTCATTTTTGGGGGTTGTGTTTATAATTTTTATTGTCTTCGAAAATTGGGCCTTCTATTCATAAATTTGTTTTGGGCAGTTTCAATTATGTGTACATGATTTTTATTGTTTAGAATTTAAATGAGTAAAAAAAAAAAGCTAAATTAAAAAAAAAAATCATCATCAAATACATTTTAAAATATAATTGAAAATATTAAAAATTATTCTAACAAATCACTTAAAAAGTGCACAAATCCTCTTATCTGGAGGTCCTTAATTAATATAGTGCGATTGGACACTTTGAATGGCCTAAGAAGACGAGTGGATGCACCATTGACCATCTAATAGAGTCGTCATCTCATATATGTATTGAATTATATTTGTGTAACTGAAGGCGCAGGATTAATATATATACTGTGGTGATAAATGCTTCCTCGGCAGGTCTTTGTTAGATCACGACCGATTTCAACGCAACTGGTGACACATGGTGTGCCTTAATTTCCACGGCCTGAGGCTATTGAGGGATGTGAGGGAGGACTTGCACGGTTGCACCTTTGCCACCTTCAGCATAGGCATACAAAGATGATTGTTCCATATTGGAAAGATTGTGAGATGGTTTAAGGGTATAGATGATTTCGCTCGTTGCCAATTTGTTTGGAGTTGAAAGCGTATTTATTTAACATGGTATGTATCACAATCATGATTATCCATTATGGGTATTATTGGTTGTATGGTTGCTTATATGTGTTCAATATAATTGCTCCTATGTCTACTGGCGGATGTAGACGGTTAGGATTAGGGGGCCGGTGTGCAAACATTAATACTACAATGTTTCTTACAATAATAAAAATAATATCATATCAAAATTTCATTATCAATATTTTTATTTTTATTTTATATTAGGTGCAACAATTGTAACCTACGAGTCATATTATGAAAGTGTTATAAAAAAATTCATTTAAAATCTTTACATAAATATTTTGAAAATGGAAAACAACTGTTAGAAAACCATTATATTTAATTGGTTTAGATAATGAACTAAAAAATATATCCATAACTCCCTATATTCCCATGCTTTTTTATTTAATTTTATTACTATATTAATAAAAATTATGAGCAAATGAACCCTTAGAAATATTCTAATAACGCACTTAAAAAGTGCACTGACCCTCTTATTTGGAGGTCCCTTAATAGTGTCCATGTGCGATTGGACACTTTGAATGGCCTAAGAACATCCAAAGTCATTATCTCATATATGTATTGGAGAATAAATACTTAAATACTACTATAAATTTTACTATTATTTATTTCGGTTTATAAAGTATTTAATTAATATAAATGGTCCTATAACTTTTATATTTTAGTTGAAATAGTCCTAAATTAAATAGTCCTATAAATTTTTATTTTTGCTCCCAAAAATTTTCTAGTTTTTTCAATTTAGTCCTCATTACAATGATATGTTTTATATCGTATTCTATTAAAATATACTACCTCCGTTCCCTTTTACATGTCACAGACCTACATTTCATGCAATGAAATATATATTTTTAATCCTTAATAACTTAAATTGCATACAAGTAAAAATTATGAAAATTTGATATTCTAAATCTATATGATTAAACGAATCCAACAAGATTCCACTTGACTATATTTTATCTTATATAATTGTATTAAAAAGTCGAATTAAAGTTACTAAATGAACAGTGACAAAACTCTCTCCGTGTCACTTAAAAAGGAACGTAGGAAGTACATTTTTTTTAACTTAAAACTACTAAATTATAAATAAATACATGATACTCCCTCGTCCAACGAATGTTGGCTCATTTCTTTTGGGCACGATAATTTAGGTGATGAGTTTAGTAGTTAAAGTGTTTTAAGTATTTTTTGTTTAAAATTCTAATGAATTTTGACACTATTTTGTTAAAATCGTCTAATTATGTAATTTTAGAATATATATTTTATATAATTTTTATTTGTACCCATTATGAAATACTATTAAAAAGTAAAGAAATGCATGACTTTTTCAGAAAAATAAAAGTTCATTGGACTTAGTGCAAAAAAATAAAGGTAACCACTTTTAATGAGATTTTTTAGCTTAGCTTTTAATAGGAGTTGCAACAATTAAGATTCTAATCATACATAATTTAATTTATCTAAAAAGGAAAAGTGACCATATTTCGTGGAACGGTAAAAAATGAATACTAGCCACTTTACTGGGACGGAGGGAGTACAATATAAATTATACTTTATTCAAAGCAGTGGTGTATCTAGTATTGGTCAAGGTGGGTCAATTGACCCACCATAGATGACCCAAAAAAAAATTAAAAAGTTAATAACTCATTTTTTTTTTCGGAAGTAGGGTGGGATTAGTAACTCACTTTTAGTTTTAATGTCCAGATTCCAGCCTATACTTATTTATCAAGCCCTTTTAATTTGTAAGTTTCTTTCTTTCTTAATTTTTTTTTTTGTTTTGTCCCACAAATAAAAAGTGTATTCCAATTTAGCTAAACTCATTGAAGCTTCTATTTAATTATCAAGTGATTGAAAACTGGTGTAAAAAATCATATTTATAAGAATGTGAAGATTATTTGTTAATTTTGAGTATGTATCACTTTATTTAACTAATTTTTCTCTTTGCAAATTTATTTTGGTAGTGTTGGTCTTGATGGAACACACCTATGAAGGTGGTCCGTGCCCAATGATCGTTATTGGATGCCAACACATATATACATGGTATTATTATATATCTACTAGAATGGTTACGAAAATTACCTTTCCAAAGCAGATCTGCAACAACGTCTGATTGGAAACTTGGTTCTTTTCGTTTATGTTCTTAGATCTGCAATATGCAACCACGAACAATCTCTCAAGCACACGAACGGGCGAACGAACAGATCTCCTTCCTTGCACACGAATGAATTCAACACTAAGAATCTTCCAGACTGTTCCCGACCCCGTACGAACACCGGATGGACGGAGATCTATCGAACGGATAGAGAGAAAATTGGATCTCAAAAACCCTCTCTTGGCTGCCCCTCTCTCTCCTTTTGGAAAAGAATTATGATCGTGTTGTTATGGAGGCTAGGGTTTCTTGAAAACCTATTTATAAACTCTCCTTGTTGGTCATTGGGCCAGACTGGGGATCCACTAGAAGGTATCAGGCCCAGGCTCCTTTACAGGCTCAAATTCTTATGTTTAGCCCAAAACATAATTTGGCCTATAAAACATTAATTAATTCCACTAAATAATCAATGTTGCACTCCCGGCCTGATCCAGATTGAATCTGGGCTTCTATTAGACTCAATTTATTCCCTATGTTTAAGATATCGCACGTCCATTAATTATTTAAAACTTCTGATAATTTTAATCAATTAATCTCTTTTAATCCTTAAGTAGTTACACTCAAACTTCATCATTGTGTGGAATAAATCCACCTGCAGGGTTCATACAATGATCCTTATTGAGCTCCTTAAGGAAACTTCATCAACCCGGATAACCAGGACACAGTGGCCTAGAGAGCATAAATAGACACCATGCAAATAATATTGGCGCCCAAATACGAAGTATATTAAATCAACTAGGATTCTCACTCATGGTAAATCAAAGCGACCAACAAATATTCCATGTGTCAGATTTATCTCTACTAGGGTTAAGAATTAATCAGAGTCGCCGAGATCTTGATTTTTCTTATGTCAGAATAGAAGAATGCATCTCAGCTGTGATCCATTCAATACGACGCAACGCACTATTGCAAACTAATAGTCAAGATAAACTAATTACAAGTTTCCAGTACAACTTAAACCAATAGTTATGTCCCAAACTATCTCAGTTGTGAATACTGTTTATATCTTATAAGAAACCGACAACGTGATCTTCTGTGTGACTCCTAACACACCATGTTTTCTACAATATTAGATAATTGGACATACTTGCAATTATATAGAAAACATACAAGTATCCATACAAAAGCAACAATGTAAATAACCATTTATTTCAATCAATATAGAAATCGAATAAATACAAAAGCGCATTAAAAATTTGCTTTACTGTATACTCTATCAATCTCCCACTTATACTAAAGCTAAACTTTTAGTATACACAAACATGTCTCCCACTTATACTTAAAGTCTAGCTAGCTGCAAGATATCGTAAACCAAGACCCTCTACATGTTTCTCGAAGATCTTTATTGCCAGAGTCTTCGTGAAAGGGTCTGCCAAGTTGTCCAACGACGCAATTTTTGTCACAGCTACGTCTCCTCGCCTTACGATGTCTCGTATGATATGGTACTTTCTTACTATGTGTTTACTAGCTTTATGAGCTCTAGGTTCTTTTGAGTTTGCCACTGCACCAGCGTTATCACAATAGATAATGATACACTCAGGCATACTCTCAGAAACCCCCAAGTCATACAAGAAGCTCTTGAGTCACACAGCCTCCTTTGCTGCCTTAGAGGCCGCAACATATTCGGCTTCCATGGTAGAATCTGCGATGCATTTCTGCTTTACGCTCCTCCATGAGATAGCTCCACCTCCTAAGGTAAACACATATCCCGAGGTTGACTTCCTCTCATCTCGATCAGCTTGGATATCTGAATCTGTGTAACCCAAAGGACTTAGATTGCTTGACTGGTAAACTAGCATATAATCCCGAGTTCTTCTCAGATACTTGAGAATATGCTTCACCGCAATCCAATGTCCTTGCCCAGGGTTAGATTGATATCTTGCCACCATGCCAACTGCATAGCAGATATCAGACCTCGTGCACAGCATGGCATACATAAGGCTTCCTACTGCCGAGGCATAAGGAACCTTAGCCATCTCCTCTGTCTCCTTTTGTGTCTTGGGACACATTTCTTTAGATAGAGGAACTCCATGTCTGAAAGGTAAGAATCCTTTCTTGGAGTTTTGCATGCTGAATCGAGCAATCACAGTGTCAATGTAGGCTGCTTGAGAAAGGCATAACATTCTCTTTTTCCGATCATGAATGACCTTCATTCCTAGAATGTACGATGCTTCCCCCATGTCCTTCATTTGAAATTGCTCAGAAAGCCATACCTTTATGTCTGATAATACCTTGACATTGTTTCCAATGAGAAGTATATCATCTACGTATAGAATACCACCACATTTCCGTTGCACCTCTTGTACACACAACTTTCATTTGGACATTGTTCAAATCCATAGGACTTGATCACTTCGTCAAAATGAATGTTCCAAGACTTTGAAGCTTGTTTAAGTCCATATAAAGATTTGGCTTCCATACACGATGCTCTTGGCCTTTCTTCACATAACCTTCAGGTTGCTGTATATAGATGTCTTCATCCAGATTCCCGTTAAGGAAAGCTATCTTTACATCCATTTGCCAAACTTCATAGTCCATGTGACTAGCTATGGATAAGAGTATCCGGATTGACTTTAGCATGGCTACTGGTGATAAAGCTTCATCATAATCGATGCCCTATTTCTGAGTGAAACCTTTTGCCACCAACCGTGCTTTGAAGGTAGTAACCTTCCCGTCAGGTCCCCTCTTTCTCCTAAAGACCCATTTGCACCCAATGGCCTTTTTGTCATTGGGAAGGTCTTTAAGGTCATATACATCCATAGTATGCATGGATTCAATCTCATAATCCATGGCATTTTGCCAAGCTTCTGCATTGCCATCCTGGATCGCCTCCTTGTAGGTCCAAGGATCCGGTTCTTGTTCATCACTGGGAACTGAGTCTGAAGACTCTCCCACTAACAAGAAACGACTGGGTGAGCGAGTTACCCTCCCACTACGTCGAGGCGATTCATGTGTGGTGAAACTTTTGACAATTTCCAACTATATGAGTATTTTCTAAAAAGAATATAATCCCGGTTTAATTTTATTTAATGAAACCAATTATGAAGATGGAGTTGGGATTAGGGATATGTTTATAGGTTGTCACGTTTTTATAAACTCATGTAGGAAACTGTGGCCCGAAAGCGCACGGTGTCAAAAATTGCAATATTTATAGTAGGTCCGGATCGTTCACAGGAGGATGTGCGATAGAAGCAGGGCCCACGTCGTTTTATAAGATTTTCCACTCGGTTACTCAATTCCAATTTGTGTTTTTAACTATCAACTACATAATTTAAACTAAGCTATGAAAGCAATCGAAATTATTCTACAAAGCAAATTAAAATTATTCTAGAAAGCAATTAAATTCAATCTAAGAAAGCAATAAAATTATTCTAAGAAAGCGGTTAAAAATTATACTAAGAAAACAGATCTAAAATGAGACAGAAGGGACAAGAAGAAAATAATAAAAATTGGACAAGATACAGATGAAACACAATTAAACTCCCATTTTGTTACACAGATCTTAGCTCGGGATAATCCTTTCAGTTAGCTAATTCTCATGCTCCTATACTATGTTCCCTTTAACAGACATGTACTTACAGTACATGTTTACATGCTCTGAAGACAACAAAATCTAAGATACCACAAACTCATAACTCCCCTTGCAATGCCTTGCAGGAGTATGTTAGTCATCTGTGGTGGACAAGCAACACCCGTCAAATCATTAATTGAAATGCCAAGTACTCCCATCATTCCCCCGGTCACACCCAAAGATTTAAATTAAGCCTGAACTATTCCATAACTCCCATTCCTAGTAACAGTTAGAAGTTTTCTCAATACATCCGAGTGACCTCTATAAAAGCATTTAAAAGAAAGCGATAAAGAAAGCATTTAAAAACCTATCACTCGAAGGTTTCAAAAGCATCATACTGGTAGTAAATGAGAGCACCCAGTCTTAATGACCGGACGCAGATCAAGAATTCCCGGACATCAGTAAACCGCTCGCTGTGTTTACCTACTCTCGGTTGGTTATGAGATACAAACTAATGAAACAAACTAATATATTAGTTTGTTCCGGATGCACTCACTCAAGACTCAAAAATAGGCTCTGGCAGAAGAGGATAGCAGTTGAAAGAATACTCAACCCTATCTTAGAAAATAACCAAGGCCCACATGTTGTTCTTCTAGTATTATCTATCACACCTTATCTGAATCCAAGTGGATTCTGATTCAGTGCAATATTTAATATAAGATTTCCAACATACAACAATTTTGGAAAATAATTGATGTTTGAAAATCATTCCCTAAACAGGTACTAGACTCTCAATTAAAACACAAATCCTTTCAGTCTAGGTGAGACTTAATCGCTGACTCTGCTTCTAATTTCCCGAAATCAGCCCCCAGTCGAATGTGAATTAGTCATAACTGTGGAATTTATCCCTTACTCAGATTCGAATTTATAAATGAATTTTTTGTTGGAAATTTATTATGAAACATCTGATTTAAATTAAGACTTCTATGTCTAAGGGAAAGATCCCAAAATAATTATGACCACAATATTTACATAATAGTATCATGCATAAATTTATAAATAAATGTAAAATTAAGCTAACCCAAAATATAAGGTGGGTTTAGACAGAATGTGACACACAAAGATGAAATAGCCTGAGATGAGAGGAGTTCAAAAGAACATTTTATTTGGCTAAAAAGATGACAAAAATAATCAGGATAATCCGGACTGCAAACATCTGTTATCCAGGTCCTGACTATTCCAGGTGGGATGATTTTTAGACAGCAGAAGACCTTAAATGACAGTGATCGCTATCATCAAGATTTCTACTATCTGTGAAATGAGAGAAAAACATACATATTTTCTCACTATAATACCAGTCAAACAGTGTTGATCGACACCATCTGGTAATATTAAAGCTTGAAATTCGGGTTTTGAAAATAAAATAAGAAAATAAAACTGTATTCAGACAGGGGCTGACTGAGTGGCTACTTCATTTCCCGGTAAGAGGATCGTTCGCCTGACCTCGTCAGTCACTATCCAAACCATGCAAAATAACAAATAGTAATTAATACACAGACTACGGGCTACTTCATTTCCCGGTAAAGGGACCGTTTGCCGACACTATTCTATGATATTTTTCACTTTTCATTTCACACAATACGGAAAAGACCAAAATAACATAAGAGAATATTTTTGGGTTATCTTGTATGAGAGACATTGGTTTCTCATGCAAGGGTATGGAAATTATTCCATAATTACTCTTTATGGTCTAAATAATCTCTCATTCCATAATTAACTAATTAATTACAGTCCGGATTATATACTTAGATCATTAGAGTTTAATTTTGTAGAAGAATCTTTTAATGAAAAAATTGAACAAAGTTCTTTATATCAAATTTATCATGGGTTGAAATCATTGGATTTCAACCTCAAAATATTAATATGAAGGTTCAATTAATTAAGTGAGAAAAATGGAGAAATGGAAAATTTGGCAAAAATCGCCATGAGTTAGTGAAAGAAGATGTGAAAATTTTAGAGTTAAAGGGTTATGTACGACGCTACACATTATTACGACGCTATACAATGTTTCACGTCGTAGTGTTGACGTCGTGCATGGAAGTTTAGAAAAGGAGGACTACGACGCTAAGCATGTCCTACGACGTTAAACATGGTTTACGTCGTAGGGTCTAGTGTCGTAGTAAGAAAAGATGGTTTTGAAAAAGTAGGGATGCTACGACGCTATACACTAAATTACGACGCTATCCTAGGACAACGTCGTGGGTGTAGCGTCGTAGGTGGGTTGTGTGAGAATGGAAGTGTTTTTGGTTCCTACGACCTTAGACAAAAATTACGACGCTATCCTAGAATAGCATCGTAGGTCTAACGTCATAGGACAACTTTTCCTTAAGTCCGAAGCACCTACGACGTAAAACCTTGCCCAACGTCGCTAACCTAGGTTAGCGTCCTAGGGCGGTTAGCGTCTTAGCTACCCCAGAACATAAGTGTTGTTAGGGTAATGCAATTTATGCGATTGCAAACCCCTTTTTCAAGTTTATGGTTCACAAATGCATGAAGATAGCAAACAAAATAAGAACAGTAAACTTAAAAATGCAATATAGTAAGGAAAAATAAGCTAAAATCCACACCCATGAACCACAAACCCAAATACGGGTTTTTAATCAACATGCCATGCATAAGAACCCAAAAATGAAAGTGAAGACAGAAAACCCATATGTAAACAGAGAATAAGATGACCAAATGGTCATTAAACCAAAAATAAACCAAGTAAATCCATGGAATCATTTCCATTTCATGTTTTGGGACTCTTTTTAGTGCTTAACTTCCCATTTTATATCAAAGGGTTTGATAATACCCATTATTTGAATATTCCAAACCTTAATAGAGTTTAACAAAGCTATTAAATAATGAAAACAGTGGCTATCTAAATGAAGAACACTAAAACTCTAACTAATCCAAGCTAAACAGTAGATAAAAACTAAAACTATGCAAGGAAATAAATAATACAAAAAATTAAACCTAACTAACTAAACTAACTACACACCTCTCAAGAACACCTTGTTGTCTCCAAGTTTGAGAATGTTGTGAAGTGACTGATCATGGGAGTCAACTTGTCCTTATATAGGTGGGAAACCCTAGGCCCATGGGCCCCCAGGCCCTTGATTTGAATTTCTGGCCAGGTTACGATGCTATGCACGAGTACGTCGCTATCCATTACTACGACGCTGAACATGTCTTGCGTTGTAGTCTTCCATCTCGACGGCACTTCTTGTCTCTAGATGAACAGCCTACGACGCTGAACTGGCCTACGACGTCAAACTGGACTACGACGCTATCCTCGCTTAGCGTCATACCTCTCTTCCTTCAGAGTCCTGCCTCCATTTCTGCCTACGACGCTATACATGCTTAGCGTCGTAGTTGAGTCTAGCGTCGTAATTTCCTGAAAATTTTGAATTTTTGTGGGTTTTCATTTCTTTTCTCATCTTTTTATTTCCTTTTTCTTTTCTTTTCTTTTTCTCATGTTTTTGGATTTTTCTAACATAAACGTGTAATAAAATTACATATTTATGTATTTTTCATACCAGCTTATTATTTTTACAATTATGCATAAATCAGTCCAATTTAACTGCTTTCTTATTCAATATAAGACAGGAATGCGATCAAATGCCCGTTTCAGACACGGAAATGGATTGAAAATAATGGACATTTCTGGCCATTATCAACATCCTCACATTTAATACTGATCCTCCCCGAGCAGTCAGAATCAATGTTCCTTGGAACAAGGACTCTGCATATTCAATTCATTTTCGTGGCTTCATAAATTACATTCTTTTTGGACTGGAATAAGACAATTAAAGCTACAAGTGTTAGATCCCCTTGACTGCAGTATTTAATGAAATGATACTTGCTCACTAAATCAGGCCTACAAATCAAACATCATTGTCAACCCTTCATGAATATCATGTTCGAAAAATGCAAAGATTAAAAATTAGAATTAAGGTATGACATGAACATATTTAATAAAATAGAGCCTCATATATAGTAAACTTGGAAAATTCACTCACTCTCGAATGGGTTTGATCATTTGAACACTCAAAATCAAATTTAATTAAGTTATCCCATATGCTTGCAATTGGACCAACTCGCCACCGGCTCATTTCCTCAAATCGAGATCCCGATGTCTTATTCAAGGTTATAATGGGGCATATGGTTGTAACATTTGGTAAGAAAGAGAATTTATTGGGCTAAGAAGTGGCAAGAAATTATTCTATCATAACTTGGCATTTTTATTTAGAATTTATGATCATCAATTATTTCTTTCTTTCTTTTGCTTTTCTTTTTCCATTGCATGACTTTAGACTATGTCTAATTGCTTTGTCATTGCAATTTTATTCTTGTTGAAATGAACTCAACATATATATTATTCTTTTTCTTTTCTTCTTTTTTTTTTCTCTCTTTTTTTTTGAATCGGTTCATAGCATACCGATTTATATATGTTTTTTATGATCATAAGTTTAATGCCTTTGATAGAATTTATTTTTGCACACTTGGGTTGAATATTTTGGTCTTTTTATAAGGCTAGGAAAATATAGTGGGTTTCAAGAAAAATTAGTCTTAAAGGCTCAAGTGGGTTAATCCTAAAGGGAAAATATTTTTGGTTTTGGATTTCAAACGAAGGCCAAAATTTTGGTTTTTCCAAGTGCCTCGATCATATGCTCGATTTTGGGAATATGGCATGGTCTTGAATCGGTCCCAATTGCAAGTTCTAGTTTCCTTTAATCAAATTGATTCACACATTAAAGAAATTAAATGAATAAAAGTGACTCATGGCTCAAATCTCACAAGGTTGGATTGATTCATGTTATACAATATTCTCAAATTTAATCAGAGCTTAATTCTAACAATTTATTCAATAAAAATTTTCAACATGAAGATTTATTACCAAAAAAGATGATCGCATCATCAAATTTTTATAGCTCAAAACCTTAGGAATTCATTTCATGCATGTTCTCAATTATACTCTCCCAATTTAAAAGTTTGAAAATTTGATCACAAGCCTAAATTCAACATGTGAATTTAGAGCATGTTTATCCATACTTTTTGCTGGTTATTTAATTTAAAGCAGTAAAAGAGGCACTGTTAACATACAAAGTATGTCAACAACATATTTTTTGCCCGACAGTCACTTATTCATCTTGGACTGTCAGACATCTTTTCAAAAATAAAATTGTTTGTGGATCTCAAAAACGGAGTTCCATTCGTGGAAAGCGATAAATTACATCATTTACATGTGATTTCTAGGGCAATGAGAATGAACAATCACTAAAGAATAGAAATTCACAAGTGAGATGTATACAATTTAGCTCGAATTGATCTGACAATTAAACTCAGTCTTTCTTCTCTCCCGGATGGCTTGATGGTCCCGCATCGTCCGTCGGAGGTGGAGGTGGCTTTGAAAGTTGTTGGATGAGGGCTTGTATCACCATTTCCATCATCTTGCACTGCCTTTCTTCACTCTCCAGTCTTTCCCTATGCATACGTTCTTCTCTTTCCAATAGCAGCTTTTTGAACTCCTCATCCCGTCTTCTCTGTTCAGCTCTTTCTTCGGCTCTTTCCCTCTTCTCATCCTCCTTCCCCAGAATCATGGTGTCTGCCAGCGTCATGATACTATCTGTAACTGTTTTGCTCATGCTGCTCACTAGCTCTATCACATGGGAGTCGGTCGGATGCTGCGAAACATTCTGGCTTGCAGGCGGGATTTGTGACGGTTGAGCTCTCTGCTGTGGAATTTGTACTGGAGGTGGAGGAATCTGACTCGAACTTGGTGCCACCGGCTCCTGTTGAGGGATTTCCACTTGTGCTGAAGGTCCCGCCTCAGTACGGGCCTTTCTTCTCCTTTTAGGAGCCGGTGGAGGCATTGAATCTCTTCTTTGGACTGATGGTGCCTCTCCACCGGATATGAAGGATGATTGCACATTGGAGTTATCTGGCAGTGGAGGAAGTGCATAGGTGATTCTTTCTTGAGTTCGCATGGATGGGACCTGATAATGGCCAAAATTGACCATTATTTTCAATCTATTTCCGTGTCTAAAACGGACATTTGATCGCATTCCGGTCTTATTTAAATAAGAAAGCAGTTGAATTTAACAGATTTATGCAAGTTTGTGTAAATAATAAGCTGGTATTGAAAAACACAAAAATATTGTTATTTTTATTAATTTTATGTTAAAAAATCCAAAAACATGATAAAAATATTAAAAATCATACACTTGATTGATTTTGGTTCGATGTTGTCTATTCGGTGAAACACGGGCTCATTAAATGGAGCACAAACCAAATAATCAAGTGGAACAAATTTACATATTCATATTATTTTATACTTTGATGTATTTATTTGTAATATTTTGATGTTTATTTTTATCTCTGTTTTCTGCTTGAATTAAATTAATTGGTCCACTAATCACTTTTGATTTAAATTAATTGCAGGTGTTTTAAGCTAATTTGGTCCAGTCCAATCCAGTGGCGCAACTCCAGGCCCAACCACATTTTCAGTCCACAAACCCCTTAAGCCCATTACACTCATTTCCTGAAGCCCAACAGCACAAACTCCACAAGCCTAACACTAAAGCCCAACACCAAAGCCCAACCCTAACCGAACCCTAACCCTAACCCTAAGACACTGCCTAGCGCTGCCGCCGGCCGCCGGCTGCCGCCTCCGGCCACCATTTCCAAATCCGACCACCAGTCTCCTCGCCACCACCATCCTCCGGCGACAGCCCCCTCACCCAACAGCCTCTGGTCGTCGCCCCCATCACTCCGGCCACTACCATCATCAAGCTCCGACCACCCAGTCATCTCGCCACCGCCTCCTCATCCCCTCCGACCTCGGCCACCATTTCCAACCCACATCCGACCAACACCCATCTCCAATCGCCGCCCAATCCCTCAACAGCCCCATTCCATCTCCTCCGTTTCCAGCCCAGACCTGCCGCCACCACCACTTCCGAAACCCATCTCAGGCAGCCTCCATCTGCCAACTCCGACGAGCTCTCAAAACAACCAGATTCGCCGCCACCCTTGTTGCTGCTCCGACCACCTCTATCCCTTCAAGCTCCAACAACCATGGCCAAAATAAAGAAATGAAAAGAAGGGACGAAGATAAAGAAATTGGCCATGGACGAAAGTGAAATTGGACGAAAGGGATGAAAAACAGAACAAAGAAAATGGAATGGGAACGAGACAAGGAACAAGCAGAGAAGAAAAAAAGAAAGAAATGAAAGACAAAATTGGAAGAACAAAGAAGAAAGAAGAAATTTGGAAAGGAAAACTGGGATCGAGACGGACAAAGAGAAAGAGAAGGAAAGAGAAAAAAGAAACAGAAGGGAAAAGACTGCTACGGCGCTAAAGAGGAGAAGAAAAAGCAGCTACGGCGCTATACAGAGCTGCTACGACGCTATACGACGCTATACAAAAGAGCTACGACGCTAGTGTAGCGTCGTAAATAGGATAGCGCTGTAAGCCCAAATTCAAATTTTCCCCATGTGCTGAAATAGATGGAAGGACCATGGACCTGAGGTCCCGTAGGAACAATCAATTTTGGATTCTTCTTCGTGGACTCCGGCTCCCGTCCCCTCTCAAGCAGTAACAGGTCCATTGGACCTAGGGTTTTCCTCCAACAGCTATAAATAGTTGTTTTGTTTCTCGTGAACAGTAGCCTACACCCACTTTGAATATTCATTTTGCTTATCTTAGAGAGAGCAGTTTGGCTCCTAGTTTAGAGTGGATAGTTTAATTTTATTTTCTGTAATGTAGTTTCCTTTATAGCATTAGTTTAATTTTCTTGTTCTTAGTTTGTAAGTAGATTATTAGATGTAGCTAGCCACTTTTTATATTTTTACAGTTTTTTTTAGAAAAGATTTGTGGTTTATAACATTCAAGTAATGGGTGTTTGAACCATATTTTGGTATTAATCAAGGAAATTGTTCCAAAAATCGGTTATGGAGTTTATTCCATAAATTTATTGCTTTATTTTGCACTTTTGGTCATTTGACCATGTTTTCTTTGTTTTAGTTAGATTTTATTACTTTCCCTATTTAATAAATGCTCAAACACTTGACATTCATCCATTTGAGGATTTATTAGTTTAGGTTTTGTTTAGATTTTGGTTTCTAGCTTTGTTTTAGTTTAATTTATTTAGTTCAGTAGTTGTTTTATTTTCTTATTTATTTTATTTTTATTTTTGATGTTGTTTTCCTTTTCTTTAATTTTAGGATTAGTATAGTAAATCTAAAAGTGGATGATATTTTTGTGTTTATGCATATTTAAAAACTAAAATAGGGTTTTGCAATCGCATAGATTGCATCACCCGACCAATTATTTTAGGGTTTATAATCGCAGAGATTGCATTACCCGAACAACAACATTCTGGGCTAGCTACGACGCTATCCTTGTATAGCGTCGAAGGTGAGGTTTAGCGCCGTAGTCGTCCAGACTTAACAAAATTGGCCTTACGGCGCTAGACCAACGACGCTATCCTCGGATAGCGTCGTAATTTTTGTTCAGCGTCGTAGGACCCCAAAATACTTCATTTCTCATAAAAACCCACCTACGGCGCTATCCTCACGACGCTATCCTAGGATAGCGTCGTCATTTATTGTCTAGCGCCGTAGCATCTCCCCCTTTTTTCCAAAAACTTCTTTCTTCCCCAATTTCTCAAACCACCTACGACGCTACACCTACGACGCTATCCTAGTATAGCGCCGTAAATTAGTGTATAGCGTCGTACACACCCCTTAACCCCAAAAATTTCGCATCACTTTCACCAACCCATGACGACGCTATCCTAGGATAGCGTCGTAAAATCTGTCTAGCGTCGTAATTGGCATTTTTGCCAAATTTTTCATTTCTCCATTTTCCTCACTAAATTAATTGAACCTTTGTATTTATATTTTGAGGTTGAAATCCAATGATCTCAACCCATGATTAATTTGATATAAAGAACTTTGTTCAATTTCCAATTAAAGACTTTTCTACAGAATAAAATAAAAATTAAACTCTAATGATCTAAGTATATAATCCGGACTGTAATTAATTAATTAATTATGGAATGAGTGATTATTTAGACATAAAGAGTAATTATGGATTCAATTCCATAACCTCGGATGAGAAACCAATGTCTCTCATACAAGATGACCCAAAAATATTTTCTTTTATTTATTTTGTCTTTTCCGTGTTGTGTGAAACAGCTAGTAAGAGATATAACAGACTAATGTTGGCGGGTATTCCCACACGGATAAACTAGCTCGTGGTCTGTATATTAATTACTAGATGTTATTTTGCATGGTCCGAATAGTGGTCGGTGGAAGCCTGGGCGGTTCGTCCATCCGGGATTATAATAGCTGCTCAGCTGATTCCTATCCGGATACAGTTTTATTTTCTTTATCTTAATTTCAAAACCTGAATTCAAGTTGTAGTATTATTAAATGATGTCGACCAACATTATTTGAGAATTATTACAGCAAGAAAATATGTGGGTTTTTCTTCCATTCACAGACAAAAGGGAGCTGAATAACGGTGGTCACCGTCACTTGGAATTCCTTTCTGTCTAAAAATCATTCCATCTGGAATAATTGGGAACTGGATAGCAGATGTTTGCAGTCCAGATCACCCCAGTTATTTCTGGCATTCTCTTTAGCCAAAATTCTTCTCATCCCCGGCTATTTCATCTTTGTGTTCCAACTTCTGTCTAAACCCACCTTATATTTTGGGTTAATTTAATTTTACACTTCCTTATAAAATTATGCATGATATTATTATGTAAATATTGTGGTCAATATTATTTTGGGATCCTTCCCTTGGACATAGAAGTCTTAATTTAAATCAGATGTCTCATGATAAATTTCCAACAAAACTTCATTTATAAAATCCGGATCTGAGTAAGGGATAAATTCCACAGTTATGACTAACTCATATCCGACTGGGTGTTAATTTTGGGAAATTATAAGCAGAGTCAGCGATTAGGTCTCATCTAGACTGAAAGGATCTGTGTTTTAATTGAGAGTCTAGTACATGTTTAGGGAATGATTTTCAAATCAATTATTTTTCAAAATTGTTGTATGTTGGAAATCTTATATTAAATATTGCACTGACTCAGAGTCCACTTGGATTCAGATGAGGTGTAATAGATAATATTAGAAGAACAACATGTGGGCCTTGGTTATTTTCTAAGGTAGGGTTGAGTTCCTTTCAACTGCTATCCTCTTCTGCCAAAGCCTATTTTTGAGTCCTGAGTGAGTGCATCCGGAATGAACTAATTCATTAGTTTATTTCATTAGTTTGTATCTCATAACCACCCGACGGGAAGTGAACACTGCGAGCGGTTCACCGAGAATAGGGAATTCTTGATCCACACCCGGTCATTCTGACTGGGGGCTTTCTTTTACCACCAGGGTCAGACTTTCAAAAACCTCCGAGTGATAGGATTTTAAATGCTTTCTTTACCGCTTTCTTTTAACTGCTTTCTTTAGAGGTCACTCGGTTGTATTGAGAGTTGCGTAACTGCTACTAGGACTGATAGTTAAGGGATAGTTCAGGGCTTGATTAGAATCTTTGGGTGTGACATGGGAGAATGACAGCAGTACTTGGCATTTCAACTAATGATTTGTCGGGTGTTGCTTATCCACCACAGATAAATGACATACCTCTGCGCAGGGGCAGTTATATATCTGTGGTATCTTAGATTTTGTTGTCTTAAGGCATGTAAATCGTTACTGTAAGTACCTGTATGTCAAAGGGAACATAGTATAGGAAGCATGAGAGTTAGCTATATGATGGATTATCCCAAGCTAAGATCTGCGTAATAAAATGGAAGTTTAACTGTGTTTCATCTGAATCTTGTCCAATTTTTATTCTTTTCCTCCTGTCCCTTCTGTCACACTTTAAATCTGCTTTCCTAGATTAATGATAAATAGCCTAGTATAATCTTTATCGCGTTCAATAGAATAAATTTTATTGCTTTCTTATATTAAATTTAATTGCTTTCTAGAATAATTTTATCTGCTTTATTTTAATTGCTTTCATAACTTAGTTTAAATTCTGTCAAGTAATTGATAGATCAAACACAAACTTGAATCGAGTAACCGAGTGGAAAATCTTAGTAAACGATGTGGGCCCTGCTTCTATCGCACATCCTCCAGTGAACGATCCGGTACTTACTATAAATACTGTAATTTTTGACTTCGTGCGCTTTCGGGGGCACAGTTTCTTAACACGAGTAATAAAAACGTGACAACCTATAAATATATCCCTAATCCCAACTCCATCATCATAATTTGGTTTCATTAAATAAAATTGAAAACCGGGACTATTGTTTTTCAGAAAATACTCATATAGTGGAAACTTGTCAAAAGTTTCATGGCCGGGGATTTTCATCGCGCCATTTGAAATCAAAGTTTCCCACATGAGTAATAAAAAGTGAAATATATCCTTAAACCCCTTCCCACAAATCATAACTCTTTTCATTTAATAAATTCGAACTATGGGATAATTTTAGAAAAACTCGTGTTGACGAAATTGTCAAAAGTTTCATGGCGCCGTTGCCGGGGAGGATGCAGCGTCGTTTATTAAGAGAATTACACTCCTGATTACTCATAGTTAGTTTAGTGTTAGTTTAGTGTATTTATTTCAGAACAGAGATACCCTCAAATCAATTAAACATTTAGAGTACTAAGACTCTAAATGTGAGGATGTTGATTTGAGGGGAAAATCTAACCATTTGGGTATTTTTGCTTGCAGGAATCATGGAGCCACCAAAAAAAAAAAAAAAAAATTGGTGTAAGGAGTTAGATGTGGAAGTGTAGCATTGGGGCTACACTAATTTGCAATTGTAAATTGCAAAACACGTGAGACTCACGTGTTTATCATTTCCACCACCTCCGGACTACGAAGCTCCACCACTGCTCCATCGCCCATCCACCGCATTACCATTACTGCTCTGAGGAAGCCCTCATCACTGGTGAAACACCAAATGGAGCAGCAGACCTTTGGACTACAGGAATTCGTGGGACTACCAAAAAGAAAATTAAAGCTTCAAAACAGGTTCACGGTTGGATCGATTCTGTGATTAATTGAAAGTGTTCTTGGAATTTAAAGCCATTTAAAATCCGGAATAACTTTTATAAGAACAGAATTAATCCAACCTTATTTTTGCAAGTAGACTAAATTTTATTTTTGTGTCTAGAAAATCCAAAAATGTGATCGAACAATTTTGATGAAAATCAGAATTTTTCTAAGTATTGGGCATCGAACAATTGCCTTGCTCGATGAACCAAACGATCACACTTAGCCAAAATCGTCGAACACATAATTGGTTTGACGAAAAGGGCTATCGGAAGTATGTTCTTAGTTTTTATATAAATATTTTCTCCCTCCCTCCCTCCTCTTTTATTTTATTTTGATTTTGATAATTTGTTTAAGTAGGAATTGATTTACTCACATTTTGAGCAAGGCTCAAATGTGAGGATGTTGATTCTTCACTTAAATATAAAAAAAAAGTGTGTGTGTTATTTTTTTTTTGTTTATTTTTATTATTTTATATATATAAACCCAGCACAAAGCATGCATAAATCTGTCAACTTAAATTCGCATATGAGATTTTGGTTTATGATTAAATTTTCAAACTTTTAAATTGGGATAATATAATTGAATGCATGCATGATATGAATTCTTGAGGTTTTGAGCTATAAAAATTTAATGATATCATCATCTTGTTGGGTAATGAATTTTCATGTTGAGAATTTAATTGAATAGAGTATAAGAATTTCTCAAAGATTAAATTTAAGAATATTGTATGTCATGAATGAACCATTCCAAGTGAGATTTGAGCCATGAGTCACTTTTACTCATTTCTTTCATTTGATGTGTGAAAATCATTTTGATTAAAGGAAACTAGAACTTGCGATTGGGACCGATTCAAGACCATGCCATATTCCAAAAATCGAGAATATGATCGAGGCACCTAGAAAATCAAATTTTTGGCCTTCTTTTGAAATCCAAACCCAAAAATATTTTTCCTTTAGGATTAACCAATTTGAGCCTTAAGCCTAATTTTTCTTTGAAGCCCTCTTTATTATTCCAAGCCTTTAAAAAGACCAAAAATATCAAACCTTAGTGTGCAAGAATAAATTTTATCAAGGCATTAAATTTATGATCATCAATTCATCAAATCGGTATTCAATAAACCGATTCAAAAAAAAAAAAAGAAAGAAAGAGAGAAAAAGAAAAGAAATATGTTGAGTTCATTTCAACAAGAGCAAAATTGCAAATGACAAAGCAAATTAGACATAGTCTAATGTCATGCAATATGAAAAGAAAAGCAAAAGAAAGAAGAAAAATATTGATGATCATAAATTTTTAAATAAAAATATACCAAATTATGATAGAATAAGTTCTTGCCACTTCTTAGCCCAATAATTCCTTCCCTACCAAATGTTACAACTGTATGCCCCGTTATAACCATTGAATAAGACCTCGGGATCTCGTTTTGAAGAAATGAGCGGTGGCGAGTTGGTCCAATTGCAAGCATATGGGATAATTTAATTAAACTTGATTATGAGCGATTCATGATAAACCCAAATTTGAGAGTGAGTGAAATTTCCGCTTATACTATATGTGGGGCCTCATTTCTAATTTATATTCATGTCATGCTTTAATTCTAGAATTAAATCAATGAATTTTTCTAAACATAATGTTCATGAAGAATTATCAATAATGACTGACTTGTAGGCCTGATTGAGTGAGAAGTATCATTTCATTAAACACTGCAATCAAGAGAATTGAATACTTGTAGTTTTCAATTGTCTTATCCCAATCTAAAAAGAATGAAATTTTTTAAGCCACGAAAATAGATTGAATATGCAGCGTCTATGCTCTTAGGAGCACTGACTCTGACTGCTCGGAGACGATCAGTATTAAATGTGAGGATGTTGATAATGGACAAAATTGACCATTATTTTCAATCTATTTCCGTGTCTAAAACGGACATTTGATCGCATTCCGGTCTTATTTAAATAAGAAAGCAGTTGAATTTAACAGATTTATGCAAGTTTGTGTAAATAATAAGCTGGTATTGAAAAACACAAAAATATTGTTATTTTTATTAATTTTATGTTAAAAAATCCAAAAACATGATAAAAATATTAAAAATCATACACTTGATTGATTTTGGTTCGATGTTGTCTATTCGGTGGAACACGGGCTCATTAAATGGAGCACAAACCAAATAATCAAGTGGAACAAATTTACATATTCATATTATTTTATACTTTGATGTATTTATTTATAATATTTTTATGTTTATTTTTATCTCTGTTTTCTGCTTGAATTAAATTAATTGGTCCACTAATCACTTTTGATTTAAATTAATTGCAGGTGTTTTAAGCTAATTTGGTCCAGTCCAATCCAGTGGCCCAACTCCAGGCCCAACCACATTTTCAGTCCACAAACCCCTTAAGCCCATTACACTCATTTCCTGAAGCCCAACAGCACAAACTCCACAAGCCCAACACCAAAGCCCAACCCTAACCCTAAGACACTGCCTAGCGCCGCCGCCGGCCGTCGGCTGCCGCCTCCGGCCACCATTTCCAAATCCGACCACCAGTCTCCTCGCCACCACCATCCTCCGGCGACAGCCCCCTCACCCAACAGCCTCTGGTCGTCGCCCCCATCACTCCGGCCACTACCATCATCAAGCTCCGACCACCCAGTCATCTCGCCGCCGCCTCCTCATCCCCTCCGACCTCGGCCACCATTTCCAACCCACATCCGACCAACACCCATCTCCAATCGCCGCCCAATCCCTCAACAGCCCCATTCCATCTCCTCCATTTCCAGCCCAGACCTGCCGCCACCACCACTTCCGAAACCCATCTCAGGCAGCCTCCATCCGCCAACTCCGACGAGCTCTCAAAACAACCAGATCCGCCGCCACCCTTGTTGCTGCTCCGACCACCTCTATCCCTTCAAGCTCCAACAACCATGGCCAAAATAAAGAAATGAAAAGAAGGGACGAAGATAAAGAAATTGGCCATGGACGAAAGTGAAATTGGACGAAAGGGATGAAAAACAGAACAAAGAAAATGGAATGGGAACGAGACAAGGAACAAGCAGAGAAGAAAAAAAGAAAGAAATGAAAGACGAAATTGGAAGAACAAAGAAGAAAGAAGAAAATTGGAAAGGAAAACTGGGATCGAGACAGACAAAGAGAAAGAGAAGGAAAGAGAAAAAAGAAACAGAAGGGAAAAGACTGCTACGGCGCTAAAGAAAGACTGCTACGACGCTAAAGAGGAGAAGAAAAAGCAGCTACGACGCTATACAGAGCTGCTACGACGCTATACGACGCTATACAAAAGAGCTACGACGCTAGTGTAGCGTCGTAAATAGGATAGCGCCGTAAGCCCAAATTCAAATTTTCCCCATGTGCTGAAATAGATGGAAGGACCATGGACCTGAGGTCCCGTAGGAACAATCAATTTTGGATTCTTCTTCATGGACTCCGGCTCCCGTCCCCTCTCAAGCAGTAACAGGTCCATTGGGCCTAGGGTTTTCCTCCAACAGCTATAAATAGCTGTTTTGTTTCTCGTGAACAGTAGCCTACACCCACTTTGAATATTCATTTTGCTGCTCTTAGAGAGAGCAGTTTGGCTCCTAGTTTAGAGTAGGTAGTTTAATTTTATTTTATGTAATGTAGTTTCCTTTATAGCATTAGTTTAATTTTCTTGTTCTTAGTTTGTAAGTAGATTATTAGATGTAGCTAGCCACTTTTTATATTTTTACAGTTTTTTTTTAGAAAAGATTTGTGGTTTAAAACATTCAAGTAATGGGTGTTTGAACCATATTTTGGTATTAATCAAGGAAATTGTTCCAAAAATCTGTTATGGAGTTTATTCCATAAATTTATTGCTTTATTTTGCACTTTTGGTCATTTGACCATGTTTTCTTTGTTTTAGTTAGATTTTATTGCTTTCCCTATTTAATAAATGCTCAAACACTTGACATTCATCCATTTGAGGGTTTATTAGTTTAGGTTTTGTTTAGATTTTGGTTTCTATCTTTGTTTTAGTTTAATTTATTTAGTTCAATAGTTGTTTTATTTTCTTATTTATTTTATTTTTATTTTTGATGTTGTTTTCCTTTTCTTTAATTTTAGGATTAGTATAGTAAATCTCAAAGTGGATGATATTTTTGTGTTTATGCATATTTAAAAACTAAAATAGGGTTTTGCAATTGCATAGATTGCATCACCCGACCAATTATTTTAGGGTTTGCAATCGCAGAGATTGCATTATCCGAACAACAACATTCTGGGCTAGCTACGACGCTAACCACCCTACGACGCTATCCTTGTATAGCGTCAAGGTGAGGTTTAGCGCCGTAGTCGTCCAGACTTAACAAAATTGGCCTTACGGCGCTAGACCAACGACGCTATCCTCGGATAGCGTCGTAATTTTTGTTCAGCGTCGTAGGACCCCAAAATACTTCATTTCTCATAAAACCCACCTACGACGCTATCCTCACGACGCTATCCTAGGATAGCGTCGTCATTTAATGTCTAGCGCCGTAGCATCTCCCCCTTTTTTCCAAAACCTTCTTTCTTCCCCAATTTCTCAAATCACCTACGACGCTACACCTACGACGCTATCCTAGTATAGCGCCGTAAATTAGTGTATAGCGTCGTACACACCCCTTAACCCCAAAAATTTCGCATCTCTTTCACCAACCCATGACGACGCTATCCTCACGACGCTATCCTAGGATAGCGTCGTAAAATCTGTCTAGCGTCGTAATTGGCATTTTTTGCCAAATTTTCCATTTCTCCATTTTCCTCACTAAATTAATTGAACCTTTGTATTAATATTTTGAGGTTGAAATCCAATGATCTCAACCCATGATTAATTTGATATAAAGAACTTTGTTCAATTTCCATTAAAAGACTTTTCTACAAAATAAAATAAAAATTAAACTCTAATGATCTAAGTATATAATCCGGACTGTAATTAATTAATTAATTATGGAATGAGTGATTATTTAGACATAAAGAGTAATTATGGATTCAATTCCATAACCTTGGATGAGAAACCAATGTCTCTCATACAAGATGACCCAAAAATATTTTCTTTTATTTATTTTGTCTTTTCCGTGTTGTGTGAAACAGCTAGTAAGAGATATAACAGACTAATGTTGGTGGGTATTCCCACACGGATAAACTAGCTCGTGGTCTATATATTAATTACTAAATGTTATTTTGCATGGTCCGAATAGTGGTCGGTGGAAGCCTGGGCGGTTCGTCCATCCGGGATTATAATTACTAGAAAATACTCATATAGTGGGAACTTGCCAAAAGTTTCATGGCCGGGGATTTTCATCTCGCCATTTGAAATCAAAGTTTCCCACATGAGTAATAAAAAGTGAAATATATCCTTAAACCCCTTCCCACGAATCATAACTCTTTTCATTTAATAAATTCGAACTATGGGATAATTTTAGAAAAACTCGTGTTGACGAAATTGTCAAAAGTTTCAGGACCCGGATTGGAGGATTTATAATGACCAAGGTGTCATAATCAAATTCACCCATATCTACCCCTTGATCTGTGCAAATTCGCCTTATAAGATTTGGGTAGCATAGGGCATGCTTCTTCTCGATCCTGGTGGTCATTACCTTAAAGATATGCTCTCCAACATTCAGTCTTAGCCCATGCCACAGCTTCGCAAACCCCATCAGTATGCTTCCCGAAGTGGTTTGAGGATACGAGCTTGGCTTAATTCTATTCATGAAGAATTCAAAAGTGGGCATAAATCCTACTTTCAGCTCAAAAGTGTTGAAGGGTCCCACCATCGATGGCCTCTTGGTCATAGAATCAGCTATGGCTTGATAGGTATCTTTCTTTTTCGTCTTGCCACGCCTGTTCAATATCTCATCCTCCGGAATCTCGCTGGGGTGACTTGGAGTTTGAAGGAACCTGTTCAGATATTCTGGGGATATGTCAATTGTATGCCCTCTGACCCACGTTGTCCTTCTTGAAGTATTGATGTTGCAGTAAAACTCTCGAGTCAATTCCATGTATCCGGGATCTCTATGGTGCAGTAAAAACTGTTCCCATCCATGTTGTGTTCTCCAAAATCAACGGTGGGGTGTGTCAGCGAGTTTGGAGCAAACCCCTTGTCACGTATGATGGTTTCTACTAGCTTCTCATATGCTTTGACTGCTGCCACCTTTCCATTAAACTTCTGAATCACGTCTGCCTCCTTTATCACCATTTTACTGTTTTCTCTATTCTGAATCCCCATTCTGGATCGCACTTCTGCCTCTTCCCAAAATCTCGCAGGCTTAATCGATCCGACTGATTCTTGGGCCTCGCCCTCATCCTCGCTCATATGCCAGTCGGTTTCCTCGTTTTGCTCATCTTGGATTTGTTCATTTGGCTCTTGCCTGCTTGGCTCTCCTCCTTCCTGGGCTGCTTCATTTAAAGGCTCCTCCTCAACCTGTTTAGTTACATATTTCATTGCATTGTACTTAGTTTTTACAGGAATTGGAAAGGTAATTACAGGAAAGTAAGGATCATCAACGCTTGTTGATACCTCCTCCTCCTCCCTAGCAGCTTGTCAAACAGGACGTTGGAATATCGGTGCCAATTGATCCATGAACTCCTGTTCTTCCCTTACGATCTCCCCTTTTTCTTCCTCTATCATCTTCTTCCTCCTTTCAGCCAAATCTTGCGGCTTATCAGTTTTAGCTTGTGGCCCATCAGCTTTCTCTTTCAACAGTAAAGACAGTGTGATCGGATCTGCAGAGGGTTCAGTGGCTTCAATCTCATCATGTTCTCCAATTAAATTCTCCTTCTTTTCTGAGTTCCAAATGAACCTTCTGGATCAATTACTGCTTCAATTCTAGCTGTCCCACAAGCGGATCAATGATCCGACACACCTCTGTCTGATACTTAATATGTTCTTGCCCCTGTCCTTCATCTATTCTTGTTTCTATTTATTCATTCAGCCTCTTTTTTGATGTCTCCCCTGATGGTTTCAGCATCATATGCAGTGGGGCCAGCCCATGTAGTGGGCTCCTTTTTGATCTTTAATCCTTGCCCTTGCACTTCACCTGTTATTATCAAATCTTCATCATCTCCTTTTTCTTTCTCAGCTTCCCCAGATTTTCTAGTTTCCAATTCAGCTTGGAGTTTTTCAGCAATTTCTCTATCATGTGCTTCTTTCTTTTTCCTTTCCTCCTCAGCTTTCACCTTCTCAATATTCTTTAACATTTCAGCATCTTGCATCGCCTTTTCCTCTCTTTCGATTCTTGCCCTAATCTCAGCCTCAGTTGTTGGTCTCTCAGAAATTTGCTCGTGCACACCTGCCTTCACATTCCCCTCTTCTTGCATTTTCCTGGCCATTTCAGCGTCAAAAGCAATCTGGTCTTTTCTCTTTGGAGGCGGCGGTGGCATCACTCTTTTTCCTTTATCAGATGGGTTGGCAGGTTCGGTGATTTTCTTAGCATGTGGCTCGGGCTCTTTAACTACAACCTTTGGGTTGGCAGGTTCGGTGATTTTCTTAGCATGTGGCTCGGGCTCTTTAACTACAACCTTTGGCTCCGGTACCCGTCCACCTTTTTCCTTGTCAGCCAATTTTATCAACCTTCCTCTAGTTTGAACTTGTGCCCCAGGCTGGGATGCTGATTCAGTGGTAGCAGATGTTTGCTCTCTTGCTGGTAGGGCTGAAGCTTGCACAGATGGTTGAGTTGGCAGTGGGTTGGCTTCAGTATAGACTCTGGGAGGTGAGGCAGCACTTGTATATTGGTTGATCAGAACGTTAGCCTCATCTTCGCTGCTCTCTCTACCTTCACTGTCCTCCTCGTCCAAGTTTATCCCCAGATTTTTCTCTGTATCTTCTCCTCTGTTTGAACAAAAGACATATTATAAGGGAATTCAACCCTTATGTATTCTTCAACCTCCGCCTGGGTTAGGAGTCGAGTTTGTAGTTGATTCTTTCCCAGTACCCTCCAGCTCGTATTCTGGATAAAACCCGTGACCTAATCTCTCATTACATGCATTTGAGCAATTCCATCGGGCCTCTGTTCTGCAAGGTGGGTGGGCTTGTACACGTCTTCCAAGAAGATGGTGTCAAAATGGTCCTCATCTGGTAGCACAAGGTCCTTGTCTAATACTGATTCTGTAATGTCCTTCCTCCTAGCGCCCCAGAGTGTCATCAGGGCATGCCACTGCTCCCTGAACTCTTTAGTGATGTCCATCATGGTCTTAATCAATGGAGGCCGATTCTCCTCTTTCGACGCCATGGCTTTCTTTATGGCGCTGTCCAGGTTGTGACTTAGCTCTCTGTGCCTCTTCCTAGCTTGTGCGTGAGCCATCTTTGCTCCTTTACTTGTTTCCGAGCAAGCTAGGATTGTACAAAAACGGTAGGGCCTTGTGCACCATAAAGAATCCTCGATGCACCATTTGACTGAGGTTAGGTGCTTTCTCTGTGAACTGCTTCCTAACTCTATCATCTATCTTGTTGGGCACTATTATGACCTCAAACTCCATGCATGCTGAGTCCCCTGTTTTCGAGTCCTGATGCCTTTCCCATCGGACCATGTATTCGTTGAATCTTCTTAGTATCCTCTCAGTGTGCACATCATCCGGGAATTTCATGTCATTCTTGGACTCTTCCATTTGCTTTTCCCAGAACTTCATCAGATAAAAGTAGAAGTCCCTGGTGAACCCCAGCTCTTTGTAATTTCGTTCCTCTGGCTTAATGTGTTTATCCCATCCTTTTGGCAATTTAAAGCTGACTTCGGTCTTTTCCATAATTTTCACACCGAATTCCGACTCAAGGGCTTTCCGAAAATCATTAAAGCTTTGCTCTGAATTGTGAGCAATCCAATATTCCTTGATCTTGAGTGCAACTGGGCAATCCTGCCCGTGACTCCACTACTAATTTTTCCCTGAAAAAAATTGGAAGTATTAAATCCAGATTTTATAATTTTTACAAGAATCATTCAAATTGAAAACCAACATCATCACATTTAGAGCTTTGCTCTAGATGTGAAGTTATTCAATTCTTAATTTGAATTTTAATATAAAGCAAAGGTAAATTTTTCTTTTTTTACACATTTTTGAGAGTTTATTAAAATCATGGGTTATTTTCAAGGGGTCATTGGGCCCCAAAATATTTTTGAATGGACTATTGAGTCCAATTAAAATAAAAATGGTCATTGGACCAAAAATCTTTTTAATGGGCCATTGGGCCCCAAAATTTTGATTTTCCAATTTTTAAACAATCCCGAGGTGATTGTTGAAAGTGCAATGGAATGGAACGCGAGTCGAGAAATGTGCAAATGGGGACGCGGCGACTCGGAACTGCTCGACTTGGACTGTTTGGATGGTTTGATCAGTCCAAGTCTTTTAAAATAAACAAAACCAATTTTTAATTTTTAAAATAAAGGAGTTGACTGTTTTTAATTTAATGAAATGTGGGATTTTGTGGTCCCATTTTTGGATTTTGCAAAGTAGCAGCAGTCCACATGAGGAAAAAGACTGCTACTTTATTATACTAGCTTTGTGCTCCATTGGGAACAAAAAAAAGTTGGTCAACTTATCAAACACAATCCTACCAACTATTTTGTCATTTTCTAAAATGCCTTTTTGAAAAGGTGAACTGCAGAATTTGGCTGTTTGCACAGGTTTGCCATATACAAACATACACAACCTTTTCTACACTCCCAATTGCAGACTAAAAACAGAAACACAAAACAGAGCTATTTAATGCCCTACATCACTCACAGTGGCATGCACAACACTTTCTATGCAAACACAGTTTGTAATTCTTCACTACAGACCATGCCTCAAACATGATTTCAAATAAAAATTCCAACAGATTAATCATGCTTGTAAAAACTACCTCAATAACAGACTAACCAATAACAGCATGATACTCACAAAGCACCCCACTATTCATTGATTTGTCCAATTCCAGATTTCAAGGCTTTAAGGATTCAACCGATTTCATGCAGTGGTTCATTTCCAAAACATACATTTATGCTAGGCAGATGCAGTACCAGTCACCTTAAACAAATTTCTCCAAGAACCCTAAAAGTTTCAAAGTTCTAACAATGGAAAAACTCACACTGTCAAAGCCCTAAAAGCCCTAACCTAGCATATAAGAATCAACACTCCCCATAAGATTTAAACACTACCATCCTCTTAAACAGCAACAACATGAAACAATATCACTTTCCATGGACTCTCGGCCACAACAGGGATCCCAAATGGAACAAGATACAAATTTTCCTCAAGACTGATAATGCTCAAAACCAAAACAAGAAAAACATCATACTCGCCAAAATTAAAACACAAATCCATTTGCCCTAGCACAGTCGGCCAATGCTTCGAACAACACATAGATAAACAAAAATCCCCAAATCTCAGACATGCTTCAAAACGAACAATGGGGGTACCGAAATAGCATATTCCATATCTATTAACAAGTTTTACAACCATTTGAGAATCACAACACCCAGATTCATAGAACAGGGGGTAGCAGGACACTCGAGAAATGGGGGGGGGGGAGAGAATGAAAGGGGGCTTACCATGGCTTCTCGGCTTCCGAAGAGGAAGACGACGCCATTGCGATAGTTTTTGAAAAATTTGGCAGAGTTTCCCCTTAGGATTTGGGTGAGAGTGTTGCGAGAACTATGCGTTCGTCGTGAGAGAAGGGTTTCGGAAGTGAGAGTTCGAAAATGTTTAAGTGTGGGAATGAAGAAGAAGAAGGGTCGGGGTATTTAGACAAGGGGGAAAAAGGGCTTAAGACACTATACTTGGCCTAAGACGCTACACTAGCGTCGTAGGCTTTGTTCAGCGTCGTAAGTGAAAATAAGGGGAAATAGTACGACGCTATCCAAGGGTACCACGCTGAACTAGTTCAGCGTCGTACTTAAGGACTGCGTCGTAAGGCGGTGGTGAGATAAAGGGGGAAACTGCGGCGCTATCCCTTTGATACGACGTTATCCTAGGATAGCATCGTAGTCAGGGACTGCGTCATAGGGGAATTACTAAAAGAGAGTGTACTACGACGCTATACTGGACTACGACGCTAGACTAGCGTCGTAGGGTGTGTTTGGCGTCGTAGTTGCGGAAAAATGGCGAGGGAAGTTATTACGACGTTATCCAATCACTACGACGCTGACCTAGGTCAGCGTCGTAGCTGAGGATAGCGTCGTAGGTGAGAGCGGGATTCAGCCAACACCAGTGATTTTGAAATTTTTCAAAATTTTGAGGCGGACTAGGCCCGAGTAGGTGAAATTGGGCCTCAGTCAATTTTATTTGTTTTGGACTTGGAAAATTTTAGTCCAAAACATTTTTGAGTTATAAATGGGCTGAAATAATTAAAATTCTACTTGCATAAAATAGGTTGGATTAACTCCATTTGTTTGTAAAAATTATTCCGGATTTTAGATTGCTTTATTTTCTGGAATTATTTTCTTAAATTCATGGAATCAATCCAACCGGGAACCTGGTTTTCTGCTTTATTTTTCTGCTCCTTCTTTTTGGTGACTCCATGATTCCTACAAGTAAAAATACCCAAATTCGTTAGGTTTTCCCCTCAAATCAACATCCTCACATTTAGAGTCTTAGTACTCTAAATGTTTAATTGTTTTGAGGGTACTTCTCTGTTCTGAAATATATACACAAGACTAACTATGAGTATTCAAGAATGTAATTCTCTTAATAAACGATGTTGCATCCTCCCCGGCAACGGCGCCATGAAACTTTTGACAATTTCCAACTATATGAGTATTTTCTGAAAAGAATAAAATCCCGGTTTAATTTTATTTAATAAAACACATTATGAAGATGGAGTTGGGATTAGGGATATATTTATAGGTTGTCACGTTTTTATATACTCATGTAGGAAACTGTGGCCCGAAAGCGCACGGTGTCAAAAATTGCAATATTTATAGTAAGTCCGGATCGTTCACTAGAGGATGTGCGATAGAAGCAGGGCCCACGTCGTTTTATAAGATTTTCCACTCGGTTACTCGATTCCAGTTTGTGTTTTTAACTATCAACTACATAATTTAAACTAAGCTATGAAAGCAATTGAAATTTTTCTACAAAGCAAATTAAAATTATTCTAGAAAGCAATTAAATTCAATCTAAGAAAGCAATAAAATTATTCTAAGAAAGCGGTTAAAAATTATACTAAGAAAGCAGATCTAAAATGAGACAGAAGGGACATGAAGAAAATAATAAAGATTGGACAAGATTCAGATGAAACACAATTAAACTCCCATTTTGTTACACAGATCTTAGCTCGGGATAATCCTTTCAGTTAGCTAATTCTCATGCTCCTATACTATGTTCCCTTTAACAGACATATACTTACAGTACAGGTTTACATGCTCTTAAGACAACAAAATCTAAGATACCACAAACTCATAACTCCCCCTGCAATGCCTTGCAGGAGTATGTTAGTCATCTGTGGTGGACAAACAACACCCGTCAAATCATTAATTGAAATGCCAAGTACTCCCATCATTCCCCCGGTCACACCCAAAGATTTAAATTAAGTCTGAACTATTCCATAACTCCCATTCTAGTAACAGTTAGAAGTTCTCTCAATACATCCGAGTGACCTCTATAAAAGCATTTAAAAGAAATCGGTAAAGAAAGCATTTAAAAACCTATAACTCGGAGGTTTTGAAAGCATCATACTGGTACTAAATAAGAGCCCCCAGTCTTAATGACCGGACGCAGATCAAGAATTCCCGGACATCAGTAAACCGCTCGCAGTGTTTACCTACTCCCGGTTGGTTATGAGATACAAACTAATGAAACAAACTAATAAATTAGTTTGTTCCGGATGCACTCACTCAAAACTCAAAAATAGGCTCTGGCAGAAGAGGATAGCAGTTGAAAGAATACTCAACCCTATCTTAGAAAATAACCAAGGCCCACATGTTGTTCTTCTAGTATTATCTATCACACCTTATCTGAATCCAAGTAGATTCTGATTCAGTGCAATATTTAATATAAGATTTCCAACATACAACAATTTTGGAAAATAATTGATGTTTGAAAATCATTCCCTAAACAGGTACTAGACTCTCAATTAAAACACAAATCCTTTCAGTCTAGGTGAGACTTAATCGCTGACTCTGCTTCTAATTTCCCGAAATCAGCCCCCAGTCGAATGTGAATTAGTCATAACTGTGGAATTTATCCCTTACTCAGATCCGGATTTATAAATGAATATTTTGTTGGAAATTTATTATGAAACATCTGATTTAAATCAAGACTTCTATGTCCAAGGGAAAGATCCCAAAATAATTATGACCACAATATTTACATAATAGTATCATGCATAAATTTTTTATTTCCTTTTTCTTTTCTTTTCTTTTTCTCATATTTTTGGATTTTTCTAACATAAACGTGTAATAAAATTACATATTTATGTATTTTTCATACCAGCTTATTATTTTTACAATTATGCATAAATCAGTCCAATTTAACTGCTTTCTTATTCAATATAAGACCGGAATGCGATCAAATACCCTTTTCAGACACGGAAATGGATGGAAAATAATGGACATTTCTGGCCATTATCATGTGGTGACATCAGTGTCAACACGTTGTGCAGTACTTTGTGGTATATCTTCTTGTACACTCGGTATGCTATTGTCTCCTCTTAGCTCATTGAGAATAATCTCACTCTTTGATTTATGCTCACTCACATAGTCTTCCTCTAGGAACCGGTCATTGGTGCTAACAACTACCTTATGATCCCTAGGACTATAAAAATAACCCCCTCTCGTTCCTTTGGAGTATCCTACAAACAGCCGCACTTCCGTCCTAGGTGCCAATTTATCAGCTTCCCTGTCCAACACGTGCTAGGAAACCCTAAATCCGAATGTGGTTCATACTGGGCTTTCGCCCGGACCACAATTCCATTGGAGTCTTTGGAACTGATTTAGAAGGCATGAAGTTCAGTATGTACGCCGTTGTTTCCAAGGCATATCCCCAAAACGAGATAGGTAGGGAGGCATAGCTCATCATCGATCTCACCATATCTAACAGAGTCCTATTCCTTCTCTCAGCTACACCATTCTGTTGCGTAGTACCAGGTGCAGTCAACTGGGATCTTATCCCACTCTCTAATAAGTATTGCCTAAATTCAGTGCTAAGGTATTCGCCACCACAATCAGACCGCAGTGACTTGATACTATTCCCTCGACGGTTCTCCACTTCTGCCTTAAATTCTTTGAACTTGTCAAAGCATTCAGACTTGTTGCGCATCAAGTATATGTATCCATATCTCAAGTAATCATCAATAAAAGTGACAAAATACTCGCAACCACCCCTAGCTTGAATTGACATAGGCCCACATACGTCAGAGTGAATCAATTCTAACACATCATCTGCCCTATTACCTTGGGCCTTATAAGGCCTTGAGGTCATCTTGCCTTCCAGGCAGGATTCGCAGACTGCGAATGGTTCCACTTGGAGAGAGCCCATAAAACCACTACTTACCAGTCTTTGAATCCTCCTTAGATTGACATAACCAAGTCTAAGGTGCCATAAATATGTTTGATTCATTTTAGAAGGTTCCTTTCTCTTTAATGATGTAGATGCATGAACTTGAGTTTCAGTTTGTTGTGCACAAGTAGTAGAATAAAGATCGTTTTCAATCGCGCCAGAACAGATAACATTGTTGTTTCTCATAATAATAAGAGAATCTTCATTTAAAACAACTGAATATCCATCCTTATAAAGTTTTGAAACTGAAATTAAATTATTTCGAAAACTAGGCACAAATAAAACGTTCTTCAAAACTAAAACAGAACCAGAAAGAGATAAGTGCACATCTCCCACTGCAACCACCGCCACTCGCGATGCATTTCCCAAGCGAATGGTAACCTCGCCCTCACTCAGCTGCCTTGTTTGCAGAAAGCCCTGCAAAGTATAACAAACATGATCAGTGGCTTCAGTATCTGCTACCCATGAACTGGTAAAACTAGCCGCAAAGCATGTTTCGACAACTAATACAAGAGGCGTACCATTTTTTCCCTTTAGAAGAGGACAATCAGCTTTCCAGTGTCCCGTCTTGCCGCACTTGAAGCACTTTCCTTTCGGTTTCTTCACCCCACCCGAAGGCGCAACCGACTTGCTCCTATTGTTCTCAGCATTTCCACTGCTATTTTTCTTAATGGGCTTTTTCTTCTTCCCGCCCTTAGACGAAGAAGGTCCAACCTGCACAGAAACTAGAGCCTGTGGAGTACTTCCCATAAGACCTTATGCCGCAACTAAGTCCACTAGAAGCTCAGCTAGTGTATAGTTCTTCTTAGTGAGGATGGTATTTAGGCGAAAGTTTTCATAGGACTTTGGGAATAAGTGCAGGATAATATCGATCTTGGTGTCACCATCAATACTACCCTCGAGCAGCTCTATCTCATTCAAATTTTCCATTATCTTGAGAACATGCTCACGCACTGACCCTCCCTCTGGCATAGAAGAAGTCATAATCTTCCTCATTGCCTCAAACCTCGCAGACCTGTCTGACTCACCAAAAAGCTCCTTGAGACTCAACATCATCTCAGTAGCAGTAGGCATACCTTGATGCTGCTGTTGCAGTACGTTGGTCATAGAGGCCAATATATAGCAACAAGCCATCTCATTTGCCTTATGCCACTTCCGATGAGCCTCCATTTCCTCTTGGGTGGAACTACAGTCAGGGCCGCTGGAGCAGGAGTAGTGAGCACAAATTTGTACTCTTCAGCGACAAGGACAATATCCAGATTTCGTTTCCAATCCAAATAATTTGGACCGGTCAATTTGTTTTGATTGAGAATAGTCATAAGCAGATTGAACGATATGTTGATGACTGAAATAAATAAAACATGCAAACACATAAGTATAAGCAATTTATTCACATTCTCATGAAAGCATAATAACATGAAAAACCTCAAAACCATTGAAATTATGCATTCCTCGACAGCTCAATAAATGAATATGCAAGCCATGTTAGGATGGACATTTACACATTCATTTATTAAACAGGCACCCAGCCTCTAATTTCATTATCTCATCAACTTATCCTTATGGCGAATGAAATTAATTGTCGATCTTTTAAAGCTGACCATGTAAATAAAAACAGGGACCCCATTGGGGGGTTATGTTCTTGACCACAATTTAACCTTAAGAATAATTATGCACAATTAATACGCGACCTATGGGGTAGTCATATCGCATGTGAATAATCTCATCTGGTTATCTTGAAATAATGTTTCTAGTAAACTTATGCATGTCACATCCGTTAGGGAGGAGACCCCATGGGTCACGCGTATGCCACACACTTTACTAAAATTAAATCATTAAATTAGAAATCTCATCTAGTAAACTTGTGAAAGTCAACATCCGTTAGGGAGAAGGCCCCATGGGCCACGCGTATGACAGTCACTTTATCTAGAGATCAATTGTGGAGGCCCATGAATTAATTAAAATTCAATAATTTTGACTTACTCATTTAACTTGTAGGTTTTTCCATAGCATGCATTAAGAAATAATTAAATTCATAACATGCTCCTAACATGCAAATCACATAAGCCCTAGCATGCCACCAGAATTAAAACAACATAATTCAATGCTACTTAAAACGTGATTTCTAGAATGTTTAAATTTAAATTTAAATTTATCTATAAATTTAAATTTAAATTTAATATCACATCAACAAAGCAAATAAAGAAAGTAATAAAATAAAGCAATCCCTTACAGCCCCAAGAACCTATCTAATAGCCTAAAATAACTATTACAACATTCAAAAGGGCGCCGAACGATGCCTGGATCTGCCTCTCATGCAATGCGATGAAACTTCACCGGACGTCCAACTTTAAAGAATGGCGAAAAGGGTCTGTCAAACGTCCGAATATGGCCCTGAGATTTTCGGTCATGGTCATACCATGATGCCTGTAGATCTCGCCGTGACGTTTCCGAAAAGGTATGATGGGCCCAAAAAGGACATCCGAGGCAAAAGTTACGGCCCAAACAGTTTCTGCCGACGGAAACCCTAGTATTTCGGCCCATTGGGCCAAAACCCTAGGTTTTCCACCAACCCTGCAGCCGCCACCACCAGCCCCGCCGTCTGCCCAGCCACCGATTCCGCCGCCGCGCGCCTTTTCATGTGAAATCATCTCTGTTTGCTCTTTTTCATGCCCATCTCCATCATTACATTACATAATATGAAAATTACATAAAAATCCTATATACATTTGATCTATGAAAAATGCCTAATCTACCCACACTTATTATTTGGTGGGAAAAACGTTTACAACAAAACAATAGGGCTACGGCGGAAAACATACAACACAGGAAAACAAAAAAATAAATAAATATAAATATAAATTAATTTATATTTATATTTATTTTTTATCCAACGACATGCTAGAATATACATAATCTAAATACCAACTATGTGTTTTCCGGCAGAGCCAATAATCACGAAACCATGGCTCTGATACTAATTGATGGAACAAACCGATGAAGGTGGTCCGTGCCCAGGGATCGTTATTGGATGCCAACATATACATATATGGTATTATAATATATCTACTAGAATGGTTACGAAAATTACCTTTCCAAAGCAGATCTGCAACAACGTCTGATTGGAAACTTCGTTCTTTTCGTCTATGTCCGTAGATCTGCAATATGCAACCACGAACAATCTCCCAAGCACACGAACGGGCGAACGAACAGATCTCCCTCCTTGCACACGAATGAATTCAACACTAGGAATCTTCCTGACTGTTCCCGACCCCGTACGAATACCGGATGGACGGAGATCTATCGAACGGATGGAGAGAAAATTTGATCTCCAAAAATCGTCTCTTAGCCGCCCCTCTCTCTCCTTTTGGAAAAGAATTATGATCGTGTTGTTATGGAGGCTAGGGTTTCTTGAAGACCTATTTATAAACTCTCCTTGTTGGTCCTTGGGCCAGACTGGGGATCCACTAGAAAGTATCAGGCACAGGCTCCTTTACAGGCTCAAATTCTTATGTTCAGCCCAGAACATAATTTGGCCTATAAAATATTAATTAATTCCACTAAATAATCAATGTTGTACTCCCGGCCTGATCCAAATTGAATATGGGCTTCTATTAGACTCAATTTATTCCCTATGTTTAAGATATCACACGTCCATTAATTAATTAAAATTTCTGACAATTTTAATCAATTAATCTCTTTTAATCCTTAATTAGTACCATTCAAACTTCATCATTGTACGGAATAAATCCACCTGCAGGGTTCATACAATGATCCTTATTGAGCTCCTTAAGGGAACGTCATCAACCCGGATAACCAGGACACAGTGGCCTAGAAAGCATAAATAGACACAATGCAAATAATATTGGCGCCCAAAATACGAAGCATAAATATACGAAGCATATTAAATCAACTAGGATTCTCACTCATGGTAAATCAAAGCGACCAACAAATATTCCATGTGTCAGATTTATCTCTACTAGGGTTAATAATTAATCAGAGTCGCCGAGATGTTGATTCTTCTTATGTCAGAATAGAAGAATGCATCTCAACTGTGATCCATTCAATGCGACGCAGCGCACTACTGCAAACTAATAGTCAAGATAAACTAAATACAAGTTTCCAGTACAACTTAAACCAATAGTTATGTCCCAAACTATCTCAGTTGTGAATACTGTTTATATCTTATAAAGAACCGACAACATGATCTTCTGTGTGACTCCTAACACACCATGTTGTCTATAATATTAGATAATTGGACATACTTGCAATTTCAATAGAAAACATACAAGTATCCATACAAAAGCAACAATGTAAATAACCATTTATTTCAGTCAATATAGAAATCGAATAAATACAAAAGTGCACTAAAAGTTTGTTTTACTGTATACTCTATCATGTCTATTCATTTATAATATTTTCTCGGTTTCTTCACTTGATTGAGATTTCTAATATTAGGAATACAAAACTCTTTCCAGAACAACGAATTTTTTTGCCTAAAATGTTTATTTTAAAAGAATTTGGTGTATGTTATCTATGTATGTACTATATATATGTAATGTCTGTGTGGTCATATATAAAACCAGTGTCTTGATTATAATGTATCCACCATTCCATGTACCAATTACAATTATTCCATATAGTTTATAAATTATTATTATGCATTTATGCTACACAACACGGTACATACATGATGGATGGATGGGGTTGAATTTTTTGGATAAAAAAAATGGGTTTTTGTCGGTTTCATAGAATAGTATGAGAGATCAATTTATTGAATGATTGTATGGCCACTTTCATAGAACGAGCTTTTTCAGCAATGAATATTGTCAAGAATAAAATTGTGGAATAGTATGGGAGATCAATTATTGAATGTTTGGTCACTTTCAGAGAACATGATTTGTTTACGAATGTCAATATTGATGTTATTGTACAAAGATACCAAAATATGAGATCCTATCGTGAATAATTAATTATAGTTATTTTGATGTAAGTACTTGATATATATCATATTCTGCATGACTTTGAATTTAATGTTTTCATCACTTTTACAATTATTGTTATTATATTAAAATTAATTATATTAATTATAAAAAACTGACCTACTGGGGATGAGGACTTAGCCCAAGTGGTTAAGTCCCGTGACTTCCAACGGAAGGTTGGTGGTTCGATTCCCCACCGGCCCCCTATCCCTCCCTTTTATTTCCCTTGTGTGGCATGGGCTCCCACCACCCATTTCCTAGCCTGTATAAGCTGTTCAGCAAAAAAAAAAAATCTGACATACTGAAGTAGATTTTCTGGATACGCCATATGTTATATATTGTATAATTATAAAATAATACTCATTTATGATATTTAATTTTGTGTCCAAACTTTTGTATACGCAGTTCAATGCATTTGTTTACCGGTTAATATTTAAAATGTATAGAAATAAAAATTTATAAAATACATATCAATAATATGTGAAAATACGAATTCAATAAAATTACAGGCGATTATATATATATTTTATATAATTATAATGAAAAATTAAATCAAATTTACACTATAAATAGTGTAAAAAAATTCAAATACTACATAAATGGGACGGGGAGTATTAGTTAAAAATTAAACAAATTGTAAGAAAAGTCAACGAGCAGAGCTTGGATTGGAGGGTAATTTTGCTTCTCCATTTCCACTAGAGAGCAGAACACTACGAGTATTTAAAAATGAAGATAAGAGCATAATAGAATAGTATTATCAGCCCAGTTGGTAATTGGTAATTTGGTATTCATGATTTTTTATTTGTGTATTTGTTGGAACCTGACCTCACAAAAGTCACAAAAGCGCGCTGTCTCTCGATCGCCACTGGATTCTGTATCTTTCCACTTCCCGGCACCCGCCGCCGCCATAGCCGTCGCCCTCTTCCTCCTTTTCCTACCACATAATTCTTCATTTCTGGTTCTCGCCACTATATTAGCGTCACATGGCGGCGCCTCGGCGGAGATTGCTGATTTTCTGGTTTGTTCTAGTACTTGGATTTGCTTTGGAGACCGTCCGTGCTCAGAATCCTAATGCCACCACCGATCCCGCTGAAGGTACGGTAATTTTTTTTTCTCTAATTGGACGGATTTTCATGATTGATTTCGTGCATAGATTTTTTGGGGAGAGTGTTAATCAGCTTGCTCTCGACGGCATCGTTCTTTCTTTCTGCTGCTTTTTCAAAGCAACCAATGCTCTCATTCAACTGCTTTCGTAACTTGGAAAAGTTTGGCCTCTTTTGGGTGCATGTGTTATTACTGGGGGTAATTAATGGAGGACTATGTTGCTGGGGATTGGGGATGAGAATTGAGATGCCTGACTGCTACCTGTTACTCTCTTAAAACTTGTTATTTTCTGAGTGGCAAGAAATGTTGTTGGGTGAATAATACAGATTGCTCCTACTCCAGTTTTCTCATCTCTTTAATTTTTATCTATTCATTTTTATCTTTAGTTGATTGGTAGAAGTTGGAATTTTGTTTCCAACGAATTTTATTCATTCACTAGAATAAGACTACGGGTATTGTAAATTGTTAGGAATATTGTGGATTACTTTTATTATTTTTTTTTTAATTTGCTACGTATTGGATAGCGTTATTTTCTGTGCGCCAAATTGTTTATGAAAGATTTTGGGAAAACTGGCAACCGCTTTATCGACAATTCTTGTGCTCCCTTTATTCTTGTACTATTGTTAATTTCATTTCGTAGATGAATTATTTGATCAGTTTACCTTCTATATGACCTATGGATAGTTTTAGTTAGAGGGAATTTTCATACTTTAGAATGAATCATAATAACCCAGTACTTCCATATTTAGTTATGCAGTGTTATACATGCAATTATCTCATCTCATGTTTTTTTTATATTCATTCTACAGCAAGAGCTTTGAACACCATGTTTGCAAGATGGGGAATTTCACCCAGAGAACAATGGAACATCAGCGGAGAATTATGCACGGGTGTTGCCACTGACACAACTCCAATTACAAACATAAATCCTGGCATTAAATGCAATTGCACCTTCAGTAATGGCACAATTTGCCGCATTACGGCTTTGTAAGTGAACATACTATTACATAACTTACAGGAAATGTTCCCAGACATTTTAAGACTCATTAAAAACTCAAGAGGTTTTACTTCTTACATTCTAATGTGCTTTTTAGCCTACGTTGATAAGTCCAGGTGTTCTAATTGGTAATTGTGATCCTTTTTACAATTCTGCAGGAGAGTCAATCGATTGGATGTTGGATCAATTCCTGATGAATTATGGAATTTGACTATGCTAGAAGATCTGTACGTACGAGCTCTGCTTTTGCTAGGCTCTGTTTTTGGCATTACCAATTGTATACTAAGTGTTTCTACTTGATGCAAAATTGTTATTTAATATTTTGACTCTTAAATTCTGAAGTGATTGCTTGTATGTGGATCTGCGGATTTTGCAAACACCAAAAGTAACTTTTTCTGTTGTATGTTTCAGAGATTTGTCTCAAAATTATTTGACAGGTTCACTTTCTCCATCCATCGGCAACCTTACTCGCATGCAGAACTTGTATGTTGTCTTTTCCTTTCTTGCTTTCTTGTTTTATATGTGGGATAGGAATTGATTCATAATAAATCCTCTTTGCGTGGGGACACAGTGATGGGTGATTTTTGTGGTTAGGAACATTGCCATGAATGCATTATCAGGGGCAGTTCCTGGGGAACTTGGAATGCTGACAGATTTAATAACATTGTGAGTCTTTATACTTTTATAAATGAGGTATAACCAACAAAAACCGTTCTATGGCATGTTGCAATACTGCAAAACATATCCTAGAAATTGGAATTTGTTTTGTGTTTTAATTTAAAATAGTAGTTTAGTGTTATTTATGTATTAATTGCTTATGTGCAGGAGGTTTGGCACAAACAATTTCTCCGGGCCTTTACCATCAGAGTTAGGGAGTCTATCAAAATTGAGAGAAATGTAAGTAATTACATAATTTATACTTAATTTTAATAAGTACTTATTTAATTATTTATTAAATTCAATAAATAATTATTAATGCATTGGGGTTTGAGTATAGGAGAAAAGCTAAGCTAAATTTTGCTCTCTCCTTCCCATGGATATTGGTCCATTTGACTTTTATTACTGTTCATTGTTTAAGTTTAACTCAATATTGTCGCAAGTATATAATTAGCAAAAAGAATAGTTAACATTGGTCTTGTTAGAATTGTCTAATCACATAGTTTTAGAATATATATTTTGAAATATTAAACGTTAGACAAGTGTATTGGAGTATGTGCAGTAATGTTTGGGGCCAATATCTATGGAACGAGGGAGTAATTGATTACCAAATTTAATTTTAAATATTTAAAATATTTTAAAATTAAGTTTAATGATAAATTTTAATCATTTTGAGTTTACTGTATAAGACCGCAAATTTCACTGGTTCACACTCCATGTCGTGATCGATTCTTTTTGCGAAGTTCACTAAAGTTCAACTGCCTAAGCTGAGAAGATACTTTTTAAATGATTCTAAAACATTAGATTTATGCTTCCTTTTTTAGTTGTCTGTTGTGAACCCCAATTCTAAGATTGAAATTGAAAAACTTGGCCATTAGGCCAATCCCCAAATGCTTCTATTTGTTAGTATAATTATTATATAATGAATAAAAATATTTTCATCCTAAGCATTCGAAACCAATATAAAAATATTATTATAAATAAATTAAATAATTTTATTTTTATTATTATTTAACGTGTTGAAAAAATTTCATATCTGCGTCACACTTTTATGGGTTGGTCGTGGTGGGAAGGAGGATTTATGTATTGAAAGTAAACTCGCGGATTAAATTTTCTGTGGTTCATCTGAATTGCTCTTTCCCTTGTTTATCTAGATTTAGCCTCTTTCTCAAAGCGGCACACTTAAATTTGGCTTTTGCAAGACTGTAGATTAATTAATATTATTTCTTTTCATTATGCCAGACACTTTGATAGTGCTGGAGTCAGTGGTCCAATACCTCAAGCATTTGCTAGTCTACAGAGTTTGCAGATAATGTAAGAGCACTGGCAAAAAATGAACACGAAAAGGAGGAAATAGACCTTAGCTTTCTTTAAACCTAAATGACATAATCATTTGATTGTTTGACTTTCAGGTGGGCATCAGACAATGTGCTCACAGGTCCAATACCCAACTTCATAGGAAATTTGTCGAGCCTCCGTCAACTGTGAGGAAAAAATATTTCTAGTTGATGATGCATTATATTGTTGTATGTTCCTCCAAATGCTTACGCAAGAATATTGCGTAAATGTAGAATGAGAACACCCATCGTTCCTATGTTCTTTCCTGTTATTTCCCATGATTGATTTTTTCGACCATGTTTACAGGAGATTTCAAGGAAATTCCTTTCAGGGTCCAATACCGCAATCTTTCTCCAATTTGACCTCTTTGAATGACTTGTATGTGTCATCGTTCTATGATGTATGCATATTCATGTATAAGTATAATATTTGCTTTGTTGTTGCTGAAGCTAATCTTTCCAATCAAATGTGTCCAGGAGAATAAGTGATTTATCTAATGGGAGCTCTTCACTGGACTTCCTCAGAAATCTAAATCTAAATCTATCTAGCTTGTGAGGATATCAACACAGCTTGTCCTTTTATATTACTACTTTTTTTTTGGCAAGTTCTAACCATGTCTTTTTCTTTTTTTTCCCTTTTTTTTTTTTCCTCTGGCGGTGGGGATGGGTGGGGGCCCAGAGTTTTACGAAACAATAATATTTCTGGTCCCATACCTTCATTTTTTGGTGCGTTCCAGAGTATGACACTGCTGTAAGTATTCGAGTCTTGGTCCTTAACCCAACATATTGTAGCCATGGGAACACTCAAAACCAAACTTAAACCGAGTTATATCTCTTTTTAGTTCATTTATATTCTTCTACATTGCATAACCCCACAAATAAGATAATTATGTTGCAGTGATTTGAGCTTCAACAATTTGACGGGAACAATTCCAGATATACTTTTCAATATCAGTTCTCTTACAAACTTGTAAGTTATTATGTGCTACTGATGACTGGAAATTCTATTTTTCAAAGCCCATCTACTAGTGACCTGGCCAAACAATAAGGGGCAATAAAATGACAACTTTGTTTTACTTGTTCAATTTTTAGGTACCTTGGTAATAACAAGTTAACTGGGACACTACCATCCCTACGGAGTTCACGTCTTCAAAATATGTGAGTGTGCATCATTCCATTTTGTGGGATCCAGTATTCTTGGGGTGCACTTAATACCGTGTTGTATTTTGTTGGTGAAAATCTCTAGATAAAAAAGTGTGTATAAACAATAAAAAACATTGAAAAGAAATAATGGTAAGATGAGAAATAGCATCTATTCTTTCTTTGTTGTGATGAAGCAAAGGCAAAATTTTCATTTGAAAGCATTTGTAAAAGTGACTTCTATTATTTTCTGTAGAGATTTGTCATACAATGAGTTATCAGGAAGCTTTCCATCGTGGTTAAGCGATCAGAACTTACAAATGTATGTCCAAATAAACCCTATTCTTTTGTACATTCTTAATTTCTTTCTATATATGGTATGTTCTATTTTGCTTTCTGATACTTGGTATTTTTTCCCCAATCTTATTTCTGATACTATCAATAATCTCTTTTCTTGATGTAGTAATTTGGTTTCAAACAACTTCACCATTGACAATTCTAACAGCAGGTAACCTATGGGTAATACAATGCTGAATAACATGATTTGCACCTGATTGGCTTCTAGTTAATTTGTTCCTTTGGTTGTAAATGTTTATTTCTCGCATCTTCGTTCAACTAACCACAAATTCTTTTCTATTTAGTGCTCTGCCTTCTGGGTTGAATTGTCTTCAGAGGAATTTTCCTTGCTTTCGAGGATCACCTAGATGTAAGTGATTCAAATCTATTACAATCTATTCGAACATGATAGATAGCAATATGTGTGTGAATGTTGGCATGTTCTCTTTTTGGAGAATTCAAATGTTTTTTAGCACCATCAGTAGAATTGTGTATTTACATTTTTTTTTTATACTCTATATAAATACTTTCAGATATAAAATAATGAGTTAAAGATTTTTTTAGGAATCAATAGGCAAGTAATTCACTTTTGGTCTATTAAAGATTGAATTTCGGATTTGGGCCACCAATAGGCATTTGGGCCGAATTTGGGGCCAATTTGACCAAGTCAACGCCACAATGGGCCATGTGTGAGCCACTCGCCACCACTCTTCACGCGCTGGCCTAAAAAGTGGAAATGGTCTCCTGTTAGTGGCCTAAGTGGCCTATTTTAGTTTTTCTTATAATTTTTCTTAAAAAAAATTAAAATAAATAATAATTTCATCCGATCGTTTATTTATGTCTCACTTTCGTTTTGTCCGTTTATTGTTATCACATGAAATTGAAATTGGATATAAGACCGTTTTAGTTACTATCAGTTGCAAACATAGTTAAAAACTACGCTAAGACTATGCTAAACTAACTTAAAGTAGCAGCTATTTATAGGAAAATAAGTAACCGCTTAATAATGTGTCAAACCATGATCCCCATACTAACTGCTAAAATGAAGCTGCACATTGTGGCATACAATGTGTACATTCCCAACGGAGACACCATCTCCTTCTTATCTTCAATTTTGTTTTCCTTTCTCCGGATGCAGTTTGGAGAACCCTGTTTATTTTATTAGCCAATTTAATTTATTTTTTAGATATTTAATTTTTACTTAATATTATACTTCCTCCGTTCTCAAATGTTTTTTACATTTGAAAATATGTTACTATTAACACACAGAAGTTTTATCATAGTTATACAAGTTAAAATATAGTCAAGTGAGATCTTGTTAGATTCGTCTCGTCGTGTAGTTTTTAAATATCAAACTTCTAGAATTTTTACTTGTACCGAACTTGAGTTATTAATCGTTTAAAATGTGTATTGGACTGCGTGAAAAGTTGGTTTGTAATAAACATTTAAGAACGGAGGAAGTATAATTTAATTCTTGATGTTATTATTATTAATACAATTATTTTTTTATTATTATGTTATTTTTTTAAAATTTTAATATATATTTGTTTTGTTTTATTTTATTATTTATTTTAATGAATATTTATTTCGTGTAGGGGTATTTTTAGCTGTATTTTATGTGATAGGCAATATTTAATGTTAAGGTATATTAGTACTTGATGCGGTAGGTTCGGTGACTAATATTTAATTATTTACTATAATGAATATAAGACAAAAACGTTGGAACATACAAAAAGGAAAATGAGGCAAAAAATAATGGAACGAATGGAGTAATATTTATTTAAATTATAAAAAAAGTAAAACAGGCCACCAAAAGGAGACAATTCCCGCTTTTGAGCCATCGCGTGGCGAGTGGCGCACACGCGGCCTGTTTTTGTGTGGTATTGGTCAAATTGGCCCTAAATACGGCCCAACTGCCTATTGGTGGCCCAAATCCGAAATTCAATCTTTTAGTGGCCCAAAAGTGAATTACCTGTCTGCCTAAAATAATTTTTTTAACTCTAAAATAATCTATATAACCATATCTCTGGAGTGAATAAAGTTAATAAAAAGAAATCATAAAAGCTTTAATCCCTTCAAATTCAAGCCACGCTTCTAAAACTTTGCATTGGTTGGCTAGAGTTGGTTGTTTAATCCCCTAAAAGTTCGGCGTCAGTACCATCAAGCTGTTCTTGATGCCAAAATCCGGTTCTGACTTTTGCATGCAATCTTCTCTATCAACATCCTTCCTCTGGAATGCATTTCCTCTGAGAAATTACTGTCAGTAAATATTGGCTAGTTGTGTGCAAATGCTGTAGTTATATTTACAATACTATATTTAATTCAGCCTTTGACAAAGTTTGTCGCTGGAATTTGACTGATTGTTCCTTGTTGATGACCTGCAGATTCTAGCTTTGCAGTTAAATGTGGTGGGCAACAGATTACTACCTCAGAACGGGTTGTATATGATAGGGATAATGAGACTCTTGGTCCGGCAACATATTATATGATTGACACAAGCAGATGGGCTGTTAGCAATGTTGGTCTGCCAAGTGATAACAATAATCCGTCATATACAATCTCCACCTTTTCACAAGTTACTAGTACTTTGGATTCAGAGCTGTACCAAACTGCTCGAGCTTCAGCTGGATCATTACGATATTATGGCCTAGGCATGGAAAATGGTAACTATACTTTGACACTGCGATTTGTAGAGTCGCAGATTTTAGAAACGCGGACTTGGCAGAGCCTTGGGAGACGTGTTTTTGACATTTATGCCCAGGTCAGTGTTACATTGGATATTTCACTCAATCACTAGATTTTGGAAGATACAGCATGAAGAGAACCATTGAGTAACTATACTATGCATTGCATGTCAAGCTTGGAACTAAACATGTTCCATTTTGGCAGTTGAATAAAATGCATCCTCTAACTACATACAAATTATGAAATTTGGTTGATGTGTTAAATCAGAATAAACTATTGTGGAAAGTATTCTACATCACCGTTGATTCTAATTATGTTTGAAGAACAATCCAGTTATTTCATGCCATTGTCTTGTTTGAAGTGTAGTTAACACATCTTTCTCCTTGCTTCTCTTTTCGTGTCGACTGACCAACTTTGATTTCTTCAGGGAAATTTGATCGAGAAAGATTTTGACATTAGAAGAGCAGCAGGTGCCTCTTTAGTAGCTTTACCGAGGAGCTACACAGTTGAGGTGTCCGAGAACCTTATAGACATCCATCTGTTCTGGGCAGGAAAAGGGACTTGTTGTGTACCCAATGAAGGAACATATGGTCCTTTGATTTCAGCAATTAGTGCTACTCCAAGTATGTGCAATTCTGAAGCAGGATGTTCTGTGAAAACATTAAAAACTTGTTTTTTTATTCCCGTTCCAACTGATCACATGCACTTTAACAGATTTTGTTCCTACTGTTTCAAACCAGCCCCCTGGTGGGAGGAGCACGAACCGGACTGGTCTGATTGTAGGGGTTGTTGTTGGAGTTTCAGTTGCAATGTTACTATGTCTATTTGCAGTATTCTTTGTGCTCTGGCGAAAAAAGAAACAGAGAGATTTTGAAGATGAAGGTAACATAAATTACTCCTAAGACTATGTTATAGGGAATGAGACTTGACCCAGTGGTCATCTCGGGAATGAGACTTGACCAAGTGGTCATCTTCCCTGCCTTCCAACCATAGGTTGAGGGTTCGATTCCCACCCGCCCCCCTATCCCCCCCTTTATCCCCCTTTGTAATTTGTGTGGCTTGGGTTCCCACACACCTTTGCCGACACATAGGTGTCAATGTTTACCAAAAAAAGACTTGATGTTATAATATTTCTGTATGTTCAGTACTTACTAGTTATTTGCATAGCCTTTGCCAGCATTTTCAGTTGTTTATGGTTCACACGTCAGATGATGCACAACAAGCAATCTCTGATTTGGATTACTAAAATAAAAAAACTTAATTATTTTCCTCTATGTAATCTACAGAGTTATTGGGTATTGATGCTCGCCCGTACACGTTCAGTTATGCTGAACTTAGAGCTGCAACAAATGACTTTGATACCTCTAATAAGCTTGGAGAGGGTGGATTTGGACCTGTTTATAAGGTAAAGATTACTTTGAACTTGAAGCTTAGAAACATAATGGCGCTGCTAAAGGTAGACAATTGACATTTGGAGTAAAATTATGTGAACTTTGTTTCCTGTATATTGTTAGAGATCTTATTTATTAACCTACAGGGAATCCTTGGAGATGGAAGAGCAATTGCTGTCAAACAGTTGTCTGTGGGTTCGCGTCAAGGAAAGAGCCAGTTTATTGCGGAGATTGCTACCATTTCTGCTGTGCAACACCGTAACCTTGTTAAACTCTACGGGTGCTGCATTGAGGGAGATAAACGGTTGCTTGTTTATGAGTATCTTGAGAACAAGAGTCTCGACCAAATATTGTTTCGTGCTGGTAAAGAACAATTTTTGTACTTCATACCCACTCTATCGTATACAAGATACATTGAGCTTCAATTTAATTGATTTGTTCTCTTACTAAATAGGGAGTAAAACTTTGTTTCTCGATTGGCCAATGCGTTTTGACATATGCATGGGAGTAGCCAGGGGTCTTTCTTATCTCCATGAGGAATCCCGTCTCCGAATTGTTCATAGGGATGTGAAGGCCAGTAACATTCTGCTTGATTCTGACCTCAATCCAAAAATATCAGATTTTGGCCTGGCCAAATTGTATGACGACAGGATGACGCATATAAGCACTCAAGTCGCTGGCACAATGCAAGATTCAAATATTTAAATTTTTCCATGCTTCTTTTTCTTGTGCCCAAATTCTGATCTTTTCCTGAATCGGTCAATTTTTGCAGTGGATATCTAGCACCGGAGTATGCTATACGTGGGCGTCTCACTGAAAAGGCTGACGTATTCAGCTTTGGCGTCTTAGCTCTTGAGATAATCAGTGGAAGGCCAAATTCTGACACAAGTTTGCAGGGTGATATGATTTATCTTCTTGAATGGGTACGTATGCTCTTCTAACTCAACCATTTCACGACCACCCTTTTTCATATACTGCTAAACATGCATTTTATTTCAGGCTTGGAAACTTCATGAAATGGAAAATGAAATTGAGCTGGTTGACCCATCTCTGGACGAATACTATCCGGAGGAAGCACTAAGAATCTTCGGCATAGCTCTCCTCTGCACTCAAGGATCCCCCGCCGCGCGCCCTACAATGTCCCGTGTTGTGGGCATGCTCTCTGGAGACATCGAAGTGACTTCAGTCACCACACGCCCTGGGTACCTCACTGGTTGGAGTTACAGGGACGTGACCACCTTTGTGTCATCAAACACTAACAGCTCAACATCCAATGCTGAGATGAGCAACTTCAATACGGCGTCGAACACAAACTTGGAAACAGATGCAGGTCGAATCCCTACAAATCCTGCCAAGCCAATGCTTCATGAAACCATTGTTGAGGGTAGGTAGATTACATGAATCATTTAACGTTGTTTGTGTATAATTTTTGGGTTTGCATTGTACAATTCGGATACGGTACAAGCCCTTGAATAGTCCGCACGTATTCTATCACAAAGAGTATCTCTCACATCACATATTCTTCAATCACACATATTTCTCATCACACACACATAGAGCATTCTTTTCAAATATCTCTCATCACACACATAAAGTTTGCAGGTGCAGGTGTATGCATTGTATTGTGTTTATTACATTGTTGTGTATTTTTTTTGAAATAGATTAGACATTTGATTTGAGGGCTTCTGTACTGATCTGTAGTCGAGGCTATTTATATTTTCACTACTTTCTGTTATGTTACGCCTGTGTGCATGTTTTACTGTCCTTTCTCTTTTCTCATTGAAAAATAGAATTATTTATTTATATATCTATATATATAGATATATGAATGTTTTAAATTTGATATGTTTCTTTAAAAAGGGGAAAAAAATTAGTTTCATTAATTTTTGTTAAGAAAATTGATTATTTAAGAAGATTAATTAAACAGTAGTTGTTGTGGAAGACCCATCATCTCATGTAAGCATCCTCTCGACATTGAAAAAACGAAGGAAATAACACCCCTATGCAGATATCGATGTTGGAACAACACACAGGGAGTTTTTGCTTGTTTACTTTTAATCATTCTCAACTATCAATTGTTTAATTCAGAAGGGATGGGTAAACCCTAAGTAGGGGTGGGTGGGTCAATGCAAGTGGCGGCAAGGTGCCAGTAGACCTGCAGGTTGAGGTATGGAGATGCTACAGTATGCAATACGTGTGGAATTGGAATTTCTAAGCAGGAGGTGGAGCTGATAGCTTGTTGGGGCATCAGCTCGTCCTTCACTTGTCGATTGTGTTATTAAATGTTTATATTGGAAGTGCCAAACTCATCAAATATTTTAATAAGATGACTTTGCCATTCCTTTAATTTTCCCCCTGAAAAAAAAAAAAAAAAAAAAAGAAAAAAGGCATGGTTATATTATAGTAGAATTGTCAAAATAAATGTGATTATATCTTCGTGGCATGTTTCGAACATTGTAATGTAATCCCTCCGTTTTCTAAAAATTGAAACGAACCCACAGTGTGCGTATTCTAAGGCATATTTTAAACCATTAATAACTCAATTTCGGTACAAGTAGAAATTCTAAAAGTTCGATATTTAAAAATTATTCGACGAGACGAATCTAACAAGATCTCACTTGGTTATATTTTAACTTATATAACTATAATAAAACTTTAAGTCAAAGTGCGTGTGTGAATATTAGCAATATCTAAATGTTACAACAATTGGAAAATGGAGGGAGTATTATATTGTATATTTTATTATTTATTGCATGTGTATTGTATTAAACTAGTGTTATGTAGAACATTTAGTGTTGATGTTATATTACATCATGATGTATAATTATTTTTAAAATAATTATATAAAAAATTAGTGTCCTAAAAATTTTAATTGTGCAGTATATTAGTAAATAATATATTAAAAATAATATTTTTTGAATATCATAATATTTAATAGTTATGACATGAACTAGGAAGAAAGAAGGAAGAAAAAAAAATAATGAATAGAAAATAATGCACCATAAGTCCACCCTCCCATAAGATATTAAATAATACATCAAATTCATCATAAAAAAACAATACATATACATCTCTTAAAAAAATACAAACATGAGATAATATTATTTTTGTTCAGAATATTAATATTGGGGTGACGTTAGGGTGCGGAGATAAAAGCCGCAGTACATACAGAGGGTTCACATGAGTCGTTGATGAAATTTAGAATCCAACGGTTTAGATTAATTGTAATGGTAATTTCATAATTTTGATAATTTTACCAATTGTGAGTTTAAAATACGTAAAGAGGGCGATACCTCATATTCATCACCAGACTTTGCATTTTCAAGAATATTAAATGTAGATAAGCATGATGGGAAGTTGGGAACTAGGTGAGGTAGTGGTGGAGCTCACTGCTTGTATTCTTTGAGATAAGTCATATGGTTGTGGAAGAAGCCTTCTGTATGTATGCTCATAGTTAAGTCGCTGACTACATTACATAAACTCGTTGAATACTTCCTCTGTTTTTTTTTTTTTGTTAGCTACTGTTGAGTAATGGGTATTGTTCACTTATATACTTTGACTTAAAGTTTTCTCATGGTTATACAAGTTAAAATATAGCCAAGTGTGATCTTGTTAGATTCGTCTCGTTTTGTAGATTTTAAATATCGAACTTTTAGAATTTTTACATGTACCGAATTTGAATTATTAATAGTTTAAAATGTGCATTCGACTGCGTGCTGAGTGGGTCCGTAGCTATCTTTAAAAAACGGAGGAAGTATAATATATGCAATTCGTTGAAATGGTCTAACTAAGTCGCTAAAATATTCATGAAAGTGTTGCTGAAATGTTCACAAATCCGTCGCTGAATTACTCTTGGAATTTCGCTAAATTATTCATCCATATATGATTTTGCAAAATATATATGATCAACTATTTACTAGGGTGAATTGAAGTTATCTTATCCCTAAAATAACATACAGACCTGAGTAGCAATTTTTTTAAATTACAACCATTATTAATTACTCCATTAAATAAGAATAAAAAGTGGAGTTATGGGTTTGCATTACATAATGAGGGAAGATACAGACAAAGAAAGCCACGTGAATTCCTATCGTTGAAATAGTCTTTGGATGTTGCTGAATTGTTCTTTAATCAGTCGCTGAATTGTTATTGTATTGTCCATGTAATGTATTTTATTGTTATTTATCAAAATATTAGATATGATAACATACTAAATATAGATTTACCAAATATTAAATATGATAACATGTCTAAAATACTCCTGGCTTGTCGCTGAAATGATTTGTTATTAAAATGAACTATTATTGTGTTATGACAATTATACCCTATTAATCTACAACCGTTGGATACTTTTTAAATGACTATTATTGATGTCTTGATGTACTGTAGTTTTAACCAGAGTACCGTAACCTTACCCCAATATTGTGTGTCTTAATACACCTGCCAAACATGCCCTCAATGTACAATCAACAAAATCGTTTTCTAATTTATATTGATTTGTATTCTAATTTACTACTTAATACTATTTCAGCAATGTGGTGTTTATCCGTAGTGAATGGTGTCGTCATAACACTATTCTAGCATCTCCTATGGCTTCTCAAATCCCAAAGCCCAATATATGAGTGGGCAATATCATATACTTCCTCCGTGTAATCACAGATTTTTGACATTTGAAAATATGTTATTATTCACACACAGATTTTTATTTAAAGTTTTATAATAGTTATACAAGTTAAAATATAGTCAAGTGAGATCTTGTTAGATTCGTGTAATCATGTAGTTTTTAAATATCGAACTTCTATAATTTTTACTTGTACCGAACTTGAGTTATTAATGATTTAAAATATGCATTGGACTGCGTGAAAAGTTGGTTTGTGGAAGTATAAAGATGAGGGCACAAAGTAAACGAATAGATACAAAAGTGAGCACATTTGTGTGTTGAAATTTGAGAAAATAATTATAAAAAATGTACTTAGACAGTTCGTTGAAAAGCATTATAACATGCCACTAAAATATACTCACTACAGAGTGGCGTTAAAATATACACAGGCTGTTGCTAAAATATATACTTCAGTCACTAAAATACTTCCTCTGTTTTTTTTTTTATTTGACACGGACTCACTCAGCACGCAATCCAATGCACATTTTAAATAATTAGTAATTCAAATTCGGTACAAGTAAAAATTCTAAAAGTTTGATATTTAAAAACTAAAAGACGAGACAAATCTAACAAGATCCCACTTGGCTATATTTTAACTTGTATAACCATGATAAAACTTTAAGTCAAAGTGTTTGTATGAGTACTATCACTTTTACAAATGTAGCTATCTTTTCTAAATGGAGAAAGTATACATGTAGGATTCCTAGTTGAAATATAAAAATTGCTAAAATAAACTAGTTATTGGTAACTCCCCGACACACAGTTCATCCATCCAACAATTTCACAATACTCATTGCTTTCCATAATCATCATTATCAGTTTCTGTCCCGCTTAATTGATTCACCAATCACCCATGTCTCCGCCGACGGCATCATCAAGGATGTTAAGCTTCTCCAAGATGGATGACATCTCCAGGAAAGTGAAGGATTTGTAACATGTAAATAAATATTCTTTCCATGTTATTAAAATTACAAAGTTGTCCTTTGCATTAATTTCTACTATTGATTTCAACTTCCCATTTTCTCATTAATGGCTCACCAGAATCTCTCAGTATGTCATTCCTTTTCCTTTGTTCGTTTTCTTAGGCTGTTTCATCAAAGAAAAAAAAAATCTCACTATGAAAAAGAACATTCGAAAAGAAACATAAAAATTTCTTGGCATTTGAAAAACATGATAGCATACAATTTGTATGTACAACAATATGATATTCAACTTTGAAAACACCCTTTTTCCTTTCTCTAAATTGTGAACATTATATCAGAGGCATTAAATTATACCAAATGTATAAACCTAAATAACTTAGATGAGTTCATATATTTTGAAAAACCAGAATATTGTACTAGAAGCCATAGTCTACATTATATATGCAACTCACTATATTTTTCTTCTGCAAAATTCCTATGTTTGCATGCATTACAACAGCATAATTTACTAGAACATCGCAATATATATCGCATTGCCAAACTTGCATAATTCAGATATTAATATCAACACAAATTCAAATATTTCAACAGCATATCCTTCATCTAGAAGCTTATTTGCATAGCCACATTCGCAACAATAAAGTTACATTTGGTAGAAGATAATCCATTTATATTATATACTATTAATGTGTTTTTGAATTTTCTAAACCCACTTGTAAAAGGTATAATGTCCCGAAAATTTTGAATCATTTTCATTAACTACGGCCACACTAACTCACCCAAACTAGTAGCCAACTAGATTAGGCTTTTTAGTGCGAGGCTGGATAGTAACAAATCTTATACGTACAACGGAAGCAGCAATAACCAAAACTTAAAGTAAACCAGACATACATACATGGGCATCAATGAATATCATAACAAATATATTAGGCTACAAACCCAAAACCAATACTTTGGCCCGTTGGTCCAATATCAAGCATTTCTAAGGCACACAGCCCAATATCAAGAAATCCTAAGGCACACACCAATAGAGTTATGAAGTACTACTATATAACAATAAACCTATATAATCACAACTTACCCTGAACGCAACCGGGGAATTAACGTCTACTTCTCTGACAAAAAAACCAAAATTCCTAATCAATTCATATATGATGAGCGAGAGGGGGAATCCGGCGAGGGAGAATCCGGCGAGGGAGAGGGAGACTCAGGCGAATGGGGGAGGAAATCCAGTAAGTGGGAATGGACAGCTGGTGGATAAGGGGAAACGGAAGGTAGGGTGTTCACTAGTAAGGGGGGTGAGGAGTCAGAGTATTAAGACACGGATCCACTTAGTAAGTGTGTTTATCGGTAACATACCATTGAAGGTGCCCATTAGCCGGATTGTCCAGGAAATAGAAGAAGTAACTAAAGTAGAAGAGCAATTCATCCCAGTTAGGAAGTGGTCGGAATGGGAATGTAGATTTGGGTTCTTCAGAGTTCAGAGTAACGATGCAGCGGGTAAAATAATTAAAAGGATGAATGGGCTGGAGATAGAGGGGAAGAGACTTAGGGCAAACTGGGCTAAACCTAGTAGGAGTTTCGTGAGTGGCATTAAGAGGAGGGTGGGAGGGAATGGCAGCATGGCTAGGAAAGCGGGGACTTGGGAGGGGAACAAGATAGGAGGGCAACAAGGAATTCGTCATTCAGCATGGCGAGATACGAGATCATATGCGGAGGTGACGAAAGGTGATGGGTATAGAGATCCGGATGTAACAAAGGAAGGGAATGGACACACGATCAAACTGGAAGAATGTATGAGAGACCAGGAATGGTTAAGGAGGTCTGCGGTGGTGATGATCCGGGAAATGGATCATCTATCTGAGTTCCAAGATTGGATATACAGCTCACATGAGGGTTGCATGGATGTGATTTACGGAGGGGGATTACTTGTGGTAGCAGTTTTCAACATGGTGGGTAATAGGGAGTTATTCCTGAAAGATAAAGGAGATGAAAATCTTATTACATGGAAAAGGGAGTGGTCGCCGGGGTCGTGACGAGGAGATATCTTAGCTGGGTATACGTATTTGGTTTACCATTCTCAGTATGGAGTATTACTAACTTTCAGAGGTTAGCGGAGGGATGGGGCAGAGTGGTGTATGTGGATGGTGCTACGAAGGAGAAGAAGAGGCTAGATAGGGCTAGAATATTAGTTGAGATTCAAGACTTCCATTTTGTCCCATCAAAGAAGACGATATTGGTGGGTGAGGAGAAATTCGTAGTTAGATTAGTGCCAAATATGAGTGAACCAGCGCTGGAGGTGGACAGTGAGGGATTGGAAAGGCGAGACAGATTGCCGGAGGGAGCTGCGGCGATGAGGATCGGAGTGTGTATGCCGGAAAAGGTAGGGGGAGAGGTCCCGGCTCCCAGTACCTGGGGAAGCGGAGGGTTCGTTAGAAGATGTACATGGGGACGAGCAAAGTTTGGAGCAGGCGGCTACTTGCAATAATGATGCAAAGTCGATTGAGTACCCCAATAACTTTCCTGTGGCTGTGGAAGATACTAACGAACATCTGGAAAGACTAGCAGGTCAGGATGGTGGGCCCGAAGTATATGGTGAGAGTGTGGGTTTAGAAAACATCATGGGCTCCATAGAAGGCCCAAAAGAAGGGGGGTGGTAGGGTCAGTTGGACTGGATAATCAAAAGAGGGGCCTTAGTGACATAGTAGGCCCAAGTGGGGATATAAGGATGGATATCCCCTGACCCAGATCCAGTAGGGGAGGGGCGACAGATTCACTCGGCTCTGGAGATGGGAATACGAGAGAATCGGGGTTGATGGAAAAGAGTGCGGATGTAGTGGGCGAAGAGAATAGGGAAAGGGAGAGTCCGAGAGTAGCGGAAGAAGGGTCGGTGCAAATGGGTCAGGGCGTGAGGCATAGTCTGGAGAACAATCAAGTAGATAGAGAGGGGAGCGGGAAGAGAGCATGCGAGGCCATGAGAGCGGTGAACGAAGCTTTGGCAGAAGTAATTGAAGGGAGGAAATTCATTCCCCGAAAGGGTAGAAAAAAAGGGAAAATCATCGATGTCCGAGGACCAGGTAGAGAGGCGGAAGGGGGACCAGGGAAGGGCAGGGAAGATGAGATATTCGCTCCTCTGCAATTCACAACAGTTAGGGGTCAACAAGGAATTAAATTGGTGGAAAATTCGGAAGTGGAGGCTACACTATCGTTGGCGAACAAATTGGGTTTGGGATGTTTGATGGGTAGGGAGAGGGTGTTAGCGAGGATCAGGGAAGAGTTGGAAGCAGAGTGTTAAGGTCGTGGAGGGGGATTAGGTGTGTGAATTCTTATTGGAAATATGAAGATTATAACGTGTAATTTGAGAGGCCTGAATGGCGGGGTGAGGAGGAGAGCAGTAATGAGATTGTGCAAAAGGTTGCATCCACAAGTTGTGTGTTTTCAGGAAACCAAAATGGAGGTGATAAGAGACAGACTAGTATATAGGCTATGGGGTTCGTCAGGATGTAATTTCGTCTATCAACCTGCCTTAGGGAATGCCGGGGGATTATTGGTGGCTTGGGATAATAGCTGTGTATCCTTCTCGGTGGTGGAGCAAGAACATAATTACCTGTGGGTTAAGGGTAAGATTGGAGAGTTGGGTGAGATATTAAATCTATTATGCATTCATGCTCCGAATGATAGAAGGGAAAGATTGGGATTTTGGGAATTATTATCATAGAAATGTAACGTGGGGAACGGGGAGTCTTGGTGCTTGGCAGGGGACTTCAACGCGGTATGTGGGATGGGGGAGAGATTTGGAGTAAGTGAGGATGGGGGCTCTTCAGGGGAGTTCAGGGGATTTGTCGATGGTATGGGGTTGGTAGATTTACCATTGATTGGGGGGCCGTTTACTTGGATTGGGAGGGGGGGATCCGCTGGGAGCAGGCTAGATAGGTTCTTGGTGTCTCCCGACTGGATGTGTTTGGAGGGAGAATTAATTCAAAAGAGGTGTGATTCGGTATTGTCCGACCACTACCCGGTGTGCTTAGAAGTAGGGAGTAAAGATTGGGGTCATAAACCGTTTCGGATCTATAATTATTGGATGGCTGAAAGGGGTTTTTTAGACTTAGTTAAAGAGGCGTGGGAGGTAGACCGTACACAGTGGGACTGCAGGTTGGGAGGGAGGCTGAACATTTTGAGAAATAAGATTAGAAATTGGGAGGGATATAATGCGCATGAGTTAGAAATGCGTATTAGGAAATTACAAGAAGAGATAAGTGAATTGGAGGAGGTGATCCGAGGAGATAGGTTGGGGGTTGGAGGGAAGGAAGATTGGATCAGTAAGAAGAGGGAGTTGAAGGGTTTATTGTTAGCAGAGGAACAAAGATGGTTCCAGAAATCGAGAATTAAATGGGTAAAGGAGGGAGACCAAAACACGAGGTTTTTCCATGCGGTGACTGGCTTCAATAGAAGACGAAATCATATCGGGGTGATAAAAGTGAATGGAGTATTATTTGACGATCCGAAAGTTATCAAAAGAGAGGCAGTTCGGTATTTCAAGGAACAGTTTAAAGCTCGCTCGACTGTGGTGTTCCAACCGAATGGGATAGGGCTGGGTAGATTAAGCGGAGCAGACAAGGTTTGGTTGTGCAGGGGGTTCGAAGAGGAAGAAGTACGGTCGGTGGTCTGGGAATGTGACGGGAATAGGGCGCCAGGCCCGGATGGATTTAACTTAGCATTTTATAAGAAACACTGGGAGGTGTTAAAAGGTGATGTCATGGTTGTATTCAAAGAACTAGAAAGTAGGGGAAGTCTGCCAAGGAATACTGGAGCATCTTATCTGACCTTAATTCCTAAGGTAGATAACCCGGTTGAATTTGGGGAGTTTAGGCCAATATCTTTGGTAGGGAGCATATATAAAATAATAGCTAAAGTGTTGGCCAACAGATTAAAGGCAGTACTAAGTCAATTGGTGGGATTCGAACAGATGGCATTCATCAAGGGTAGACAACTGTTAGATGGCGTGTTGATTGCTGCGGAGGTAATTAATTCTACACAGGTGGCGAGAAAGAAGGGTTTTGTTATAAAACTGGACTTCGCGAAGGCGTATGATCATGTATCCTGGGATGGGCTGATTAGGGTGCTGGATTTGATGGATTTTAACGAATCATGGATCGCTTGGATAAAGGCTTGCATCAAAACTGCCTCAGCTGCTATTTTGATAAATGGATCACCTACCAAATTTATCCAACTCCAAAAAGGGCTTAGACAGGGAGATCCGTTGTCCCCTTACTTATTTGTGCTGGTTGGGGAAATACTTAATCGGTTGATACATAGGGCTAGGGAACTGGGACTGATAGGTGGACTGGGTGTGAGTGGGGGAGGGCAGACTATCACACATTTGCAATACGCAGATGACACCGTGTTATTCTGCGAAGGGGATGCTCAACAAGTGGTCATATTTAAGAGGATTTTACGATGCTTTGCACTGGCAACGGGATTGAGAATAAATTATGGCAAGAGCTGCTTGTATGGGATAAATTGTAACGAAGCTGAGACGAGGGAAGGGGCAACTATGCTGGGATGCAAAGTGGGGGAGTGGCCTATGTTATATTTGGGGGTACCGGTAGGGGGTAGGATTAACGGAGTTGAAGTTTGAAAACCAGTCATCGATAGAGTAGAGAAGAAGTTGGCGGGGGTGGAAAGGGCGGTTGCTATCCCAAGCAGATAGATTGTGTCTTATCAAGGCAGTGGTTAACAGCTTACCTTTGCACTATCTGTCAATTTTCAAAATCCCAGGGAGTGTAGCCGAGCGGTTGGAAAAACTAAAAAGAAGTTTTTTTGGAATGAAGGGAATGGTGTTAGAAAATTGCACATGGCCAACTGGGAATCAATATGTAGACAAGCAGTGGATGGGGGGTTAGGTGTAAGACAGGTTTACGACTTTAACAATGCGCTATTGCTTAAGTGGAGATGGAGATTCGGGTCGGAAAATGGTATGTGGAAACAATTGATTGATGAAAAGTATTATGCTAAAGAGAATCCTATTATTCCCGAGATCAAAAGAAATAGAACCCTGTGGGGATACATATGCCGAGCATGGGAAAGTATGGGGGAAGCTGGAGTCGGCAGCAAGTTTAGAATTTGGGTGGGCAACGGAGAAAAGACGAGGTTATGGCATGATCGGTGGATAGCGGGAGGATTGACACTGAAGGAGATGTTCCCACGTATCTTTGCGTTGTCTGTAAATAAAAACGGCAGGATTAGTGAATTCGGTGAATGGGATGGTTTAAGGTGGGTGTGGAGAATTGAATTGAGAAGGGTATTATTTGACTGGGAAATCGGAGTTTAGCAAAATTTTATGATCACCATTGAGAGCTATCGGATGACCAGACATATGGAGGATCGAGTCATTTGGGAGAAAGAGGGAAATGGTAGATATTCTGTCCGATCATGTTGGAGGAGGCTGGAGGGAAGCGACTCAAGTGACTGGACGTCTTTCTGGTCCAAAATGTGGAAGATTAAATGCCCAGGGAAGGCAAGGATGTTAGTATGGAAAGCTATGAACGATGCCTTACTTGTCCGAACAGAACTTGTAAGGAGAGGTTGCCTGGAGGCATCCAACTCAGGGTGTCCAATATGCGAGAGTGAGGCGGAGTCGCTAAACCACTTGTTATGCAGGTGTCCAAAGGTCTCTACGATATGGGGGTTGGCCATGGAGTGGTTTGGGGAACATTGGGGGGCACAGGGAGGGATTAAAGAGTTGATGGTATGGTGGATGGAGGCTAAACCAAGGAGGGGATACATTGATGTATGGAGAATGACTAGCGTGGCAATTATTTGGACTGTGTGGAGGCACCGAAATGAAATCGTGTTTAAGGGAGGGAATTTTGATACTAACCTGATGGAAGCTGAAATCAGGTAGCGAGTGTGTTTTTGGTGGAAAGCGGCAGTAGGTGGAGATGGAGCTAATACATCAGCTGTCTTGGTGGCACAACCTGAGTATTTGGGAGTCAACAGGGGGCTTAGAAATGGATCAATAAGGCAGGGGCTTGTGTGGGTACCTCCGGAGAAAAATAGCTGGAAAGTTAATATAGATGGGTCATCCCTCGGGAACCCCGGGCCAGCTGGGATTGGGGGAGTGATAAGAAATGATCAAGGGGTGGTGATATATGCGCTCTCGAAATTCATTGGAAGTAAAGACTCTACCGAGGCTGAGGTTACTGCGGTGAGCACAGTGTGTGAAGCTATGATTAGAGACCAAGGTTTTCCATTGCCAAAAGTGATAATTGAATGCGATTCAATTAATGTAGTTAGATGGTTGGAGGATCCGAGTACACTGCCATGGAGATTTTCAGATTTATTGGTTCCTATTCTGGCGATCTTACATTGTGGGGGTGGAGTCAGAATACAACACATACTTAGGGAAAGAAATTCATTGGCGGACCATCTGGCTAAGCAAAGGGCAGCGGCTGAGGAGGAAATGGAAGTTTGGTACTAAACGGTTGAATGAGAGATTAGTGGAGCATAAATGTAAGACTGTTGGAAATGGGCATTGAGGAGAAACAATGTTTATGGAGAGGTGCATGTGGTTTATATTATGTGTGGGTATAATGGGAGGGCAGACCATAGGAAAATGAAGGAGTATGGAAAAGCATTAAATTAAGGAATACTCTTAGTGGAGAAGTGGTTAAAAGGGAAATGGATGATAAAGCATTGATTGGTTGATGAGGGAATAGGGAAGGTGTGGTCGTTGCTACTGCTGATTGGAGTTGGGAGGTTGTCGTGAGGATTGGACCTGAAATGGTGATGTGTGCTGACATATATTTACCAGTTTCTGTTTTGCAGGAAATTGATAATTGAGCTGGTTTGGAGTGCTGGAGGCGTACATATATTTGGACAAGGATGCAGAAGTTTGAGAGGGGCAAGGAATCCTGGTTTGCCGTTGTTAGCGGCAATGAAAGATGGTTTGCTACTGGTACTGCGGTGGTCATTATTGTTGGATACACATGAGCCGTAAGCTGCTTTGGACATGCGTTGAGAGGAGAGCTATTGAAGAAGCTGCTGCAGATACATAAACATTATGATGTTGAGGCTGTTGTTCTGGTCTTGAGGCTGCTATTACTTAAAATGTTTTGTCGGCCCAAGACTGCTGCTGGTTTATAAGGTTGATGTTGATGAATTTTATCTTGGAGGCTGCTGTTACGGATGGGGCCGCTCAGTGAGCCAAAATTGCTTCTGGATTCCATAAGGTGGTGTGATTCAAATATATAGTATCCTGAAGACGGCTGTTCAGACCTGGTGAGTTCAAGCGTTAAGTTTCATTAGATGACTTCATGTGTGGGTTTCATTTTGACATTACTCAAATGGCTTAATAATTCATGTCCAGCTAGTTAGCACATTTCAGTACATCGATAACTTTAAGGATCTAGGACTCCCTATTGGTTACATATACTCTACACTACACTACTTATCCTTGTTCCAACCATAATTCTACTTCATCCACTCCTTTTTCTCCTAGCTCCATCAACATAGCCTCTGGGTATCATTGAGAGATTTTGGTTTGCATAGGATCATACTTTGAATATCCCTTCTGTTATTGCATTCATTGTTCATGGACCTGGAAAGCTCTCATTATAGTGTGGGAGTGCGTTTATTTTAGCATGAGCGTGGGTGGAGTTCGACTGGTTACTAAGTGTCCGAGATATAGAATGATAAGGTGAAACTATGATCTTTCTGATTTAGCTCTTTTGGTGGTCGAGTAACCCCCGAGAAAAAAAAAAGTAAGAAGAAAAAGAAAAAGAAAAGCAGAAAAAATATTTATATATTTTGATGAATAATAATAAAGAGAGAGTAATTTCGCGGGGTATAGAAAGCAGTAAGGTATTATGGTGTTTCGAGTATTCGATTTAAATGGGGTTGGCTCAATTAGAAAGGTGGGGATGAGTGTTGAGTGAGATGCTTGGTTTCTCTGTTCCTTCTTTGTTGCTCCTGCTAATTGAATTGTTACATATCTGTGCTTTTCTCCACCCTGCTGGCACTTGTCTTGAATCTTTGTAAGCTCTTTTCTTGTGATCCACTCTTAGTCAGGTTCATTTCCATATCTCAAGCATACATTCTACCATTTTCGTAAACTCTGTTCTTGTGATTCACTCTTAGTCTGGCCCATTTCCATATCTCAAGCATTCATTCTACCATTCTTATACCTTGATCCTTTGAGTCGATGCAATTGGATGTGATTAATATAGTAGTGGAGATGTGATTATTTAAGCAAGTGTTTGGGAATGTCATTTTGATCCGGCACTTGAAGCCTTCTGTGTATACTGGGGAGTGGAAGTGCTCGTACAAGAATATAGATTGGTCTTCCTATGTTTGTGTTGCTGGCATTGAAGATTGTAGAGTTGGTAGTTTTCTGCTCCATCTGATGTTGACAGGTCCGTTGGCGCTTCCAAGATGTTGTTTGGTTCGGTTGAATGGTACTGAATTGGATGACCAATAGTTGGTGTCTCTGTCCGAATGTATTGGTCTAGCGCCTCTTTGAACTTTAATCTTGTGAAATTATGGGGAGTGTTGTAATCTATTGCGATACAGCATAGAGCATTAGACATGACTGTACTGTTGTTGATATGCCAAATTTTGGCTATGGAATGAAGCTTCATTTCTCTCAAAAAAAAAACAATAAACCTATATAGCACACTGACCACTTTATCCTGCTACACAAGCAGTGGCGAAACTAGGATTTGGATCCAGGGTGTGCGGAAATTCAATAAAATTAAAATATTATGCAACAATAATCAAACTAAATTTTTTTATCATTCAAAATAATAATTACAATACTCTTCGTCGGACCGACATTAGTAATTCATGACTTCATCTACACTTATCTCATCTAATATTCTTTTTCAACTAGTATTAATAAAAAATTAAGGAAAAATCAGTATCTAAATACACAAATATGTCCTAATACTATGTAATATAATTAAAATGTATCTTACTATTTTTAGACATTTTCAAAATTTTAATTAAAAGTAAATGAGATTTTGGGCAAAAATACCTACATAACATAGTCATTTATGTTAACAAGTTAAATAATTGATTTTATATTCCCATTTGTATCAATAAACTAGCTTTATTAATTACTCTTATTATTTGCATGAGTGGACATTATTCTTGGGTGGTGAAGAAAAGAATAAATGTGGACCTGAGTGTAGACAGCTGAAAGAGAGATAGACAGAGGGAGGCAATATAGGGCCATGGAAATGTGGGGTTTTAGAATTGGGGGAATCATATGTAATAAAATATTATTTTTCTATTTATTACTTGTGTTGCAGTGGCGGAACCACTTCGGTGTTAATACAAGGGTTCCGCCACTGTACACAAGTAAGTTAAGCAACAAGCATAATCAATTAGACATTGAAGTGTTAATACAAATGCAAACATAACTAGATTTACTCAATCCCAAAGCCTCATCATAATCTGCCCCCATGGGAAAATCTATAAAAACAAATATCAAAATAAAAGATGTCTATACAACGTAATGACCAATGATTAGCTAGCTATGAAGAGATAAATACATAACTTAAAGGCCAATTGATAAATACGATATTTAAACATACACTGTCTATTCTAAATGCAATCAGAGAAGATGTCTAGCTCACAACTTATAAACCGCAGTTGGCATTCACCGCCCGTAAAGGTCCACATCCCTTAATGAACCAGAATTAGATATGCCTAGATCGTCCCCGGCACATCGCAGACGACAGAATTCCCTTTGGGAATTTGGTATAGTAATTTTAGGAGCCTACGACCAAACAGGCCAAGGCTACGACATCTATCAACAAACAATCTGTGCATTGTGCTGGGAGACAAAACTAGTTTTTATTAGAAGTAGAAGCAAAATAACCCACGTACCAAAAGCAAGTACAAATATCCCTACAATAAAAAGCATGTGCAACGAATGCCCCGACAGTGGGTTTCTCCACTTCTTCCTAGCTCCCCTTAATGAAGAAGAATGGTGTATTCAATTCAAATGTTGTCCAATTTCTTTGGACATTAGAAATCAATGAATTTAAAAAAATTCATAAATTCCATATAGAGTGGCTGATTTTATATAGAGTCTATGTAGAATTTGAGTGACTTTGTTTTGAATAACTCTAGATTTTTTTAAAAAATTAAAAATTTGTATGGAATACTTTCAGATTTTTAAAGATTTTTCAAAATTTAAGCAATGTATTCAATTGAGAGTTGATAGATTTTTATGGATTTTAAGGTTGGTGGATTTAAAAAGACAGACTCCACGTAGAAACTTTGTATGTACTCCATGTAGAGTTTGGATGACTTGACTTTTAGAAATCTTTTAATGTTTAGAGAAATTTTGTATAGTTATATTTTTTTAAAGATAATTCATTAAAATCTATGAACTATTGAATACCTCAAAAATTTTAAATTTTTTTATAATTTGTATTGAAACCTCAAATTTTTAAAATGTTTTAAAATCTAAAATAAATGCACCAAAACTTTAAAACTCCAAAAAATTCTAGAGTCTTAGATTAAATACACTCCACTTATATTGAATATACTCAAACTTTAAGACTCCAAAATAATGTTATACAGTAATATACTGTGGATTGAATTACACTTCTTAAAATTATTATTGAATGAAAATCCGTGAGAATATAGAGTTTAGATGAGGTGATGATAATGTCATAATAATAAATCAACGGGGGGTTTTGAAATTATAATCCTATCTTTATTGACTTTTTTATGGGTAATTAAGAAAATTGATCCATCAAAAGTCCCAAATCAAATTGTTCAAATCATTCACATTCCAAAATAAGGAATTCAAATCAATAATAATTGCAAAAAAGGACCCACGCTACTATTGACCTCATTTTGTTAAATTTTAAATATCAATTCATCATCATCTATCACAATCGCGTACATACATGTATTAATTAATCGGCATTTCGGTCGACGCTGTTCGTCCAATTCTTCAGTCCAATGCTTCCAAATCTAGTTGGAAAGATGTAAATTTTGATGTCATTATTTTTTAGCATTTTAATTATACTCTCTCCATCACTTAATGTTATTAACATTAGCATACTAAATATTATTTATTGAGTGACTTCAATTCGATTTTTTAACAAAGTTACATAAGATAAAATATAGTCAAGTGAGATTGTTGTATCGCGAAAATATTTGATGAAAGAAGAAAAATTGGAATTGAATTGCAATTGAAGGAATTAAAAAGGTACTGGAATTGAAGTATATGAATTGAACAAAAGCTGTAAGAAAGCGATAAATTAGACCGAAAGCTTAAAAGAAAGTTGTAAAAACAATGAGAAAAAAAAAAACTGCAGAAAGTAAAGAAATAAAATGCGGCCTCTTTGAGAGTTGATTAGAGGTGGAGCCAAATAGAGATCGTCTCTCATATTTATAGGCGAAGCTTTTAAACCATGTTGTGTAACTCCCCACTATGCCATAACTTCCCTGGGCTTCAATCGCGGGGAACCGCCATTCTGCCAGTCTGCCTCTCTTGCCCGATAATTATTGTGCAATAATATGAATCGGGCTCCTAATTGAGTAGAAAAATTGGGCCGATGTGAACTGGGCCTCAATAATGGGCTCAAACATCTTTTTTGGTGACAACAGATGCCCCCTTGCGCTTTCGGTCAATGGAATTGAGACCGAAAATGCACATATATTTTGAATCCCATGATTTTCTTAGCCGCAATCGACGTAAGGCAACCGCCACAAGGAACATCAGGCGCCGCTGCTCAGCGCTCAGCCGTCGTCGCCATCCTAAGCCGCCACTCGCGTTTGGCCATCCGCCGTGCATCAAGCCCAGGCTGCCCTTCGCATTAAGCCAACCGCGCTTCGCAGCCCTCCAGGCACCATTCGCATCACTCCAGGCACCATTCGCACTCCAGAAACCATTCGTACTCCAGGCACCATTCGCATCACTCTAGCCGCAAAGCCAGAGGCCATCCTCTTGGAGATCCTCAGCCATCACTCGAAGATCCCAGTTGCCGCTCGTTGCTCCAGGCCGCCGCACTCAGTCCCAGCCGCCATTCGCGTCTCTCGCCAGGTCGCCACTTGAAGGACCTCAGCCACCGCAGTTGCTTGATCTTCGGGCCGCCATTGCACTCTAAGCCGCCGTCACGATCCGCCAGACTTAAGTCAGCTACCACTCGTCTCTCTCCGGCCGCCGTTGCCACGTGCTCAGTCGCCGGCCGCCATTGCCAAGGCAACGTTGTCACCCGCCACCCAGCAGCACAACATCAGCTGTCGTTCACCCTCAGCCGTCCACGCCTGCCTCGGCCGCCACTCAGCACTGTCTGGCCGCCATTGTTGCGTGAAGCAGCCCAGCCGCCGTGCCAAGCGGCTCAGCTGTCGTGGGCACGCCATCAGCCGCCACTGGCTAGTCCTCAGCCGTCGTGGGACTCGTCCTAGCCGCCACGTGCAGCCATTCAGCCGCCGCAGCTTGGGCTTTGCTTCGAGCATTCGTTGTCTCGATCTGCTAAGACTCAAGCTGCCAGTTGCTTCGCCAACGTCAGCCGCCACTCGAGGGTCTCCACCGCCTCGCCTCCTGGCCATCCTTCAGCCGCCACCCTCAGCAGCTCAGCCGCCAGGTCTCCCAACCGCCAGGACGTCCCAGTCGCCAGGGAAATCCAAGCCGCCGTCCTCCAGTCAGCCGCCATCGCTCGGACGTACAGGCCGCCGTTCGTCGTCTTTTGGCCGCCACCACGACCATTCTGGAGCAGCCGCCACTCACACAAACTCAGCCGCCATTGGTCTTGCCCCGACCGCCACTTGCTCGAGTTTTCAGGCTGCCATCCATTGATTTCTCGTCAGTCGCCAACCGCAAACCGTCGCTAGCCGCCGTACCTTGGTGTCCAGGACGCCGTTCGAAGATCTTTCATCGCGCTCGAACTCCCGATGCCATGCAACGATCCGGGCCGCCGCTCACCAAACTAGCCACCACTCGGGGTCCCTCATATGCTGCAAGTCCTCATATTCCTTATTAATTTTAACATTCTCCTTATCTTGATCAATCCGGCTATTAGAGCCGCCATCCTCCGGATTTGGGATGAATCCCGAGGCACCAACATGAAGTTGAGGGAATGGCTCAACATCCATCTTCATACCTATAATTTTTAAACGTCCCTCTTTCATGTTGTTCTGAATGCCACTTCTAAAACTCCTACACTTAGTAATTCTGTGAGTGTATGAATTGTGCCACTTACAAAATGATCGGCCCCGAATGTCTTCGACCGCTGGTAATCTCTGCCCCTCAGGCAGCTTAATCACCCCCATCTTTGAGCAATAAGTCGAACACTTGGTCTGCTCTGCCCATGTCAAAGAGGTCTTCCTCAGGCCTATACTTGGCCTCTTTCTACTTAGGCGGTCTGAGGGCCGCACAAGTATGTGGCTTGGCTGTCTGGACTAACTCCGCAACACCCACTTCCATGGGCTCATTGTCCTCATCATTGAATCTTACCTCCTTGAAGTGGACTCGACGTGTAGGATGACGCTTCTCCTTCTGTTCCTCCAGGAATTTTTCCAAGCGGGCCGCTCTCTCGGCTAGCTGGGCAAGATTAGTTGCATCATGCACAATTAAATGTTCTTTTAGTTTTTGCAACATGTTAGCCACTGCGATATTGGATATCTTCCTATCAGGGATTGCTATTGTACATCGGCCCTTAAGCCGCTGCAACCTGTTAATAAAGGTACTTGCCGCCTCATCGGCAAATCATTTGGCATTAGTAAGATTTGCAAGACTCACCTGTGACAGCGGCGTGTAGAACCTGTCATGGAACGCTCGCTCGAGATCGGCCCAATTTTTAATGGAATTAGGCCGCAATGATGCATACCACGCAAAGGCAGGCCCACTGAGGGATGAACTGAACAGCCTCAACTTCAGCCAATCATTGGCCGCCGCTTCACCACATTGAGCAGTGAATCTGCCCACATGTGCTAAAGTGGACTTGCCGTCGTCCCCTGAGAAGGTGGCGAACTCGGGCATCTTGAAGCCCCTTGGGTATGGTTGCATGGTATCTACCCAATCAGGGTAGAGTTTCATGAATGTCGACCGCTCCATCGGCCTTAATTGAATCTCAAAATGTTGCTGCCTCATGTCTGCCAGCAATTCAAGTGAGACCGCCAGTGCCTGTGTAGGAGGCATGGCGGCTGGAGGTGTGGCAGAAGGCATGGCGTCTGGTGTGGCAGGTATCGCAGCCACTCCACATGGCTGTGGCGTCTGCCCCTAGTGTTGGCGGCATCCAACCGGGGTTTGGAATGGGCGCTGCTGGTGAGTAATTGGCCACATATGGTGTGGTGGGCACATTCGGCATAGGAGGTTCCGCTTGACGAGGTGGCATGCCAGCACCACCAGAGACCATTGGACAGCCTGATGCAGCGCTGGGGTGATGTATAGATCAGCACTGGAGGTGACCAAAGTTCGGCATGGTATGTGCCGCTGGAGTGAAGGCATAAGCAGCCTGATACGGGAATAAGAACGGACTATCCAAGCCTCCGGCCTCTGGGAGCGGTGGTTGGCCAGGTGTGGTTCCCCAAGTCCTCTATTGGCTGCCTGACGGTCCTGGACCCGGGATACTTGGCGGCACAGTCGTGCCGTTTGCCGGAACAGTTCCCCCTTGCTGAGTATGCAAGGAACCGCAAATTCTATCAATCTAGTCGGCCATAGCAGGCCGCAGTACATTCATGAGATGCCTCGTGTGAAAAGGCATGAACTTGGCCATCGATTCTGTCATCGATAGCCGCATTTGCTCTGTCAATGTAGGGATCTGCATAATCCCCTGTTGTGGTTGAGAAGTGTTCGCCGTCTCAACGGCGTCCTCATACGGTGTTCGCACGGATGTCTATTTTTGTAGAGACATCTCAAATTTCTTTGTCAAATCACTCATAATTTTTCCAGATCTGAGACGCATACACTCTTCAAAGCGGATATGGCTTCAAATCGTGTCCCACTGGGCGTGCCAATTTGTTGTATAGCGAAAATATTTGATGAAAGAAGAAAAACTGGAATTGAATTGCAATTGAAGGAATTACAAATGTACTGGAATTGAAGCACAGGAATTGAACAAAAGCTGTAAGAAAGAGATAAATTAGACTGAAAGCTTAGAAGAAAGTAGTAAAAACAATGGAAAAAGAACTGCATAAAGTAGAGAAATAAAATGCGGCCTCTTTGAGAGTTGATTGGAGGTGGAGCTAAATGGAGATCGTCTCTCAGATTGATAGACGAAGCTTTCAAACCATATTGCGTAACTCCCCACTATGCCATAACTTCCCTGGGCTTCAATCACGGAGAACCGCCATTCTGCCAGTCTTCCTCTCTTGCCCGATAATTCTTGTGCAATGAAACTTTTGACAAATTTCATCAACACGAGCTTTTCTAAAATATCCCAAGTTTGAATTTATTAAATGAAAAGAGTTATGATTCATGGGAAAGGGGTTTAAGGATATATTTCTCTTTTATTACTCATGAGGGGAAGCTTGAGTTCAAACGGCGTTATGTACCTCCCCGGCATGAAACGTTTGACAATTTCTTGCCTTGAAGATCCTTGCCATGAAACTTTTGACAAATTCCCACTACATGAGTATTTTCTGAAACATAATAATCCTGATTTTGATTTTTATTTAATGAAACCAATTTATAAAGATGGAGTTGGGATTAGGGATATATTTATAGGTTGTCACGTTTTTATTACTCGTGTTAAGAAACTGTGCCCCCGAAAGCGCACGGAGTCAAAAATAGCAGTATTTATAGTAAGTACCGGATCGTTCACTGGAGGATGTGCGATGGAAGCAGTGCCCACGTCGTTTACTAAGATTTTCCACTCGGTTACTCGATTCAAGTTTTTGTTTGATTATGATCTACTTGACAGAATTTAAACTAAGCTATGAAAGCAATTAAAATAAAGCAGATAAAATTATTCTAGGAAGCGAATTAAATTTAATATAAGAAAGCGATAAAATTATTCTAAGAAAGCGGTTGGAATTATTCTAAGAAAGCAGATTTAAAATGAGACAGAAGGGACAGGAAGAAAATAATAAAGATTGGACAAGATTCAGATGAAACACAATTAAACTTCCATTTTTGTTACACAGATCTTAGTTTGGGATAATCCTTTCAGTTAGCTAACTCTCATGCTCTCTATACCATGTTCCCTTTAACAGACAGGTACTTACAGTAAGAGTTTACATGCTCTTAAGGCAACAAATTCTAAGATACCACAGACTCACAACTGCTCCCGTCAGAGCGTGTCATTTATCTGTGGTGGACAAACAACACCTGACACTCCATAGATTGAAATGCCAAGTACTCCCATCATTCTCCCATGTCACACCCAAAGATTCTAATCAAGCTCTGAACTATCCCTTAACTATCAGTCCTAGTAGCAGTTACACAACTCTCAATACAACCGAGTGACCTCTAAAGAAAGCAGTTAAAAGAAAGCAGTTAAGAAAGCGGTAAAGAAAACATTTAAAATCCTATCACTCGGAGGTTTTTGAAAGTTTGACCCTGGTAGTAAAAGAAAGCCCCCAGTCAGAATGACTGGGTGTGGACAAGAATTCCCTGATCTCGGTGAACCGCTCGCAGTGTTCACTTCCTTCCGGGTGGTTATGAGATACAAACTAATGAAACGAACTAATAAATTAGTTCGTTCCGGATGCACTCACTCAGGACTCAAAAATAGGCATTGGCAGAAGAGGATAGCAGTTGAAAGGAACTCAACCCTACCTTAGAAAATAACCCAGGCCCACATGTTCTTCTAGTATTATCTATTACACTTCATCTGAATCCAAGCGGACTCTGAGCCAGTGCAATATTTAATATAAGATTCCCAACACACAGCAATTTTGGAAAATAATTGATATTTGAAAATCATTCCCTAAACAGGTACTAGACTCTCAAGAAGAACACAGACCCTTTCAGTCTAGGTGAGACCTAATCGCTGACTCTGCTTCTAATTTCCCAAAATCAACCCCCAGTCGGATATGAATTAGTCATAACTGTGGAATTTATCCCTTACTCAGATCCGGATTTTATAAATGAATTTTTGTTGGAAATTTATTGTGAGACATCTGATTTAAATCACGACTCCTGTGTCCAAGGGAAGGATCCCAAAATAATATGACCACAATAGTTACATAATATTATCATGCGTAAATTTATAAGGAATTGTAAAATTAAATTAACCCAAAATATAAGGTGGGTTTAGACAGAATGTGAAACACAGAGATGAAATAGCCGGAGATGAGAAGAATTTCGGCTAAAGAGATGACAAAATAATTAGGGGTTAATTGGATTGCAGTTATCTGTGGTCCAGTTCCCTAATTATTAAGGTAAGATGATTTTAGACAGCAGGTTAATCTTCAATGACAGTGGTCGCTATCATTCAGACCCTTACTATTTGTGAAACGGAGAAAAACTTACATGTTCTTTCACTGTCTTAATTACTAAACAACATTGACCTATGTCGTCTAGTGTTGGCACAGTTTGAGATTCGGATTTGAAATTAAGATAAAGAAAAGAAAAGTGTATCCGGATAGGAGTCAGCTGAGCAGCTATTATAATCCCGGATGGAAGAACCACCAAGGCTTCCACCGACCACTATCCGGACCATGCAAAATAACATCTAGTGATTAATATACAGACCACGAGCTAGTTTATCCGTGTGGGAATACCCGCCAACATTAGTCTGTTATATTTCTCACTAGCTGTTTCACACAACACGGAAAAGACAAAATAAATAAAAGAAAATATTTTTGGGTCATCTTGTATGAAAGACATTGGTTTCTCATCCAAGGTTATGGAAATTTATCCATAATTACTCATCATATCTAAATAATCACTCATTCCATAATTAATTAATTAATTACAGTCCGGATTATATACTTAGATCATTAGAGTTTAATTTTTATAGAAGAGTCTTTTAATGGAAAATTGAACAAAGTTCTTTATATCAAATTAATCATGGGTTGAGATCATTGGATTTCAACATCAAAATATTAATATAAAGGTTCAATTAATTAATGGGGTGAGATGGAGAATAAAAATCTGGCAAAAAGGTGCCAAGTCTGTCGAGAAACAGAAATTGTGTCGCGGACCGTAGGTCCGCGACAGGAGGATCTCGACAGAGAGGTGGGAAATAAGAGAAATTGAAATTTTGGAAATTAGGGTTGTTGTGTCGCTAAACAAAATTTGTGTCACGATCCGCGACATGGGGAAAGCGACACAAGGTTTGAAAATCCAACAAGGGCATAATTCCTGGTCGCGGAACAAGGAGTGTGTCGCGGACCGTGGCGGACCGTGGGTCCGCGACAGGGGTTCCGCGACAGAGCCCTTCCAAAATGAAATACAAGCATTTGGGTCCTCTGTCGCTAATCACAGAGTGTGTCGCGGACCATGGGTCCGCGACAGGGGGTTCCGCGACAGAGGGGTTTTAAAAATTTTATAAAAATTTTGGCAGCATAACGCCTAATATTGCATTGCAGGGGAGTGCGTTGTGATCCGTGGGATCACAACGGGAAAATTACGTTGCAACCCGTGGGGTTGCAACGTGATGCAATACAATTTAGGACATGCAATTTTAAATAAAAATGCACAAACACTTTAATACCATCCCTTTCTAGATTTAATGAACTAAAACTAAAAGTAAAATAAAGAAATAAACTACCTAAAGACTAAACTAGATAAGAACAGAACACTAAACAAATAAATAAAACAAGACAAAAACTAAAACTGAATATAAACTATGCTAACAAAATAAAATTAAAATAAAAACTACCTTAAATCTATCAAAGGATACTTATTAAGTGTTTATGCACTTATTGAATCTAAAAACAAGCATTAAACCTAACTGTAAAAAAATAAGAAAATGATCAAGAGGCCCAATATGCAACAAACAGTAGCAACCCATGAAGGGGATTCCATAACAGATTTTTTGGGAAGCAAAACCTTGATCATTCCAACAAAATATGGCTTAAAATACACCCATAGATAAGTGTTTTTAACCCAAACTACAAAAATAAAATAAGCTGGAAAAAGTGAACACTAGCCACACTAATTTATTACAGAAATTAAACTAAAACTACACTAAAATCTACATTGCATAAAAATAAAACTATCTACATTAAAAAACTACTTGAGAGCACAGTGGTGCCCCAAGAACAGAAATTAAACTACAAGTGTGGCTAGGTTACTGTTCAAAGGGGTTGGGAGGTTATATTTATAGAGGAGAAGAATTGAGCCCTAGGCCCATTCAAGGCCCACCAGTCGCTAAACAATTGTGCCTGTTCGCGGAACAAATCTGGTTCAGGATACAATTTTTAGCTCCAGGATGACGCACAGGAGGGGGCGGGACTTGAGGTCCAGGAGGAAGAGGACGAAGATTCAATGCCAGTGGGAGCTGAAGCCCAGGGACCTTGTGAGTGATTAGCCATGTGGGAATTTATTTTGGAGAGTCACGTGACCTGCAGCTGCTCTCTCTTCTCTGTCGAGGTCGCGGGACTCTGTCCTGGTCGCGGTCCATGTGTTCGCGGAACATTGTTCCGCGACACAGATTTTGTGTCTTGATACTCCCAGTCTCTAACCATTTTCTGTGTCGCGATGCACCCGGTCACGGTCCATGGTATCTCGACCCGGGGTTTGTTTAGCGACCCGGATTTTGTGTCTCTAAACATCCCCAGTCCTTAAGCAATTTCCCTGTCTCCAAACATCCGGTCGCTATACATGGTATCTCGACCCGGGGTTTGTTTAGTGACCGGGGTCTGTTTAGCGACCGGATAAAATTTATCTCTCTTTTATTCTTTTCTCTCATCTTTCTCGACAGGTTTAATTCCTCTTCCTCTCTCTTTACTCCATTCCTCTTTCTTCTTCCTCCATTTTTCTGCTTCTTCGTTTCCTTTCTTCTTCTTTCTCGTCTGTTCCAGTTTTCAAAATTCTTCATCCTCTTTCCATTTCTTTTCCAGTTTTCTATTTTCCTCCATTCCAGTTTCTAATTTCTTCACTCCATTTTCATTTCCAATTTTTGTTTTCTGAAATTTGGGGGTGAGGTTGGAGCGGTGGTCGGAGGCGACGCCGTCGACTCGCCGGAGGAAGGGAGACTGTGGTGGTGCGGCTGCGGCAGCAATGGAGGAGCTTGGTCGGGAATGGTGGTGGCGGAAATGGGGGTGAAGGTTGCGGTGGTCGCTGGGGGTTGAGAGAAGGGTGGTCGGCGAGGGTGCTCGGGATGGCAGGGGGCTGCTGCTTGGAATTGGAATCGGAGACGGAGGGACGGCTCCATGGTGGGGAGGTTGTCGAGGGCGGAGCTGCTGCCGGAGGGGTGCTGCGATGGTGTTGGCCGGAGCGGCGAAGGCGGCGGCTATGGAGTTGAAGGCGGGTGTTGAACGGAGATCGGTTTTGGAGAATGGACAGTGGTGCGGCGGCGGGGATGGTTTTTGATGATGGTGGTGGTGCGATGGCGGTGGCGAAATTGAAGAAGATTGAGGGCTGCGGTGGCGGAGCTCCGGTGGTGCAGGGGTGAGGACTGGCGGAGGAGATGGAGGATGAGGGCTGCCGGGGTTGTGGCCGGATATGGAGGGCGAAAATGGGGGGGGGGATGAGTATGAGCAGTGGCGGTCGTGTTGGTGGAGGTTCGCCGGAGGGCCGCCGGCGGCGGGGCAGGTTAGGGTAGGGTTAGGGTTTGAATTAGGGTGGTGTTGGGCTTAGGGGTTTTGGGCCAATGGGGTTTTGTGTAATGGATTGAGCTTGGATCATGTCATGGGCTTCAAGGGATTTGGACTGAAAAAAATGTGGTTGGGCTTAGACTGAATTTTGGACTGGACACCTGCAATTAATTTAAATCAAAAGTGATTAGTGTACCAATTAATTCTTAATTATAGCAGAAAACAGAAATAGAAATAAATAAACATAAAAATTATAAATATATACATCTAAATATAAGATAATATATATATATATATATGAGTATTTATTCCACTTGATTATTTGGCTTGAGCTTCGTTTAATGGACTCGTGTTCCACCGAACAAATACTACCAAACCATAATTATCAAATGGGATTTTTAATATTTTTATCATGTTTTTGGATTTTTTAATACAAATTTAATGAAAATAACAATATTTTTGTGTTTTTCAATACCAGCTTATTATTTATACAAACTTGCATATATCTGTCAAATTCAACTGCTTTCTTATTTAAATAAGACCGGAATGCGATCAAATGTCCGTATTAGACACGGAAATAGATTGAAAATAATGGTCAATTTTGGCCATTATCAACATCCTCACATTTAATACTGATCGTCCCCGAGCAGTCAGAGTCAGTGCTCCTAAGAGCATAGACGCTGCATATTCAATCTATTTTCGTGGCTTCAAAAATTTCATTCTTTTTAGATTGGAATAAGACAATCAAAAACTACAAGTATTAAATTTTCTTGATTGCAGTGTTTAATGAAATGATACTTCTCTCTTAATCAGGCCTACAAATCAGTCATTATTGATAATTCTTCATGAATATCATGTTTAGAAAATTTCATTGATTTATTTCTAGAATTAAAGCATGACATGAACATAAATTAGAACAGAGCCTCACATGTAGTAAAAGCGGAAATTTCACTCACTCTCAAATTTGGGTTTTAATCACGAACGCTCATAATCAAATTTAATTAAATTATCCCATAAGCTTGCGATTGGACTAACTCGCCACCGGCTCATTTCTTCAAATCGAGATCATGAGGTCTTATTTAAGGGTTATAACGGGGCATACGGTTGTAACATTTGGTAGGAAGGGAAATTTATTGGGATAAGAAGTGGCAAGAATTAATATTATCATAACATGGCATTATTTTTATTTAAAAATTTATGATCATCAATATTTTTTTTCTTTCTTTTGCTTTTCTTTTTCTATTGCATGACATTAGACTATGTCTAATTTGCTTTGTCATTTGCAATTTATTTGTGTTGAATTGAATTCAACATTTTCTTCTTCTCTCTTCTCTTTTTTTTTTTTTTGAATCGGTTTATAGCTTACCGATTAATACATTTTTGATGATCACAAATCTAATGTCTTGATAAAATTCATTCTTGCACACTTGGGTTTGAAATTTTTTGGTCTTTTTGAAGGCTTGGAATATTATAGAGGGCTTCAAAGAAAAATTAGGCTTAAGGCTCAAATTGGTTAATCCTAAAGGGAAAATATTTTGGGGTTTGGATTTCAAAAGAAGGCCAAAAATTTTGGGTTTTCTAAGTGCCTCGATCATATTCTCGATTTTTGGAATATGGCATGGTCTTGAATCGGTCCCAATAGCAAGTTCTAGTTTCCTTTAATCAAAATGATTTTCACACATCAAATAAAAGAAATGAGTAAAAGTGACTCATGGCTCAAATCTCACAAGGTTGGATTGATTCATGTCATACAATATTCTTAAATTTAATCTTTGAAAAATTCTTACAATCTATTCAATGAAATTCTCAACATGAGGACTCATTACCCAACAAGATGATGATATCATTAAATTTTTATAGCTCAAAACCTCAAAAATTCATATCATGCATGTTTTCAATTATATTATCCCAATTTAAAAGTTTGAAAATTTAATCATAAACCAAAATTAAATATGTGAATCATGACAGATTTATGCATGCTTTGCACTGGGTATAAATATAAAATAATAAAAATAAACAAAAAGAAAAAAATAACACACTTTTTTTATATTTAAGTGAAAAATCAACATCCTCACATTTTTTAGCCTTGCTCGAAATGTGAGTAAATCAATTCCTACTTAAACAAATTATCAGAATCAAAATAAAATAAAAGAGGAGGGAGGGAGGGAGAAAATATTAACATAGAACATAGAAAAATAATTGAGATAGCCTTTTTCGTCAAAACAATTATGTGCTCGACGATTTTGGCTATATGTGATCGTTTGGTTCATCGAGCAAGGCAATTGTTCGATGCCCAATACTTAGAAAAATTCTGATTTTCATCAAAATTTTTCAATCACATTTCTGGATTTATAAAATTTAATATACCATATTTACTTGCATAAAATAGGTCGGATTAATTCTGTTCTTATAAAAGTTATTTCGGATTTTAATTTGCTTTAAATTCCAGGAATACTTTCAATTAATCACAGAATCGATCCAACCGGGAACCTGTTTGAAGCTTTAATTTTCTTTTTGGTGATTCCACAAATTCCTGCAAAGCAAACACAGAAGAAGTTATCGGGTTTTCTCAAAAATATCAGCATCCTCACATTTAGAGTCTTAGTACTCTAAATGTGAGATAATTGATTAACACCCGAATTATTTAATATAATATGTACAAGCTGTATAAATATTTATAAATATATATATATAATTTTGACTTGCAGAAATTTAGGTTGGACTAATTCTGTGCTTGTGAAAATTATTCCGGATTTTAAATTTCTTTAAATTCCGAATATAATCTTCGGTCAATTACAGAACTAATCCAACCGGGAACCTGTAGTCCGAAGGTCTGCTGCTCCATTTGTTGTTTCACCAGTGATGAGGGTTTCCTCAGCGCAGTGGTGGTAATGAGGTGGATGGACGATGGGGCAGCGGTGGAGCTTCGTGGTGCGGAGATGGTGGAGATGACAAACACGTGAGTCTCACGTGTTTTGCAATTTACACTGTAAATTAGTGTAGCCCCAATGCTACTCTTCCACATTTAACTCCTTATACCATTTTTGGTGGCTCCATGATTCCTGCAAGACAAAATACCCAAATGGTTAGATTTTTCCTTCAAATCAACATCCTCACATTTAGAGTCTTAGTACTCTAAATGTTTAATTGATTTGAGGGTACTTCTCTGTTCTGAAATAAATACACTAAACTAACACTAAACTAACTATGAGTAATCAGGAGTGTACTTCTCTTAATAAACGACGCTGCATCCTCCCCGGCAACGGCGCCATGAAACTTTTGACAAATTTCATCAACACGAGCTTTTCTAAAATATCCCAAGTTTGAATTTATTAAATGAAAAGAGTTATGATTCATGGGAAAGGGGTTTAAGGATATATTTCTCTTTTATTACTCATGAGGGGAAGCTTGAGTTCAAACGGCGTTATGGACCTCCCCGGCATGAAACGTTTGACAATTTCGTGCCTTGAAGATCCTTGCCATGAAACTTTTGACAAATTCCCACTACATGAGTATTTTCTGAAACATAATAATCCTGATTTTGATTTGTATTTAATGAAACCAATTTATGAAGATGGAGTTGGGATTATGGATATATTTATAGGTTGTCACGTTTTTATTACTCGTGTTAAGAAACTGTGCCCCCGAAAGCGCACGGAGTCAAAAATTGCAGTATTTATAGTAAGTACCGGATCGTACACTGGAGGATGTGCGATGGAAGCAGTGCCCACGTCGTTTACTAAGATTTTCCACTCGGTTACTCGATTCAAGTTTTTGTTTGATTATGATCTACTTGACAGAATTTAAACTAAGCTATGAAAGCAATTAAAATAAAGCAGATAAAATTATTCTAGGAAGCGAATTAAATTTAATCTAAGAAAGCGATGAAATTATTCTAAGAAAGCGGTTGGAATTATTCTAAGAAAGCAGATTTAAAATGAGACAGAAGGGACAGGAAGAAAATAATAAAGATTGGACAAGATTCAGATGAAACACAATTAAACTTCCATTTTTGTTACACAGATCTTAGTTTGGGATAATCCTTTCAGTTAGCTAACTCTCATGCTCTCTATACCATGTTCACTTTAACAGACAGGTACTTACAGTAAGAGTTTACATGCTCTTAAGGCAACAAATTCTAAGATACCACAGACTCACAACTGCTCCCGTCAGAGCGTGTCATTTATCTGTGGTGGACAAGCAACACCTGACACTCCATAGATTGAAATGCCAAGTAATCCCATCATTCTCCCATGTCACACCCAAAGATTCTAATCAAGCCCTGAACTATCCCTTAACTATCAGTCCTAGTAGCAGTTACACAACTCTCAATACAACCGAGTGACCTCTAAAGAAAGCAGTTAAAAGAAAGCAGTTAAGAAAGCGGTAAAGAAAACATTTAAAATCCTATCACTCGGAGGTTTTTGAAAGTTTGACCCTGGTAGTAAAAGAAAGCCCCCAGTCAGAATGACTGGGTGTGGATCAAGAATTCCCTAATCTCGGTGAACCGCTCGCAGTGTTCACTTCCTTCCGGGTGGTTATGAGATACAAACTAATGAAACGAACTAATAAATTAGTTCGTTCCGGATGCACTCACTCAGGACTCAAAAATAGGCATTGGCAGAAGAGGATAGCAGTTGAAAGGAACTCAACCCTACCTTAGAAAATAACCCAGGCCCACATGTTGTTCTTCTAGTATTATCTATTACACTTCATTTGAATCCAAGCGGACTCTGAGTCAGTGCAATATTTAATATAAGATTCCCAACACACAGCAATTTTGGAAAATAATTGATATTTGAAAATCATTCCATAAACAGGTACTAGACTCTCAAGAAGAACACAGACCCTTTCAGTCTAGGTGAGACCTAATCGCTGACTCTGCTTCTAATTTCCCAAAATCAACCCCCAGTCGGATATGAATTAGTCATAACTGTGGAATTTATCCCTTACTCAGATCCGGATTTTATAAATGAATTTTTGTTGGAAATTTATTGTGAGACATCTGATTTAAATCACGACTCCTGTGTCCAAGGGAATGATCCAAAAATAATATGACCACAATAGTTACATAATATTATCATGCGTAAATTTATAAGGAAGTGTAAAATTAAATTAACCCAAAATATAAGGTGGGTTTAGACAGAATGTGAAACACAGAGATGAAATAGCCGGAGATGAGAAGAATTTTGGCTAAAGAGATGACAAAATAATTATGGGTTAATTGGATTGCAGTTATCTGTAGTCCAGTTCCCTAATTATTAAGGTGAGATGATTTTAGACAGCAGGTTAATCTTAAATGACAGTGGTCGCTATCATTCAGACCCTTACTATCTGTGAAACGGAGAAAAACCTACATGTTCTTTCACTGTCTTAATTACTAGACAACATTGACCTATGTCGTCTAGTGTTGGCACAGTTTGAGATTCGGGTTTGAAATTAAGATAAAGAAAAGAAAACTGTATCCGGATAGGAGGTCAGCTGAGCAGCTATTATAATCCCGGATGGACGAACCGCCAAGGCTTCCACCGACCACTATCTGGACCATGCAAAATAACATCTAGTGATTAATATACAGACCACGAGCTAGTTTATCCGTGTGGGAATACCCGCCAACATTAGTCTGTTATATTTCTCACTAGCTGTTTCACACAACACGGAAAAGACAAAATAAATAAAAGAAAATATTTTTGGGTCATCTTGTATGAGAGACATTGGTTTCTCATCCAAGATTATGGAAATTAATCCATAATTACTCATCATATCTAAATAGTCACTGATTCCATAATTAATTAATTAATTACAGTACGGATTATATACTTAGATCATTAGAGTTTAATTTTTATAGAAGAGTCTTTTAATGGAAAATTGAACAAAGTTCTTTATATCAAATTAATCATGGGTTGAGATCATTGGATTTCAACGTCAAAATATTAATATAAAGGTTCAATTAATTAATGGGGTGAGATGGAGAATAAAAATCTGGCAAAAAGGTGCCAAGTCTGTCGAGAAACAGAAATTGTGTCGAAATTGTGTCGCGGACCGTGGGTCCGCGACAGGAGGATCTCGACAGAGAGGTGGGAAATAAGAGAAATTGAAATTTTGGAAATTAGGGTTGTTGTGTCGCTAAACAAAATTTGTGTCGCGGACCGTGGGTCCGCGACAGGGGGATAGCGACACAACGTTTGAAAATCCAACAAGGGCATAATTCCTGGTCGCGGAACAAGGAGTGTGTCGCGGACCGTGGGTCCGCGACAGGGGTTCCGCGACAGAGCCGTTCCAGAATGAAATACAAGCATTTGGGTCCTCTGTCGCTAATCACAGAGTGTGTCGCGGACCATGGGTCTGCGACAGGGGGTTCCGCGACAGAGGGGTTTTAAAAATTTTATAAAAATTTTGGCAGCATAACGCCTAATATTGCATTGCAGGGGAGTGCGTTGTGATCCGTGGGATCACAACGGAAAAATTACGTTGCAACCCGTGGGGTTGCAACGTGTTGCAACCCGTGATGCAATACAATTTAGGACATGCAATTTTAAATAAAAATGCACAAACACTTTAATACCATCCCTTTCTAGATTTAATGAACTAAAACTAAAAGTAAAATAAAGAAATAAACTACCTAAAGACTAAACTAGATAAGAACAGAACACTAAACAAATAAATAAAACAAGACAAAAACTAAAACTGAATATAAACTATGCTAACAAAATAAAATTAAAATAAAAACTACCTTAAATCTATCAAAGGATACTTATTAAGTGTTTATGCACTTATTGAATCTAAAAAAAAGCTTTAAACCTAACTGTAAAAAAATAAGAAAATGATCAAGAGGCCCAATATGCAACAAACAGTAGCAACCCATGAAGGGGATTCCATAACAGATTTTTTGGGAAGCAAAACCTTGATCATTCCAACAAAATATGGCTTAAAATACACCCATAGATTAAGTGTTTTTAACCCAAACTACAAAAATAAAATAAGCTAGAAAAAGTGAACACTAGCCACACTAATTTATTACAGAAATTAAACTAAAACTACACTAAGATCTACATTGCATAAAAATAAAACTATCTACATTAAAAAACTACTTGAGAGCACAGTGGTGCCCCAAGAACAGAAATTAAACTACAAGTGTGGCTAGGTTACTGTTCAAATAGGTTGGGAGGTTATATTTATAGAGGTGAAGAATTGAGCCTAGACCCATTCAAGGCCCACCAGTCGCTAAACAATTGTGCCTGTTCGCGGAACAAATCTGGTTCAGGACACAATTTTTAGCTCCAGGATGACGCACAGGAGGGGACGGGACTTGAGGTCCAGGAGGAAGAGGACGAAGATTCAATGCCAGTGGGAGCTGAAGTCCAGGGACCTTGTGAGTGATTAGCCATGTGGGAATTTATTTTGGAGAGTCACGTGACCTGCAGCTGTTCTCTCTTCTCTGTCGAGGTCGCGGGACTCTGTCCTGGTCGCGGTCCATGTGTTCGCGGAACATTGTTCCACGACACAGATTTTGTGTCTTGATACTCCCAGTCTCTAACCATTTTCTGTGTCGCGATGCACCCGGTCGCGGTCCATGGTATCTCGACCCGGGGTTTGTTTAGCGACCTGGATTTTGTGTCTCTAAACATCCCCAGTCCTTAAGCAATTTCCCTGTCTCCAAACATCCGGTCGCTATATATGGTATCTCGACCCGGGGTTTGTTTAGTGACCGGGGTCTGTTTAGCGACCGGATAAAATTTATCTCTCTTTTATTCTTTTCTCTCATCTTTCTCGACAGGTTTAATTCCTCTTCCTCTCTCTTTACTCCATTCCTCTTTCTTCTTCCTCCATTTTTCTTCTTCTTCGTTTCCTTTCTTCTTCTTTCTCGTCTGTTCCAGTTTTCAAAATTCTTCATCCTCTTTCCATTTCTTTTCCAGTTTTCTATCTTCCTCCATTCCAGTTTCTAATTTCTTCACTCCATTTTCGTTTCCAATTTTTGTTTTCTGAAATTTGGGGGTGAGGTTGGAGCGGTGGTCGGAGGCGACGCCGTCTACTCGCCGGAGGAAGGGAGACTGTGGTGGTGCGGCTGCGGCAGCAATGGAGGAGCTTGGTCGGGAATGGTGGTGGCGGAAATGGGGGTGAAGGTTGCGGTGGTCGCTGGGGGTTGAGAGAAGGGTGGTCGGCGAGGGTGCTCGGGATGGCAGGGGGCTGCTGCTTGGAATTGGAATCGGAGACGGAGGGACGGCTCCATGGTGGGGAGGTTGTCGAGGGCGGAGCTGCTGCCGGAGGGGTGCTGCGATGGTGTTGGCCGGAGCGGCGAAGGCGGCGGCTATGGAGTTGAAGGCGGGTGTTGAACGGAGATCGGATTTGGAGAATGGACAGTGGTGCGGCGGCGGGGATGGTTTTTGATGATGGTGGTGGTGCGATGGCGGTGGCGAAATTGAAGAAGATTGAGGGCTGCGGTGGCGGAGCTCCGGTGGTGCAGGGGTGAGGACTGGCGGAGGAGATGGAGGATGAGGGCCGCCGGGGTTGTGGCCGGATATGGAGGGCGAAAATGGCGGGGGATGAGTATGAGCAGTGGCGGCCGTGTTGGTGGAGGTTCGCCGGAGGGCCACCGGCGGCGGCGGCGGCGGGGCAGGTTAGGGTAGGGTTAGGGTTTGAATTAGGGTGGTGTTGGGCTTAGGGGTTTTGGGCCAATGGGGTTTTGTGTAATGGATTGGGCTTGGATCATGTCATGGGCTTCAAGGGATTTGGACTGAAAAAAATGTGGTTGGGCTTGGACTGAATTTTGGACTAGACACCTGCAATTAATTTAAATGAAAAGTGATTAGTGTACCAATTAATTCTTAATTATAGCAGAAAACAGAAATAGAAATAAATAAACATAAAAATTATAAATATATACATTTAAATATAAGATAATATATATATATATGAATATTTATTCCACTTGATTATTTGGCTTGAGCTTCGTTTAATGGACTCGTGTTCCACCGAACAAATACTACCAAACCATAATTATCAAATGAGATTTTTAATATTTTTATCATGTTTTTGGATTTTTTAATACAAATTTAATGAAAATAACAATATTTTTGTGTTTTTCAATACCAGCTTATTATTTATACAAACTTGCATATATCTGTCAAATTCAACTGCTTTCTTATTTAAATATGACCGGAATGCGATCAAATGTCCGTATTAGACACGGAAATAGATTGAAAATAATGGTCAATTTTGGTCATTATCATGCAACAATATGGACCAGGCTACTAATTGAGCAGAAAAATTGGGCCGATGCGAACTGGGCCTCAATAATGGGCTCAAACATCTTTTTGTGACAATAGAGATGATGTTAGATTCGTCTAATCACATAGTTTTAGAATATTAAACATTTATAATTTTTACTCTTATACAATTTGAGATATTAATCGTTAAACATTTGTATTAGATTGCCTGAAAACTTGGAATGTTAATATCATTTGATGACGGAGGGAGTATTAAGTACTTGGCAGAACATTTTTTTTTGCTGAACAGCCTATACAGGCTAGGAAATGAGTGGTGGGAACCTATGCCACACAAATTACAAAGGGGAGAAAGGGGAGGGATAGGGGGCCGGTGGGGAATCGAACCTCCAACCTTCAGATTGGAAGTCGGTAGGGGTGAAAGCGGTACGGTAAATATCCGACCGATCCGATGCCGTATCCGATCATATTCGAATCCGAATCCGTTTTCGACTATCCGGGCGGATATTTCAATATCCGTATCCGAATCCGAATCCGTATTTTAATATCCGCATTCGTATTCGTATTCGAAAATATCTGACCGTATCCGAGAATATCCGACCGTATCCGAAAATTGATAGGATATTATCCGGATTTTAAATATGGATATCCGAATATATTAATATATTATTATTTAATAATTAAAAATGATTAATAATTATAAAAAAATATCAAATTTTCAAAAAAATTATAAAAAAAATTATCCGATAATCTATATCCGATTGAATCCGTATCCGTCATATATTCATCCTGTATCCGTACCGTATCCGTAATCTGAAATATCTGAAACCGTATTCGTATCCGGCCCATCCGTATTCGATACCGAATTCGACAAAAAAAATATGGATAATATCCGTATCCGACACTATCCGACCGTATCCGTACCGTTTTCATCCCTAGAAGTCGGGGTGCTTAACCACTTGGGCTAAGTCCTCATCTCCAATACTTGGCAGAACTTTTAACATTTAAATAAAGTAATGGGTCAACTACAAGAAACAAGTTGACAAATAAAGAAGTATTGTTATAAAATGAAAGACCCACATACCACATAGACTAGTTATTGAGCATTGCATGAATAAATTAATTTGAAGACCCTACGTGTCACCAGAGGCGGACCCAGGATTTACTGCATGGGGAGTCCTAGTTGCATGACCTGCTAATAGGTTATGCAATTCGTGTTCTTGTTCTTGTACGGTGTTTCTAATGTTTTGGGCCCTATTTTTTTGAAGTTGATTCAATTTTAATTTGTTTTAGCATTTTTTCTATATTCCCTATTTTTTCTTTTGATATTCCTATTGTTATAGTAGCAAGGTGTAACGTTGCTCTTGTCTACGAAAAATTTTAATTTTTATTTATTTTAACTTTTTTTAGTCATTTGTAAAGAACTGTGTAGGTGTTGTCGTGTTGATTCTTTGAACATATAGCAATATTTTGGGAGCATGGCTTAAAAATAAATAAAAATTACAATTTATTTGTGTTTTAAATTTTTTATTATAGTATTATGTTTTATAAAGAAATTAAAAATTATAATTATTTTTAGAATAAGAAAAGGTGCATCTTTATAAAAAAAAAAAAAAGAAATGGGCCACCGAAAAATAGAATAGACAACCAATAATTCTCAAAATTGGGGAAAATAAATTTTAAAAATGAGAATTTACATAAGATAGAGAAATTTTGAACATAATATGAACTTAAAATTGATGATGGAATAAGAAAATAAATAAATTTATAGATATATAATTTTAATACTATATATAATAGGTAAAATATTAAAAAATTTGGTGGGGCCTAGGCCCCCCAGGCCCCACCATAGGTCCGCCCCTATGTGTCACATGAATCAATGGAATGACATCACATAAATCGTAGTTATGCAATCAACTAAATGGATAGCTGTACACATAGTTATTAAAATCTCGATCTTGATCTTAAGATCTTACGATTTTACGATCTCACTTCTTAAAAATGATCTAAATCTTGGTAGGATCTTAAAATTTAATAGGATCTCGATCTTAATCCCGATCTTGATTGTAAATTTGAAATACGCTCCCAAAATCTCATGTTTTTCATAAAATCAGTATTATATTTTATTTTCGACTGTTTATAGTGCTGTATTGCTTCATTTACCTAATAATATTTTATTTTATGCTTTTATTTGTTAATGTGTAAATTATTTTTATCTATTGTTGTAATTTTGTAGGATCTTAGGATCTAAATTCGATCCTACGATCCTGATCTTGCAAAGACAAAAACGATCACGGCTAAGATCTCGATCTTAATAACCTTGGTTGTACAGACCAGTCCATAAACAATTGACCCATCATCTGCCCTATTCCCTTTATAGGGGTGGGCAAAACATCCGAATCAATTCGTTGAATCGCAAAATTGAATCGAAATCGAACCGAATTTCGGTTAACCGAATACCTCGGTTCAAATACAAATACTTCATTTAAGTATTTGCTCGGTTCAAATACAAATACAAATACTTTAATTTTTTTCCCAAATTATATCACTGGATGTGTGATATAATAAAGCCTTCCCAAATATGTTTTGGAAGATGTTGAATAGAGGACTCGAACCCTGATGGTGAAACCCTTACCTTGCGCGTGGGCCATTGGGATACCATACATTTAATATTATTATATGTAAATCTTTATATATAATATATAGACATATGTATAGAAATATTAATTTTTAAATTATTAACTAAATTGAAACATAAAATAAAAATAAAATTATATAAATTAAAATTTAAAGAATTCATAAATTATATCAAACAAATTTTGATAAATAATAAAAATCCCCAATAAAATAGAAAATAAAATAGATATTTGTTAAATTAAAATAAGATAAATTAATTAAATTAAAATACAATTCAATAATTAAATTATAACATAAAATAAAAATGAAATAAATTAATTAAAAGAAAATTTTAATTAAAAATTAAAATAAATAATCATAAAGCTAAAATTATTTATATTGATAAAAAAAATTAAAAATTAAATTATATTCAAAAAATTCAATAAAACAAACAATATAGAAAATTCAAAACTAAAATAATGGGGAAAAATTTAGCGACCCCAAATTTCGGTCGATAAATCGTTCGGTAACTTTGGCGACAGAATTTCCGGTTAGTAAGTCGGTCGCTGAATTATACTATTTTTTATAAAAATTAATAAAAAATAAAAAAAATTGGGGAAAAACTTTCAACCGCACTTTCGGTCGGTAATGCAGTCGGTAATACCGAGCACCTTTGTTGCGGTCGGTAACACGGCCGGAAAAAAATCCCCTAACGCAATAATAGATATAAATTCCCGACCACGGTTTGCGGTCGGTAATGTCGGTTGATGTTCCGGAATTTTCTTGTAGTGTTGTAATAACTTCAAAAATAGACCTACAAAGATTAATAATTAAGAAATGAAGATTTGATTATAAAGTTTAATAGGCTTAGACAAAGTATTCGAACCGAATCGTTTAACCGCTGAATTGAATCGAAACCGAATCCCGGTTAACCGATGAGTCCGGTTACAAATACAAATACTTCATCTAAGTATTTCTCCGGTTTAAATACAAATGCCTGAAAAACTCAGGATAACTGAATCATGCCCACCCCTACCCTTTATAAATAGAGGCCTCATGCACAAATTTGGGAGATGAAAATTCAATAAAGCTCGCATAAAGAGGAGACGAAAATGCCCACAAATCGTTTAATGTTATTAAATTCGTTCATATTTTTATAGTTGATATCATGTTAAATAAGTGTTATGAACTTTTCAAAATTAGATCAATAAATTAGTGAGAGTGGATTGACATATGTGCATATAAGTTGGAATAATTCCCATTATTCATACGAGGTGAGATCTCAATACCAAGAATTTGATTTTCTCAGGTACCGCTTTCTCTATTTCAATTTTCTATGGTAGAATCTCTAAGGATTTTGTCACCAATAATACAAATACACTCACGCACACTAATATTGAGGAGTTGTTCCAAATACCTTAATCCCTACTAAAAAAAAATTCAATTTCGATCGCTAAATTGTGGTAGCTAATAAATTTCGGTCGCTAACGAATTTCGGTCACAAATGTAGTCGCTAATCTCTTTACTAACCAAATTTTTTGGTGCGCTAAAACAAAAAATTCTTGTAGTGAATATATGTAACTAAGAAAACGGAAAAAAAAATGGCAAAATATAGTGCCGTAACTTTGCAATTTTCCAATTTTTGGTGCCTTAATTATTGAATTTTCTAATTTGGTGCCACAACTTTGCTAATTGTTTCCAAATTGGTCCTTTAATTTGGGACCTTAATGACATGCTGACGTGGCAAGATCATTCGTAATCAAGATTAATAAATTGCCCACTTAGCATCCACGTGTGCGGTGACTGGACGATAAACATTGACTTTTATATAAAATAATATTATAAGTATTAAATAATATATTATATTTAAACAATAATATAAAATAATACTCGCTCCATTTTTTTATTCTTGCTCCAAACCCACAGTTTACGTAGTTCAGTGCACATTTTAAATTATTAGTAACTCAAGTTTGGTACAAGTAAAATTTTAAAAATTTCATATTTAAAAACTACAAGACGAAACAGCTCTAACAAGATCTCACATATCTATATTTTAACTTGTATAACTATGATAAAACTTTAACTCAAAATGTGTGTATGAACAGTAGCATACTTACCAATGGAGCAAGAATAAAAAAAACGGAGGTAGTATTGCCCTCCGGAATTTAATAAATCTAACATCGGTATAGTATCAACTATCAACTATTCATTGAATTACTTTGTTTTGATTTTTTAATATAGTAATATAAGATAGAATATAGTCGAATGAGATGTTATATAAAAGTCAATGTTTGACCGTACAGTCACCGCTTACGCGGATGCCATGTGTGCAATTTAATTAATCTTGAATACTCATTATCCGCCACATATATATCAGTAGCATCATGGGTCATTAAGCTCTCGAGGGACCAAATTGGAGATAATTAACAAAGTTGTGGTATCAAATTAGAATACTTAATAATTAAGGTACCAAATTAAAAAATTGGTAATGTTACAGACACTATTTTAGCCTTTTTTTTTTCCTAAGAAAACAAATGAAAATAAAATAAATTCCACGGAATTTAAAACTCATTTGCCGGAATGGAGGATAAGGAAATGACACTTGCAAAAATCATAGTAATAACTAATAGTAATATTTAAATTTACCTAATCTCATTAATTTTTCTTTTTTATTTAATAGATACGTCACTATCAAATAAGTTTTCCCCCATAAATAAAGTATGAATATCAGAATATTTTACAATAATTCAATACAGGTGGTTGTCCTAAGAATTGTCCAATGCTTATAAAACTTTGCTACTTCCATTGAGACCTGGGATTAACTAAACCCCTAATCATATTGTGCGTAGATTCCATATTGCTTTGTAAAATAATGTACTAAAAGTAATATATTAATGTATAAATAATCGCATTAAAAAAAAGAAAAAAAAAAGAAAAAGTAGCTACCGTGCTACCAATTTCTCATGAGGCATACATATTCTTCTCAAGTTTGGTTTTAAAATTATAGGCAATATATTTGCAAATGTAGGTTCAATTTATGCTTTGAATGGGTGGGAGCCCAAGTGGTGAAGTCCCTGAGGCTTCCAATGGAATGTTGGAGGTTCGATCCCCACCGGCCCCCTATCCCTCTCTTTTATTTCCTTTTGTAATTTGTGCGGCATGGGTTGATGGACTACTTGGGGAATGTATCGTGCTACAAGCTGAAACTGTGGGCATTCTTCGGGGGCTTTAGTTGGCAAAAGATCTTGGGGTTCATGAAATATTTTGCAGGTGTCACTCACGGGAGGCACTGCGTTTGTTAACTTCTCCCCATGATTTTAACCATTGGCTCTCTCCATTCCTTTTGAAGATTGAGGTGCTTCGCCATGAGTTTCATCTTTGTGGAATTGAGCATATTCTTTCAGAAGGGAATGCGGTAGCGGATTCCCTAGCTAAAATAGGAGTTGAGAACGAGAGTTTTTTCACCATGTGTGCTTTTCCGCCGGACCCCGTCAAGCCTCTGCTTGCAGCAATGCAGTTGGGACGTGGTTTCCACGGAACTATCTTGTCTCTGCATTTAGATTATGTTTTTCATTTTCTCTTTTCATAGCCTTAACTGGTTGTTAGGTAAAAAAAAATAAATAAATAAATGAATTATGGTTTGAATAACAAAAGCCAAGTTGTAGCTGATTTACGTGGTCTAAGCTTGTTTGATACCCTAGGTGTTTTCATTTGATAAACATCTAGTCACCATATGTTTAATAATGTATGAATTGTGTTATGTGACGGATGAAATGGTATATTTCAACTAACCATTTGTTTTTAAATTCCGGTGTGTATTTAAATTAGGAAATAATGGGTCATGTTCTCGGGTATTTTAAATATTATTTTTAATACAATTTCAGATATCTTTTTAATATCATAAATTATTTTCTTGAAAATCTCTCCCAAACAAATTTTTAGAGTAACAATTTAATTTCATAAATAAAATTATTAAGCTCAAATAGATATGTTTAAGCTGGGAATGTGGACTTGGCCTAATAGTTAAGACCCATGAGACTTTCAACATTTTTCTGATAAACATAGCCAATTACGGCTGGCAAATGAGACTTTCAACATTTAAGTTGGGGTTCAATAAAAAAATATATATATATGTTCAATTCTAAAAATATATTGAACCAGTAAAATTTATGGTTTGAATAACAAAAGCCAAGTTGTAGCTGATATTCGTGGGCTGAGCTTGTTTGATACCCTAGTAGGTGTTTTCATTTGATACACATGTAGTCACCATATCTGTAATATGAGAATTGTATTATTTGACGGATGAAATGGTGTCTTTCAACTAACCATTTGTTTTTAAATTTCTGTGTGTGTTTAAATTAGAAAATACTGGGTGTTGTTCTGTTCTCTTGTATTTTAAATATTATTTTTAATTTTTAATATAATTTCAAATATCTTTTTAGTATCATAAATTATTTTCTTAAACTCTCTCCCAAGCAAATCTTTAGTGTAACATAATTTAATTTCCTAAATAAAATTATTAAGCTCAAATTGATATGTTTAAGTTGGGAATGTGGACTTTGCCTAATGTTTACGACCCTTGACTTTCAACATTTAAGTTGGGGTTCGATTCTCATCTACCCTCTTCCCTTCCTTTTGTTCATTTATAATTTGTGTTGTAGGACTACAATTATCAATTTCATAACCGGCAAAGGCGGTTGAGAAAAAAATAGATATGTTTAATTCTAAAAATATATTGAACGAGTAAAACTGAAGTTCAAACAATTTTCAATAATAATTTGTCCTGATGCATAAGAGCCCGTTTGGATTGACTTCTAGGGAGGTGCTTTTGGCTTTTGCTTCTGTCAAAAGCACTTCTAGTAGAAATTAGGTGTTTGTTTTGGCTTTTAAGAAAAAGCAAAAGCACATCGAAAAGCGAAAAAAGTGCTTCTGGAAGAAGCAGCCCAGAGGGTGCTTCTCCCAAAAGCAGAAGCCAAAAGCACCTCGTAAAATGTGCAAAGACTTAAATACCCCCACTACTTAATATAAATTACACTATAAATATATCTTATTATCATATTAAGTAGCATGTCTTTTTTGGTAATTACTACACTCTAAAAGCACTTTTCATTTTTATTCATCCAAACATATTTTTTAGAAAAAGCCGCTTTTCAAACATTCCATCCAAACACAAAAGTTACATGCTTTTGCTTTTGACTTCTGCTTCTACTTCTACTTTTGGCTTCTGCTTTTTTCAAAAGTCAATCCAAACGGGCCCTAAATATATTTAGTAGTAGTATTTTAAGAGGGGATGGAGACTTAGAGCCCGTTTGTATTGACTTCTAGGGAGGTGCTTTTGGCTTTTGCTTCTGTCAAAAGCATTTCTAGTAGAAATTAGGTGTTTGTTTTGGCTTTTAAGAAAAAGCAAAAGCACATCGAAAAGCAAAAAAAAGTGCTTCTGGAAAAAGCAGCCCAGAGGGTGCTTCTCCCAAAAGCAGAAGCCAAAGGCACCTCGTAAAATGTGCAAAGACTTAAATACCCCCACTACTTAATATAAATTACACTATAAATATATCATATTATCATATTAAGTAGCATGTCTTTTTTGGTAATTACTACACTCTAAAAGCACTTTTCATTTTTATTCATCCAAACATATTTTTTAGAAAAAGCCGATTTTCAAACATTCCATCCAAACACAAAAGTTACATGCTTTTGCTTTTGACTTCTGCTTCTACTTCTACTTTTGACTTCTGTTTTTTTCAAAAGTCAATCCAAACGGGCCCTTAACCCATGTGGTTAAAAGTCCTTCGATTTTCAATAGAAGGTTGGAGGTTCGATTCCCAGGGGTCCCGTATCCCTCATTTTTATTCCATTTTGTAATTTGTATGGCATGGGTTCCCACCACTCATTTCCTGACTATTTAAAAAAAATACTAGTATTTTAAGAGGGAATGCAATAATAATAATTTTTAGTTGACTTATAAAATATTGGAACTGAAGAAGTCAATTATACTATTATTTATATTTATATAAGACGAAATTGGAGTCCGGAAAAAAATAAAAAATGTTTAACGTTGAGGTCATCCCTGTTGTGCCAACTGCCAAATGACTGAATGAGAAATTATGGTTTACTTCCTCTGTCTCACTATTTTGTTATATACTCATTCAGCATGTATGTCGATACATATTTTTAACATTCAATAACTTAAATTGTGTAGAACGAAAAGTTATAAAAAGTTAATTGTCTAAAACTACTAGACGAATCTAACAAGATCTCAGTTGACTATGTTTTTTCTTACATAGCTATGATAAAAATTTGAATCAAAGTTAAACAATGAATAGCGCCAAAAAACCATCCGTAACAAAAATATCGAGACGGAGGTAGTATGAACTATCTCTCCTCTTGCTGCAAAAAAAAAAAAAACTATCCCTTCCTTTTTCTTCTTCTTCTTCTTCTTTTTATTATTATTATTATTATTATTATTATTATTATTATTATTAATAATTTTTTTATTTTTTTATTTATTTGAGTGGGGCAATCAATATGCTCGGGTCAGTTCTTGCCTCAAAATGATTTTATTCCTTTTTTATATATATACATTAATACTCATGTGTCGGCAAATATGTATGGGAGCTCAAGCCACCCAAAATGATTTTTGAAATAAAAATTAAAATTACCAAAAGCTTCCAAAATCTACGTGTAAAACAAACCCTTTATCCCATTGAAATGGCCTCCCTCCGCTATAATTAATTAGATTGACATTTTTGGGAGGAATAGAGGATCGGTGGTAATTCAGGATCAACCTCTACCTTTCCAATAGATTGACCTTTAGCACCACATACTAGCTAACTTAGGGTCTGTTCTGCACGCAGCTTTTGAGAGCTTTTGGTAGCTTTAGCTTTTATTTCAAAACAAAAGCATCGTTCTGCACACTAGCTTTTCGTAACTTTTGGGAGCTTTTGGAAGCTTCTTTTTAGAAGCTACCTATAGTAGCGTTAGGAGCTTATTTTTTTTGCAATCACAATTTTAACCCAATAACCAACTCACTACCCAATAGTTTACATAAATATTTGTCCTTTTATGTCATTTCATACATTTTTTCACAGCTACAGCTAGTTGTACAAAACACTTAAATAGAACTGACAGCTACAGCTCCCACAGCTCCTTACAGCTCAAGCTCCCTACAGCTCCAGCTTGCAGGTACAGCTCACAGCTACAGCTCTGCGTGCAGAACAGACCCTTAAAGGTTTAGCCACTAAATGCTCTTTTTTTTTCTTTTTTTTTTTCCTTTTTATTATTGTAGAATATATGGTATTGTACTTTTTATTTTATGAAATATAGTATTCGGTACTGCCTGTGTTTTCAAAAGATTGTAGTAATATTTTTATATTTTATGTAATCTAATATATATTTTTAATGCTTAATATTTTAAATAGTATAAAAATAAAAATTTAATATTTTAAAAATTAGATGAATGTAACAAGATTTTATTTTAACTTTTGACACTATTCATTGATCAACATTTGACCTAATTCTATCACAATTATTTAAGAACAAAATATAGTCAAGTTTGGTCTTGTTAGAATCGTGTCTAACGATGTAGTTTTAGAATATATTAATTTTATATAATTTTACTTATACTAATTTTAAGATTTTAATCGTTAAACAAGTGTATTGAATAGCGTGTCCAAAAGTTTTGAAACATAAATAATGGAACATAGGACTTATATAATTGTGTTAAAAAGTGTAAAGTTTTGAGACATAAATAATGAGACTTATATAATTGTATTAAAAAATCTATGCAATTAGATAAATCTCTTATAACTTTGTTTAAAAAATTGAATTAAAGTGATTCATTATCAATGAATAGTACTCGCCCGTCCTATTTTCTATTTTGGTCCATTCCATTTCAATTGTCATATTTCTTTATTTATAAAAGTTTTATTCTTCAAACAAATATCACATCAACTATTTACTCACTTTAACACAATAATTTATTCTATCTAAAATAACATGTCCAAAAGAAATATGATATCTCAAATACAATAATTTATTACTGTATCCAAAAGAAAGGTGCCATCTCAAATGGAGGAGAGTATGTTTCATTTATTCTAGAAGGAGAGAGAGTATTAAATAAATAAATAATGTAAGCACTAAGCTGCAACTTTGCTACCGGCAAACGTACCTTTGATCTCCACACACCATTTTCGCGCTCATCTGCATATCATCCTCCGCCTTCCGCTTCTTTTTTTCTCCCTTCTACCAAATATTTTCGTTTCTGTCAAGTATATTCATTCACCTGATAAATGATAATGGAGGCGGCCGCGCCTCGGCGGTGTTTACTGCTATTGCGGTTTTTGTTAACCATCGGATTTGCGGTGGATGTCCGGGCGCAGGTCTCAACTACTAATGCTACCATCGATCCTGCTGAAGGTGCGGTAAATTTCGCTCTCATGGGCTTAATTTCTGGCTGAATTGTTTATGTAGTCTGACAACTTGATTGCTCGGTTTTCCTTGATTATTTTTACTGGATTGGTGTTATACTTGTTGCTATAATGGCGTCCTCTGCCGCTCTGCGTAGTTGAATAGTTCGTTCCATATAACTTATAAAGAGCTTCTAATAACGAGCAAATTTCATTGATTCGGAGTTGGCAGAAAATCGGAAGAGTTAGGAAGATTCTCATTGCTACACATGCAGTTTAAGTATATTTAATCTTTATTGTAAATTATTACTACTTGTTTTTCACCTTTTCTTTCTTCTTTTTTCTTTTGCAAAAAATTCAATCTGCAGAAAGAGCTTTGAACACTATGTTTGGACGATGGGGAATTTCAGCTACTAAGCAATGGAACATTAGCGGCCAATTATGCAGTGGTGCTGCGATTGACTCAACTCCAATTGGAGACATGAATCCGGGAATTAAGTGCCGATGCAACTTCAATGGTGACACCACCTGCCACATTACTGCTCTGTAAGTAAATGCCGATGAGGCAACTAACAGAACCCGCAGAAAATACTATATTTATTATTTAGACAAATTTCAAGACTCGTTAAAGTCTCAGCACCAGCTTTCATCTTTTTCTGTCCTACTCTCGTAGGTATTTTGCATAGTTTGACGTGGTCCAAGCGGTAAAGATCTAATGACGTACCTTTTTAACAAATTTACAGGAAAGTTTATGAATTGGATGTTTCTGGTCCCATTCCAGATGAACTTTGGAATTTGACTTATCTAGATGATCTGTAAGTTTGATTCCTGTATTGGTTTCTGCCTGATGTAGTATCATATAGAGCATCTACTTTGTACAACCTTGCCAATAAGTACTTTGACTTTTATATTTGGTATGGGAATTGCACACACGTGTGTGTATCCTGAGATTTTGTGAATCAAAGTAGCAACTTACTGCTCTGATTTCTGTCAGAAATTTGGCCCGAAATTATTTGACTGGTCCACTTCCTGCGGCGATTGGCCGTCTTACTCGCATGCAGTACTTGTATGTTGTCTTCCTCTATCATACTTTCCTTTTTTCTTTTTCTCCTCGTTTTAAAAGTTTCTAATGTAACTTGATCTGCAGTTAACACTGTATGCATGGAAAAACATTAAGCTTGTTTGTGTGTGTTTTCCTTTGTTTGGACTTTGGATACATATGAGAACCATGTATTTTTTTTTCTTTGTGATTTTCTTAGGACCTTTGGCATCAATGCATTATCAGGGGAGGTTCCCAAGGAACTTGGCTTGCTGACAAATTTGATATCATTGTGAGTCTTTACTTTTTGATGAATGAAGTCCAACCAACATAAACTTCGTTTGGGCAAGAGTATAGTAATGTAAAACTCTTGAATCTTGGAAATTGGAAATTCCTCCATGTAGAGATCTTGAATAGTAATGAAGCGTTATTTATCTATTAAGTGCTTGTATGCAGGGCATTTGGCGTAAACTATTTCAATGGCACTTTACCATCAGAACTGGGGAACCTGACAAGATTAAATAAACTGTAGGCAATGCTGTTGCATTCCACCTTTCTGCAAAGTTCACTAAAGTGCAATCCTATAGCTTTATTTATTTATTTATTTACGTGGATAACATTTTTTTACATGCTCAACTACCTATGGAACCTAAGAAGACACTGTCTAAGTTATTGTAACTTTCCCAGCTGCCTGTTTTGATGCATGCTTTGTATATTATCATGCAGCAACAACCTGAACTTCTGTCTGTTTCCAATTTGAAGGATTTTATGAGTTTTATGAGTTCAAAGTAAACTTATTACTACTAATCCCTGGTTTTATCTGTCTGTACATCATATATCATGATCCACATATGGTTCATTTAGTACATCCTGATTTATCCTTTTGTTGAAAGCAGCTCCTCCATTCACTAGGTGTAAATTAGAAATTTCTTTTACTTCTTGACAGATACTTTGTTAGTGCTGGATTAAGTGGTCCGATACCTAGAACATTTGCTCGTCTACAGAGCTTGGAGATATTGTAAGAGAATTGATACATGAAAAATATACTTCGCTTTCTTCTAGCCTGACTAATAATTAGTAATTATTTGATTTCTTGAATTTCAGATGGGCAACAGATAATGAGTTGACGGGGCAGGTACCTGATCTTATTGGAAATTGGTCAAGCATCAAACAACTGTGAGACTAAACACCACTATCTTTAAATATGAATCATGGATGATATTATTCAACTTCCTCCTAACTAATAACATAAACAATTCCATGCCAATGAAGAATGTGCCCTCTAGATATTGTTTGAGCTTCTTAGCTTTATTGTCTATGACCAGCTTTCTCAAATATTTTTCCAGATGGTTACAAGGCAATTCACTTCAAGGCCCAATCCCACAGTCATTTTACAATTTAACCTCTTTGGAAGACTTGTCTGTGTTATAGTTCTTCTTTTTTGTATATTCATATTAACCATTTGCTTCGTTGTCTTTAAATGCGTTGCTAAGATGGTTTTTTTATTTGAATGTGACGTTTAGGAGAATATGTGATTTATCTGATGGGAACTCTTCATTGGATTTCCTCAGAAATATGAATTATCTATCAATCTTGTAAGTATATGAAATCAAATTCTTATTGTAGAACTACTTCTTTTCACCTTTTACTTGGTAAGTTCCAAACATGATTTCGTTTTGGCAGAATGTTGCGAAACAATAACATCTCCGGTTCCATACCTTCACATTTTAGTACATTTCAGAGTATGACACTGTTGTAAGTTTCTGACCGCCAATGGCTATTACTATAGCCTAACATATTTTTGCCTTGAGGACACACAAAAAACCAAACTAAAAATGGTTAAATGAGCTTAAAGTTATTTCCCTCTTATATGCTTCAACATTCAACACTCCAATTAATAAGGTAATTTTCATGTTTCAGGGATTTAAGCTTCAACAGTTTGACAGGAGAAATTCCAGATTCACTTTTCAATCTCAATTCTCTCACAAACTTGTAATTTACCATGAAATACTCATGGCTGTGTGTTGTGTTTCTCAGACTCCATCTTTTAGTTGCTTGGTCAACCAACAGAAGAGCGTAATAAAATGACAAACTTGTGTTTATCTTCTGTTCAATTTCCAGGTTTCTTGGTAATAACAAGTTAACTGGGGCACTTCCATCAGGCAAGAGTCCACGTCTCCGATATATGTCAGTATGCATACATTGCTTATTTATTTCATTTTATCTATTATCTCATACCTAAAATTGTTTTGACCTCAATGTTTTGTGTTTGTGCCGAATTCTTATGTAATATACTTGGGAAAATTGCATGCTAGATACTAGGAGATTCATGGTTTGGTTGAAAAGTACCAAAAACCCTTAATCAGTATACCACTTCATTAAAAAGAAATTCTCGGGGTTTGTATGGGTTGATATGTTGTATACCAAATTCTAGTTCGAATCATTTTTATTGAATGAAAATCACTACCCCAGCTTTATATAAACTTTGGTATAGAAATATGGGACTGTGATGTGTAAACAACGACAGTTTTATACCATAGTCAGTAGCTAGATATGGATAAGGGGGCATGGAATACATATGATGAGCTACAACAATGATGAGCTACAACAGTTGTAAAAGATACTACTGAGTCTATCAATTAGTGATTTGAATTGGAGTTTCTTAATTACAATGGATAAAAGAAGACTTGAATAATGTTTTATAGAAACTAATTAGTGGGATGTATTCAATTCAGACTCTGTAGTATTTTTTTGGACTTTTAAAGTTGGGGTATATTCAATTTACATTTTAAAAGATCTTTAAATTTTTTTTGAGGTATTCAATACAGATTTTAAAAAGTATTTAAAAATTTTGAGGTATTCAACAATCTATGTAATTTAAATCGTTATAGATTTTAATGGATTCTCTTAAAAAATTTAACTAAACAAAATCTCTCTAAATAATCCAAGATTTCTAAAAGTCACTCAAATTCTACATGGAGTCTACACAAAATCAATCGACTCTACATATGGACTTTCTAAATCTACCAACTTTTTAAAAACCATAGAAGTCTCAATTGAATACACCCCCTAAGGTCACATGATCATTACGAAGGATTCATGAATACACACTTGATTCTCTCTCTCTCTCTCTCTCTCTCATTTTTTCTTCTCTTTTTCATGCAGAGATTTATCATACAATGAATTAGCAGGAAGCTTTCCAACTTGGGTCAGTGAACAGAACTTACAACTGTATGATCATATAAACCCCAATCTTTCTGCACTCTTAATTTGTCTCTTTGTCAGTGTATGCTAAATATTTTTTTTAATGTATTTATTTTATGTTGATTTAGCTCATGCCTATATCATTCTACTCTCTTTGGCATAGGAATTTGGTTTCAAACAACTTCACTATTGACAATTCTAATGGCAGGTAAAGTTACAAATGAGTATGCAAAGCCTGATACATTTCTTACATTATCATTTAAACTATAATTGACCCTTTCCTTCCTTGAAGTGCTTTGCCTTCTGGATTGAATTGTCTTCAAAGAAATTTTCCTTGCTTTCGAGGATCGCCTATTTGTAAGTGATACAAATCTATTATGATCAATTCAAAGATGATAGATAGGTGAGGTTTTAGTGTTATGAACATGGTTTCCTATTGATTATTTCATTTTTTTTTCCCTTTTTGGTATAATGGCCATTACAACTATTTACAAATAATGTGTACTCTTTTTTATAAAGTGAATATGAATAGATGAGATATAAAAGATGTGTCATCTAATGGCTGCAGTAAGGTCATCACCGTCCTGCAAATTGTTTGTTGATAACCAAATTGCTGTTCCAATATATGCACGCCACCTTTTTCCTCTACACATAAAATAATTTGTTGCTTTTATATTTTACTTTAAGAACAAGATTGAGCCCGTGTAACATGTGTTCTGCCTCACTGTAGTTATGTTACCAAAGCATAAAGAGGAATCAGCATTTTTTCAACTGCTGGGTAACAAGTATTCAACAATTACTTACTACATTCTTCAACAGTTAATTTAACACATTAAAGACTTCTTCATTCATTTAAACAAGTCTGTTGAACGTGTTAAATAGTTGTTTAACTCAATAAATACATTGGTAAACAATTATGCCTATTGAGTTAACCAATTGTGCATTCAAGTTAAGCAAGCCTGTTGAATGTGTTGGATAGCTCATGTGTTTCAACAATTATTGAACACTTTCAACATCTCTTCATTCAGGTTAAGCTGTTGTTTAAAATGAACTAGGACATGTTTAGCATGATGAGTTGTTTAATCAGTTATGTTGAATGCATTATGCATTCAGCACCCTTACCATTGTTGTTCTGTCTCAAATGATCAAACAAAGACATATTAGTCAGCATGCTATGGTTACATTACAGCATCAAGTTTTGCTCATCCTTTTACAATTTACCAAGCATTGATGACCTGTAGATTCCAGCATTGCAATTAAATGTGGTGGTCCTCAGATTAGGACTTCGGATCAAGTTTTATATGAGAGGGAAGATGAAACCCTTGGTCCTGCAACATATTACATGACGGGGACTGGCAGATGGGCTGTGAGTAATATTGGCCTGCCGACTTCTAGCCCTAACCCGGCATATAGAACCTCCACCTTGTCACAGTCTACAAATACTTTGGATTCAGAGCTGTTCCGAACTGCTCGAATTTCGACAGGATCCTTAAGATACTATGGCTTGGGCCTAGAAAATGGTAACTACACCGTGACGCTCCAATTTGCAGAGACAGTAATTGTAGGAACACGGACATGGAAGAGCGTTGGGCGGCGAATTTTTGACATATATGTCCAGGTCTGTATTAAATTAATTGAAACCTTGGTCAATGTGGATTTTTATGTTAGTCTCGTTCAAATATACCGTTTGGTTTGATATTGATGTCATAAGCTTCTTCATCAAGTTGGAAGCCCTCCTTTTTCATCATCCAAAAAAAATGCATCACATAATGTCAAGCTTGGAACTAAATATGTTCCATTTTGATAGTTGAACAATATGCTAGCATTATCCAGGTACAACTTCAGAATTTGACTGAAGTATTACTGCATTAGATCAACAAGCTAACCCAAAAGGTTAACATTTGATGTTTTTGTTGCAATAATTGATGTTGTTATTGTTAATAATGATTTTATTCCTACCTAAATAAACATTGGATTATTCCTATGCCCTGCATATGCATCTACTGTTATCCACATAACTTTCTCATCCTTGAAGGAAGCTCATTAATCTGATGTTTTGGCTTTAGAAGCATAACACATATATATTTGATTATTTTCTCCATATTCTTTTTCTTTGTTTAATGACTACGTTTGATGTACTCCAGGGAAATTTGGTGGTGAAAAATTTCAACATTACAAGAGAAGCTGGTGGGAACTCCTTACGAGCTGTTGTGAGGCAATTCACAGTTGAGGTGTTGGAGAACCATCTTGACATTCATCTGTTTTGGGCAGGAAAAGGGACTTATAGTGTACCTATTCAAGGTACATATGGGCCCTTGATTTCAGCAATAAGTGCCACACCAAGTATGTTCCAATTATGAAGCAGGACATTCCTTGGCCGTTTGATGATTGTTTTCTTTATTCCCATGGCAATTATTATTATTTTTTTAATTTTTTTTTTTTTACAGATTTTATTCCAACAGTTTCCAACAAACCCCCTGGTGGGAACAGGAACATGACTGGTTTGATTGTAGGGATTGTTGTCGGTGTCGCAGCTGCGAGTTTGCTTTGCCTCTTAGCAGTATACATTATGTTCTGGAGAAGAAAGAAACAGAAAAATGTTGAGGATGAAGGTAACAAAAATAATTCAGAAAAATGATTATTTTCTTACTCCCTTTACATTACACATTTAATGTGGTGAGGAATAGTTATGAGCCTCCTTGTTTAGAGGCATGCAAACATGCAACTAAGAGCCTGCCTATGCTAGCAATTCAAAAATTGGAAGTCATGAATTCATAGGTTTTAATGTTGCCCTCCTCCTTTTCATTATGAGTATTCTATGATGCAAAACTCATGTATGTTACCTTCTGTGAGACTGCAGAGATCTTGGGTATTGAGGCTCGACCTCACATGTTCAGTTTTGGTGAACTTAGAGCCGCAACGGATGGCTTTGATCCTTTCAATAAGCTTGGAGAGGGTGGATTTGGGCCTGTTTACAAGGTAAATACTCTTTCTAATTTGAAGCTTAGAAACATAATGACTGCTGAATGTGGTTCATTCATGACATGATTAAGAAAACTAATGTGTGAAAATGAATCTGGAATAAGTACCTTCACCATGTTCAGTTTGTGTTTGTGTTCCTGTATCAAAACAATCCAATGGTATGAAATTATCATGTCACTCGTACCAAACTGAAACATTAATCACTGGCCAATAGGGAACACTTGGAGATGGGAGAGCAGTTGCTGTCAAACAGTTGTCTGGGGCATCACATCAAGGGAATAACCAGTTTGTTGCGGAGATAGCAACTATTTCTTCTGTACAACACCATAACCTTGTTAAACTTTATGGTTGCTGCATCGAGGGAGATAAAAGGTTACTTGTTTATGAGTACCTTGAGAACAGGAGTCTTGACAAACTACTGTTCAGCACCAGTAAGCAACACTTTTATAGCTTTGTTCCTACTGTATTGTACACGAGGGAATTTCTGCATTGGCAATTGAATTGAGTTCATGTGGATTAAGCAGGAGGTAGAACTGTGTTCCTTGACTGGGGAATGCGCTATGACATATGTTTGGGAGTAGCTAGGGGTCTTGCATATCTCCACGAGGAATCTCAACTTCGAATTGTTCACAGAGATGTGAAGGCTAGTAACATTCTGCTTGATTCTGACCTCACCCCTAAAATATCAGATTTTGGCTTGGCCAAATTGTACGATGACAATAAGACACATATAAGCACCCGAGTTGCTGGCACAATGTAAGATTGAAAGAGTTATTCACCTCTTTCTTGAGCCCTTCTTATCCACTGCAACAAAAGTAATTACATGATTCCCTTTTCTTTAGTTCAGTGGATATCTTGCACCGGAATATGCCATGCGCGGGCATCTTACTCAAAAGGCGGACACATTCAGCTTTGGTGTTTTAGCCCTTGAGATCATCAGTGGAAGGTCAAACTCTGACACAAGTTTGCCAGACGAAATGATATATCTCCTAGAATGGGTATGTTGCTCCAACTTGAGCCATGTTTGCATTACCGCCTTTTTTTTAAAAAAATAAATAAATAAATAAATAAATTAACTCTTAACATACATTGTATTTCAGGCTTGGAACCTTCATGAAAATAACAGTGTGACCGAGCTGGTGGACCCAACTCTAGATGAATATAATGAAAATGAAGTATTAAAGATCATTAATGTAGCCCTTCTATGCACTCAAGCATCCCCTGGTTTGCGACCTGCAATGTCTCGCGTCGTGGCCATGCTCTCTGGTGACATTGAGGTAGCTTCAGTCACCACACGGCCTGGGTATATAAGTGATTGGAGGTCCAAAGATGCAACCACCTTCATGTCAGCCAACAAGGATGCCTTAACATCAACCTTCATGTCGGCCAACAAGGATGCCTTAACATCAAATGCAAGTACCAGCAATACGAATACTACCAGTAGCACAACCATTGTAACTGATACGAATACTACGACTAGCATAACCATGTTACCTGATCCTTCGTCTTCCCCTGACGATTCTACCAAGCCCATGCTTGAGGATCATTATTAGTGAGGGCAGATGAGAACATGAGTAATTATTGCTTGTGGGTTTTGTGGAATTTGTTCGTTGTTTGATGATCGAGTAGTCATGATATGTTGAGTCCTATTTTTGTAACAACTAGTATTACCGCGGGAATGTGAAAATCATGAATAAAAAATCGAATTTAACAAATAAAATTGCTCAACTTTATTATGTAGATTACATGAATACTTGTATACATTGTACAACTTAAACTATTTAAATTATTTTATGTAGATTACATGAATACATGTATACATTGTACAACGTAGATTTTCCCAAGCTACTTAAACAATTTTCATCATTACATGAATACATGTATACCTGTATACATTGTACAACAACCGAACAATAGACAATATGCCACTACCAATAATTTACATATTACAATTTAGTGACTTAAAAATATTATACTATAAATAATAGTCTAAAAGGATAAAAAAAAATGAAAATAAAAGACTGTCTATTTACGGCTCTAATGCAATACATGGGCATATAAAGTACAGGAATCACAGTTGCACATGTTAATTGATTATTAATATTTTTTCACCCTAAGACCTTGTGAAATTAGAAATTTCACAAAGATGTAGATATTTCCAAATTAAATTAGAAAAATATAAAAAAATACTCTTGTGAATTAAAATTTAGAAATGATTTTTCAAAAAATATTATTGAATATACCATCATCACGAATTTCATAATAATATGATTTTGTGTGATGTATAAGCATAGTTTGATCAACTCATGCCATTTATATAATTTAGTAAATCTATCTAATACAAATATTTGTAATCTATTGATGAATAAATTAAAATTTTTAAATATATTAAACATAATTTCAATTTACAAAGTATCTGTTAAGAATAATAACAAATATTAAAATTATTTTAATAATAAATATAATATCAACCGATAATTTTTTTGCTACCACTACAAGAAAATTGCCGTAGGCAACGACCAGAGGCAAGGAAATAAATTTTCCTCGCCTGCAGGCAAGGACGTAGGCGACGAAACAATAAATTCTTCGCCTACAGAAATTTGATTTTAAATTTATTTTAATAATAAATATAATATTAACCGATAAATTTTTTGCTACCACTACAAGAAAATTGCCGTAGGCAACGACCAGAGGCAAGGAAATAAATTTTCCTCGCCTGCAGGCGAGGACGTAGGCGACGAAACAATAAATTCTTCGCCTACAGAAATTTGATTTTAAAATTATTTTTTATTTTTAACATTTGCTGACAAATGGAGCGATGAATTAAATTTTCTTGGCCCTGGGGCGATGAATGTGGGGAGGAGAAGGGCATCGTCGCTTCCCCTCCAAATCAATTTAACTCAACTTCCGCCAATACACAACCAAATCTTCAAATTCATTCAGTTTCCCTCTCTGCCTGCCCTCATCCTCGAAGAAGCCCGCCACAGAGAAAGCGCCTGCGTAGGAGAAGAAGAAGTCGGGAAGGAAGGGAATTTTTTGTAGTATTTTTTTTATTTATAATAATTAATGAAATTAAATTATTTAAAGTGAATTTCCAATTAAATTTGGTTCTCTTATATTTTGAAAGTGCATTATGCTTCATATATCTAATATATATAAATACAAAACAAGTTACTGTTTGAAGGAATAGTAATTATGTCCTTGTTCTTCCCATTTTGCCCTTGCTTGTGTATTTGTTTCGGCTCTGTATTCCTTTGGCAATTACTCACCCCTCGTCCCCCAAATCGATTTGAACGACTTCCTTGGGTTTCTGCGGTGGTTTCTGTCGATCTGCTTCCGGTCGCCCTTGCCAGGTTGCCAGTGTGCTTCGTTGTTTCCGTTTTTGCGACGTCGGCCGTCTCTCTTGGGCACACCATTCCGTTTCGTTTCATCCCGCCGTCGCAGCCGCGACGCCAATGTCTCTTCGAAACAGCCACTGCTCTTCACCGTCGATTCCCCCAATCAAGGTTCGCCGTTCATTTCCGCTCGTCCTGCCTAAAATTAGGGTTCTGCTAGGCCGGGCTTCACTTATTGCCTTGTTTTTTCAGCTCATTCTGCCTGTCCTGCTACTGTAGCCCTAGGTCCCATTCCAACGCCCATTTGTCTGAAGGGTGCCGCTTCCTTGGATCATGCTACAGGTATAATATTCATTTCCTTCCGTTCTAATTCCTGCTCTATTTGTTGTATGGAAAATGGAAAGGAGTCACCTTCCTTCGCCCTAATTTCAGTCCCCTTTCTTCTTGTCATTGAGAACAGAGAGATGGTGCAATTTAGGGATTCTTGGAGAAGATGAAATCGCGAGGTTGAGCAGGAGAAGAAATCTGACGAGTGAGCCAAGGTAATGGTTCTTCTTCCCTTCCATTTTTCTCCTTATGCTCCCCATTTCCCCCTTTTTCTTTTCCGCCTTCATTCTCTGTCGGGGTTTCACTTTGGGCTGCGGTGGTGCTGCCACTGCTGTTAGGGAGGCGAGGATGGTGGTTGAAAGAGGAATTACTCTGATAGCATTACATAGTTTGAATGGGTTATTTCACTAAACATGAATTTTTGGGCTCATTGGTGTCGTGTCTAAGGTTGGGAGATTCCAAAATAGATATGAGTTCCATTATGGTTTCCGAACTGAATACATATCATGGTGAAGGGGTGATATCACGTTTAGACATGAAATGCTAGTTTTCAAATTGGAATAACTATATTTTGGGCCTATTGGTGCTGTTCAGTGCATTGCCATCATCCGATATCTAGGGTTGGGTTATTCCACTACAGACATGAGTTTCTAAACTGAATTTATACATCTTGGTTCCTATTTGGCATTCACTCACCATGTAATCCACTTCAGTTACTCTGATAAAGAAGGTATAATTTTGAACAAATTGGTTTAGAGAGGCATACTACTTGATTTAATGTGATTTCGGTGCCTGCCCTCATCAAAGCACTAGACTGTTCTCATCTGAAATATGGACAGGGTGCTTTGGTGGAGGTGTGTTTGATATATTAAATTTGGCTGGGTGTTAGTTTTTGTTGAACACTGATAAACATGGAATCTACCCAAAAAGCTTTCCGGTGAAAATTATCATTAATGAGCACAAAGGATTCTATAGATGACAGTAATAAGAAAGTGAAAATTTTACACTTGATATTCTTTACTATTATTAAATTGTCTATCCTATAAGTGTGGAATGTAATGATAGTTTGTGTTCTTTTGGTATCAAACGCATTCTTGGTTTTGTGCTATTGGGGGTGCAAACTGAATTGTTCCTGAATGATATGTTAATTTTTTTCATTTGTAGATTTTGAATTGGAAATATTTTGAAGCTATATGTCTTTGCTTGATATGTAATTTATACTGTTCTTTTGGCTTCACATTTAGTGCAGTAGAAGATTAATATGATTCCAAATCTATTAGTTTTTGTTCAGGTCCCTGAGTCAGTTTCTAATTGGACAGTGGAATTAGTTTCACTACCTCTCTTACTGTAACTATTGAAGTGAGTTGGGATTTACCCACTAAATGTCTTTGGTTGAGATACGAAACTGAGAATTTGGTTCTTTCCTCATAATGTTCATGTTGGATTGATTTGATGCTGTCAATTGTTCTAGGATCCTCCATCTTTCCTGATAATGCTTGTTTCTTTATTTACTGGTTTTTTAAATTTAAGCAATTTACAAGTTGGCCTATGTTGCTATTTTAGAATTAAAGATACAGTAAAAAAGTACTTTCCAACTTCCTTGAGGGTTCATATTTTCGTACATAAGCAATAAAGTCATAAGTTGCTGCTTATTTTGAAGAGAGACTAAAAAAAATTAATAAATAAAAAGTTCCCAGGTGATCGAACAAGCAAGGAAACAATTAAATTTAGACATGTAATCAGAAGTTGGTATGTTTTGGAGTAGATATGCCATGAATCATAAGGCATTTGAAGTTGACATGCTTTGATTGCTTTTTCATGTATGATGCTTGTGAATTAAGACTATTTTGTTGAAGATGTTGGTTCTCCGAGTTGTCAAAATTACTATTTTATTTTGATTCATGTGAAATCTTGACCCTTTGCAGCTCAAGTTAGTTCAATTCCGATTGTAGATGACTATGACTCTTTATTGGATGTATATTCTTGAGAGTCAATAGTATTCAATGTTATCCATGCCTGCCGGTATCCCAATTATTCTGTCATTTATAGTTTCAATTAGTTTTTGTATTTTGCTGCAGTGATATAACTTTCTTAGCGACGGACAAAATTTAATCGCATATTAATACTGAAGAAACATCTATTCATAAGGTAAGCTCAATTTTTTTTTAAATCATTTATAATTGCTTAAAATGCCTGGTACAATTATTGCTCGTAGATTTCCAAGTGACGAATAAGGGAACAGAGATGATGTTTGGTGCAAGGACTTTATTTTGTGTCGGTGAACTCAATTTAGATTGAAGATAAAGAACTGATGAAATAATTGAACAGATTCTGTGTTCACTGTTGATTTATGTGTCATGCTGATTGATGTGAACTAAATATATCTCTATTAGGATCTATCTGGTAGTTTAATTCTTAAAGGTAGCTCGGCCTGACTATGAATGATGTTTGCTCTCTCTTGCATAAATAATTATTTTAATGCTAATATCAGTAAATAAATAGCTTATTCGTACTACAGAAGAGGTTACTTGGAGAAAAAAAAACGAGCTTATTTGTACATATGTGTAAATTCAGCAGTTTGTCTTTTTCTTTATTTACTTTTTTATGGTATGAACAAAAAAATTTACCTATTAAGTATTTGATTTCTTGATGAACGAACATTATAGCAGCTTAAGTATTTGATTTCTTGATGAACCAATATTATAGCAGCCTTAAAGTTTCAATATTAAAGTTAATGAGGATAATTTTTCAATTTGGTTTTAGTTTCAGACATATTATGTTGTTAATAAGGAACAGACAATTGTTCAAACTGTGCTCTCTTTTCATAGTCCTGTTTTTTTCCTCTTTTCATAGTCCTGTTTTTTTCCTCTTTTCATAGTTTTGTTTTACAAATGAGAATGGGTAGTTGGATATTTTTGGGTTCTTTCATCCTGCCATGTTGTGTATTAAACTACAATTTTTGGAATGCTTCCGGCTTTTCAATTAATCCGTCTTACTTTAAATGTTGCACAGAGGGACAAATGAGCCTCCGAAGTATACGAAGAGCCCAACAACGTCAGGATGCAGCCTGACTGAATCTAGCAGTCGCCAGGCAGGCAGCGCTCGTCGTCGCGCTCGAGCAACCCAAATAGAGCCAGGAATGCTGCCTATTGAACAATCCACTGTCCCCCATAGCCGTAGGCCTTGTCATCATTGTCAGCCACATGTACAAGATGTACAAACATTCATTTCATATTTTGTTGTTGACATCATGTGGAAAATATTTTTTTACTGGTTTAGGTCTTTTTTCCCCTTTTTTCAACCTTTGTTGTCTAAATGTGTTTGCTAGCACGAATCATGTCTCGTCCAATCCAATTCTCTTGATCCACGACAGGACCATCAAGCGGCAAACATGCAGGAAAATGACGGGATCAATACATGCCAGGCCCGCACACGTCGCCGCCGTTCTGGAGGCCACGAACCCCAGGTACGCAGAAACATTCTTAACAATTAGCCTTGGGCACCTCCATCTCCTTGCATTTGCAATCACTATGGTGCATTACTTATCTATGGTGAATCTCGAGGATTTTGCTATGCTTTTGGAACTTTTACTTTGGATCCATTGCAGACACACCCTGTTCTTGAAGATCTTTTCTTAGGCCGGCATCCACTATCTGATCATTTTCTTACATATATCCGTACATACAACAACTCATTCTCTTTTTCAACTTTGGGAGTCCAATATGATGCCACTCTACAACTCAATGAACATAATGTGTATGTATTTCATGTGAATGGAATGATGCACCACTTCATTAATTCCTTATTCCCAACTACGACACTGCAAAAAATCTTCAACTTTATTTTCATGATGCTGAAATTGAACTTGAATGACGAATGCATGACAAGCTAGACCCGAACAAAGATCTTGTTGCTTTACTAATAAATATTACAACATCAAATCCTTATGCAAGATTCTTTAGACAACTTCATGATATCTCATGTTTGAATGAATTTAAAATCTTCTTAAAAACATCTAATCGCTTGGATAAGCGAGTCTATAACCTTCCAACTGTTGATGATATTTCTGTCATATGGCAAGATGGACAATCAAGTGATGCTGACTTAACTCGAGATATACAAGTGTATCCATTCGATGGTATGCCCAAGAAAGTATCCTATTACTCTTTTGCGTACCCTTCAATCCATGCATATGTACAACCGGGTTGGCAACCAGACATAATTAAGAACAAACGTGATGCACCTGCCAGTGTTGGTACCGACACAGCTGGAATTTTTTCCGCGAGCCTAAATGAGCCATCTCTTGAAACATGACAACAACGTATGTTCTTTTAACATTTTTACTTTTTCCTTTCTGATGCATTTACATTCTTCCTTTAATGTCTTCTTTTCGTCCTTTCTCAGCACCACCCAAAAAGCAAAGGCGGATGGATAAAAGCCATGTTTCCAATCGTGAGTACTATTCGTATCGGCTGCAGATTCGCCCATCTCTGCCAGGCATCTTACTCAAGACTGGCCGTTTATTTCAGAAATATGTTGTTGACCAATATATCAAAATAGAAATTCAATGCTTGGACTTTCACAGATCAGAACAAAATCAAAAAAGTAAAGAATTGAAACCATGCAAGGAATTCAAGATGGTTTTAATTTACAAGGATTGCATGATCTAAATCAGATTGGAAAACCAATTGTCCTACCATCTTTTTTTATTGGTTGACCTCGAGATATGCATCGATGTTATATGGATGCTATGACTCTTGTGCAAAAATTAGGAAAACCTGACTTCTTCATTACAATGACATGTAATCCACAATGGATTGAAATTTCACATCATCTTTCGCAAAATGATAATTGCACTAACCGGCCTGAGTTGACTGCACGAATCTTCCGTTTGAAACTTCACGAGCTTAAACATGAGCTTTTCGACGAACATCTATTAGGTCGTGTTTGTGCTTACTCATATGTAGTCGACTTCCAAAAAAGAGGCTTGCCACATGTCCATATGTTATTAATTATGCATCCTGGTGATAAAATAGAAGATCCTTCACAATACGATAATTTCATTTCTGCTGAACTTCCAGATCCTACTACAGGAAAGTACCTACACGATTTGGTTATCAAACATATGCTTCATGGCCCTTGTGGAACGGACAATCCAAACAATGCTTGTATGCGTGATGGAAAATGTAAAAATCATTACCTTAAAGAATTCAATGATCTTACAACACATGCTCCCAATGGCTATCCTTTATATCCTAGACGAAATAATGGCTCAGTTGTGTTTTCACGAAACCGTTTACTAGACAATAGATGGATTGTGCCTTACAACCCATACTTGCTTGCAAAATTTGATTGTCATATCAATATTGAAATTTGTTCTACAATTAAATTAGTCAAGTATTTGTATAAATATGTTTACAAAGGTCATGACCGTATTGCCTTTTCAGTGCGTGCCTCTGATCAAGATCAACAAATTGATGAAATTACCGCATTTCAAACAGGCCGTTGGATTCCCCCCCCCCCCCCCCCCCCCAGGCGTATTTTTGGGTTTCTCATGAATGAAATGCGCACTGCTCTTATAGCACTTCAGTTACACTTGCCAAATTATCAGTACACTACTTTTTGTACAACTGCTCCTATTGAATCTGTTGTAGAAAACAGTCAAGCACACCGTACCATGCTTACAGAATTTTTCCAAATGAATAATCACAATAGTTTCGCTAAAGAGAAAAACCTTTTATATAAGGATTTTCCTGAACATTTCGTATGGGATTCAAAAAAGAAATAATGGCATCAAAGAAAGTGCAGAACTGTAGTAGGGCGTATTGTCACTGCACGACCAAATGAAAATGAAAGGTATTATCTACGTCTGCTTTTACAAAACCGTCGAGCACCAAAATCATTTGATGACATTAAAAACTGTTAATGGCACACGGTGTGAAACTTTTCGAGCTACATGTGTTGCCCTAGGCGTGCTCGAGAGTGACACAGCCATCATCGATTGCTTAACAGAAGCATCACACTTTCAGCTTCCAAATTCCTTCTCGCAACTGTTTACAACAATCCTCATTTTCTGTAATCCTGCTGAACCGCAAAACTTGTGGACTCAATTCTACAAATTTTGTACTGCTACTGTATCATCATCTACTAACCATACCAACATATCTATCGAAATACATGCTTCTATTAATGTCAATAGACACCTTTCAGCAGCTGGCACTTTAGCAGACTTTGGAATTACAATAAATAATGATGCAGCTTCAGATACAAATGAGAACATCTTTGAACAAAGCTCTTCGACATATTCTTCATTATATGATAACCTTCCAGAACCAAATACAATGAATGAAGAACAGTATCAAATTTTCCAAATTGTGGCAGATAAATTAAAAAAATATTGCCTTTTGTATGTTTCATTGATGGTCCAGCTAGCACGGGTAAAACATATTTGTATAATACTATTCTTGGTTATGCACACAAATTGAATCTTGTTTCAGCTCATGTGGCATCATCGGGCGTTGCAGCTTCTTTACTACCGAATAGTCAAACACCACATTCAAAATTTAAATTACCATTAGATATACTTGAACATAAATCTTGTGGCATATCAAAACAATCAACCTAGCAGCACATTTGAAAAGCACTCTCATTGATTATTTGGGGATGAAATTTTTATGTCACGAAAAGAACTTATAAAGGCATTGGACTATACTTTAAGAGATATCAAGCCTTTTGGTGGTGATTTCAGACAAATTACACCAGTCATACCAAAATGCTAACAAAAGACCAATTACATTGAAGCAAGTGTTGTAATCCTCTAATTTGTTTCGCAATGCACAAAAATTCCACCTTCAAAAAAATATGCGTGATCCTGCTTTTGCAGCATTCCTTGATGGCATTAGGAACAATACATGCCCAAACTCAGATGATGGTCAAGTAAGGATTCCTCATAATAATTTAATACCATTTCAAGATGAGAACATTGCTACATTAATTCATAAAATATATCCGCCTGATATACTTCAATCACCTTCTATGAGGCTTTTGTATCACGATCAATTCTTACAACAACAAACGAAATTGTTGATGACATTAATAATATTATCTTGGGAGCAAATCCTGGCAAGATAATGACATCTATTTCGAGGAATAAAACAAAAGATCCAAGTCAACAAGCTCATTACGAAGATTTGCTTTGTACAATAACTCCTAATGGCATGCCACCTCACATACTTTCTCTGAAAAAAGGTGTTCCAATCATGTTGTTACGGAACCTAGCTTCCATCAAATGGTCTATCAAATGGAACAAGATTTATCTGTAAACACATGACATATAATCTTCTTGAAGCTGAAATAATTACTGGCTCATAGAATATACCTAGAACAACATGGTTTATACCTAGAATATCGTTAGAACCGAAAGAAACAAATAAAACATCCATTGAATTTACTCGAATTCAGTTCCCTGTAAAATTATGTTTTGCAATGACAATAAATAAATCACAAGGCCAAACATTACAACATGTTGGCGTATTCATTAAAGAACCTGTTTTCATGCGATGGGCAATTATATGTGGCTTTGGTCATGGCAAAATCCTTTGACACTCTGCACATAACAATTCGTTCCAACCGAGGAAATGGTGAGAAAAGAAACAACTCTTGTCGAATGGACACGAAATAAAGTTTATCAAGAACTTTTACGTGCAGGCAGGGCCTTACCAACTAATTGCAATGCAATAGGCTTTCCCCCTTTCAGTGATTTTAGGTGTAATGTTAAATATCGTGATGTTTGATCTTGCTTGATTTCAACATCTATAATTTTTTTTGCAGGTGTGATTTGCTCATCGCAAAAATCACTCGTTGTTACATTTGCTTCCTGCTTATATAATAAGTTCGTAGATAACATTATGTGTTTCCCTTTTTTTTTCTTTCCTATAAACAATATCCAAATAGTCATTTGCATCAAATCACTACGAAATATTTTTTTTATAGCAGACTTGTCATTTGTCAGGTAAAACTTACCCACCACATAAAATCCCATGCAATTTTCAGTTAACAGAGCAACTAGGAACAATGCATTCAGGTGGATCACCAGGTTTATTCCTGTATCTCATGTTCTAGGAAACATTCTTAGCGCGCTTCTTGCCGGGTGAGCCTCGCTTTTGGCTTATGCACCATATGCCTTGTTATCATAATTTTTTACTTTTATTTGTATTTCGCTTTCATCTGATGATTGTTCATTTATTAATTTCAAGTTTCAATAACTTTGATCCCTTCTGTTTCTCTATAATATGTCACTGCTTCTAACTGAAACAGTAAGCCCATGGGAAAACCCCAACCACCACACACCTTTCTTGAAAAGTCCACAGTGAGTATTCAGGAAGAAATCACTTGATGGAAAATCTATAACTCATTGGAAGGTAATTTTTTCCTTTATTTTTCCCATATCATTGTGGTTATTTAATGATCGGGTTAGGACAAGAAGGTTAAAGATTTAGGGAATAAGGGTTTTCAAAATTAAGTTCGATCAAGGTGCAGAAACTGAAGAAAACTGTACTCTTTCTGGCAATGAGGGAAGTGAATTATGTCCTTCCGGAGTCGCTACCTGAGTTACATCAGGATCATTGATCAATTTATCAATTTTTTCGTCCGACCACGAGGGTTTGTTTATCGAGCTTCCTTTCACTTGTCATAATGTCGACTAATTTTTTATCTTGATACTTTTCACTTTGGTTAGAAATTGGGAGAATTTTGTTCTGATGTCCTGAGAACTTATCAATAAATCCGTGAAAAGTCTTGCAATCATGCAGAAGTCTTGCAATCATTTCCTGGTTGATGAGTTTATTGTCTAGTTTGTTTCGTGGATATGTTTTTAACACTAGCCAATTTACTTGTCAGTGAATATGTGCATAGTTGTTCCTTCCTGTTAATGTGGTTTGGCAATCCCGTCCAAATAATTTCAGAAGGTTTATTCAATGTCTATCACATCTTGGGAAGTTGGATTCTTAT